>JAOPHQ010000573.1:0-235000 GCA_030340625.1 Merluccius polli
TGTCTCTCGGCCACAGTTCTCGCTTGGATTACCTGGCTACACACGCAATCTAGGTGAGCAGGTTAACAGCAGGCTGGAAAGCCTGACTGGCTAGTATTTGTTTGTCTGGTTGCAGCTGTGGAATTGGTCTGCTAGAAGTTCTGATCACGTCCTGTGGCCTGGTCACAGTTCTCGCCCAGATTTCCTAGCTTGGCCCGCCTATTTTTTTGATCGCCCCTTTCATTCTTATCTGGAGATAGGTCTGCTAGAGGTTCTGGTTCACGTCCTGTGGCCTAGTCACAGGTCTCACCCAGATTTCCTAGGTTGGCCACCTATTGTTTTGGTTGTGAACAATGCTGGCATGTGCCTCTTGGTTCACATGCCCCCTGTAGACCAGTGAATTGCCTCGCTGGTCCTCTCACCAGATGAAGCACTGAAAGATGATGCCCGCTGTCCCAGGCCACAGTGCTGGGTCAAGGATAGTCTGCATGGTTCGCTGGGACTCCTGCAGCCCCACACTTTTATATCCCACCTTCACCTGCCTTTTTGGAGGAGCTGAAGCGCTCCTGTGTGGATCCATGGCCATCTGCCCACCAGGGCAGGGAGGCTAGGACCCTGGCCTCTCTTTCCTTCCTGTCTGGAGGTTTTTGAGAGTCCTTGTCTTGTGTTTGTTGTGTTAGCTGATTCCAGGGCTATGGGCTGCTTTGTTTGAAATCTGCAACACTGACTTGGACTTGCGCCGAAAAGACTTGTGTATTGAATTGGACTTGCGCCCCAAAAGGCTTGACTTGACTTGAAGACTTAAAACTAGCTCTGCAGTGCTACACAATGGTAGTGGATAAGGTGTCATAAACCCCCCCCCCCCCCCACACACACACACACTTTTTCAATCTATGTTCATAACAAGGGCTCGGGGGGCGAGCGCCCGGTGGCCGGGCCTATACCCATGGGCCCTGAAGCGAAGATGTGGGACCCCCTTCTCGCCGGCTCACCACCAGCAGGAGGGGCCAAAGGGGTCGGGTGCAGTGTGAGCTGGGTGGCGGCCGAAGGCGGGGACCTTGGCGTTCCGATCCTCGGCTGCAGAAGCTAGCTCTAGGGACATGGAACGTCACCCTCTCTGGTGGGGAAGGAGCCTGAGCTGGTGCGCGAGGTTGAGAAGTTCCGGCTAGATATAGTCGGCCTCACCTCGACGCATAGCAAGGGCTCTGGAACCAGTCTTCTCGAGAGGGGTTGGACTCTTTTCCACTCCGGAGTTGCCACTGGTGCCACCTATGGTCCAAACAGCAGTTCAGAGTATCCACCCTTTTTGGACTCCTTGGAGGGGGGTGCTGGAAAGTCTGCCAGGTCTGACCGGCATCCTCCCCCACCATAGCAGCCAACTCACCACCAGGTGGTGATCAGTTGACAGCTTCGCCCCTCTCTTTGCCCGAGTGTCCAAGACATGCGGCCGCAAGTCCGACGACACGACTACAAAGTCGATCATCGAACGGTGGCCTAGGGTGTCCTGGTGCCAAGTGCACATATGGACACCCTTATGCTTGAACATGGTGTTCGTTATGGACAATATGTGACGAGCACAGAAGTCCAATAACTGAACACCACTCGGGTTCAGATCGGGGGGGGATGCCGGTCAGACCTGGCAGACACAAACGTATTGTGAGGGTCTGCTGGGAACATCTGGCAGAGTCTCCTGTCAGAGAGAGCTTCAACTCCCACCTCCGGGAGAGCTTTCACCATGTACCGGGGGAGGCGGGGGGACATTGAGTCCGAGTGGGCCATGTTCTGCGCCTCCATTTTCACCTCCAATCACCTGGGTGAGGCAGGTGGGAAGGAGCAGAGGGGGGGGGGGGGGGGGGGGGGGGGAATCTCCTCTGAGCAACAGGTTCCGAGAGACCAATACAGTTGGACAGAGCTTGACCAATCTGTCTCTGGGGAGATAATTGCAGCTACAATCTTATCTAAAATTGCAAAAAAGCTTAAGTTTTAATACTAAGGTTAAAAAACGTATAGTTGCCTCATTAATTCAGTGCCACTTTGACTATGCCTGCTCCGCATAGTGCTCCGCATGGTATAGTGGACTATCACAAAAGCTTAAAAACAAAATGCAGGTAGCACAAAATAATGTTATCAGATACATGCTCAATGCTCCTCCCAGGACACATATAGGACCTGTAGAAAGGAAGGAAGTTGGATTATTACCTGTTGAAGATCGAGTTAAACAACTGAAACTTAACCATATGTTTGATATAATTCACAAAAGGGTCCCAGAGTATATGAACTATCAAATTGATATGGTTGGAAGCCAGCATAAGTGCAACACAAGGGCACGTATTATGTCATGCAGTGTTCCTCATGTTAAAAGTAAAACAGCAAGATGGCGTGTCCACCCAGATGTATGATGGATAGATCAGTCTACCATCCTACCCAGTGGACTGTACGAACTGGTAGGCTGATCTATCCATCATACATCTGGGTGGACACCCCACTTGTGAGGTCACGTAGAGGGTAGATTTTGAAATGGCTTGTAATGGCTAATCACACTCACACCTGGTGGTGAAATAGGTGCCCTTTAATACTGAGATTTCCCTATGGAACAACCTGCCCCTGCATATTAAACAAAGGACCACCCTTTTTGGACTCCTTGGAGGGGGTGCTGGAAAGTCTGCCAGGTCTGACCGGCATCCTCCCCCACCATAGCAGCCAACTCACCACCAGGTGGTGATCAGTTGACAGCTTCGCCCCTCTCTTTGCCCGAGTGTCCAAGACATGCGGCCGCAAGTCCGACGACACGACTACAAAGTCGATCATCGAACGGTGGCCTAGGGTGTCCTGGTGCCAAGTGCACATATGGACACCCTTATGCTTGAACATGGTGTTCGTTATGGACAATATGTGACGAGCACAGAAGTCCAATAACTGAACACCACTCGGGTTCAGATCGGGGGGGGATGCCGGTCAGACCTGGCAGACCCAAACGTATTGTGAGGGTCTGCTGGGAACATCTGGCAGAGTCTCCTGTCAGAGAGAGCTTCAATTCCCACCTCCGGGAGAGCTTTCACCATGTACCGGGGGAGGCGGGGGACATTGAGTCCGAGTGGGCCATGTTCTGCGCCTCCATTGTTAAGGCAGCCGACCAGAGCTGTGGCCGCAAGGTGGTCGGTGCCTGCCGTGGCGTTAATTCCCGAACCCGCTGTTGGACACCGGCGGCGAGGGATGCCGTCAAACTGAAGAAGGAGTCCTATAGGACCTTTTTGGCCTGTGGGACTCCGGAGGCAGCAGGCAGGTACCGGCAGGCCAAGCGGAGCGCAGCTGTGGCTGAACCTCGGATTCAGGAGTAGCAATGTGGTTTTCGTCCAGGCCGTGGAATAGTGGACCAGCTCTACACCCTCTGCAGGATCCTTGAGGGTGCATGGGAGTTTGCCCAACCAGTCCACATGTGCTTTGTGGACTTGGAGAAGGCATTCGACCGTGTCCCTCGGGGAGTCCTGTGGGGGGTTCTCCAGGAGTACGGGGTATCGGACCCCCTGATACGGGCTGTCCGTTCCCTGTATGACCGGTGTCAGAGCTTGCTCCGCATTGCCGGTAATAAGTCGGACTTGTTTCCAGTGAGGGTTGGACTCCGCCAGGGCTGCCCTTTGTCACCGATCCTGTTCATAATTTTTATGGACAGGATTTCTAGGCACAGCCAGGGCGTTGAGGGGGTCCGGTTTGGTGACCTCAGGATTGGGTCTCTGCTTTTTGCGGATGATGTGGTCCTGTTGGCTTCATCACACCGTGACCTCCAACTCTCGCTGGACCGGTTCGGAGCCGAGTGTGAAGCGGCCGGGATGAGAATCAGCACCTCCAAATCTGAGTCCATGGGTGGAGTGCACTCTCCGGGTCGGGGATGAGATCCTGCCCCAAGTGGAGGAGTTCAAGTACCTCGGGGTCTTGTTCACGAGTGAGGGGAGGATGGAGCGGGAGATCGACAGGCGGATCGGATCGGTGCGGTGTCTGCAGTAATGCGGACTCTGCACGGATCCGTCGTGGTGAAGAGGGAGCTGAGCCAAAAGGCAAAGCTCTCGATTTACCAGTTGATCTACGTTCCTGCCCTCACCTATGGTCATGAGCTTTGGGTAGTGACCGAAAGAACAAGATTGCGGGTGCAAGCGGCCAAAATGAGCTTTCTCCGCAGGGTGGCTGGGCTCTCCCTTAGAGATAGGGTGAGAAGCTCGGTCATCCGGGAGGAGCTCGGAGTAGATCCGCTACTCCTCCGCGTTGAGAAGAGCCAGATGAGGTGGCTCGGGCATCTAGTTAGGATGCCTCCCGGACGCCTCCCTGGTGAGGTGTTCAGGGCACGTCCCACTGGTAGGAGACCCCAGGGAATACCCAGGACACGCTGGAGAGACTATGTCTCTCGGCCACAGTTCTCGCTTGGATTACCTGGCTACACACGCAATCTAGGTGAGCAGGCTAACAGCAGGCTGGAAAGCCTGACTGGCTAGTATTTGTTTGTCTGGTTGCAGCTGTGGAATTGGTCTGCTAGAAGTTCTGATCACGTCCTGTGGCCTGGTCACAGTTCTCGCCCAGATTTCCTAGCTTGGCTGCCTATTTTTTTGATCGCCCTTTCATTCTTATCTGGAGATAGGTCTGCTAGAGGTTCTGGTTCACGTCCTGTGGCCTAGTCACAGGTCTCACCCAGATTTCCTAGGTTGGCCACCTATTGTTTTGGTTGTGAACAATGCTGGCATGTGCCTCTTGGTTCACATGCCCCCTGTAGACCAGTGAATTGCCTCGCTGGTCCTCTCACCAGATGAAGCACTGAAAGACGATGCCCGCTGTCCCAGGCCACAGTGCTGGGTCAAGAATAGTCTGCTCTTGAAGGCTCATGACACTGCTGCTTGCATGGCTCGCTGGGACTCCTGCAGCCCCACACTTTGATATCCCACCTTCACCTGCCTTTTTGGAGGAGCTGAAGCGCTCCTGTGTGGATCCATGGCCATCTGCCCACCAGGGCAGGGAGGCTAGGACCCTGGCCTCTCTTTCCTTCCTGTCTGGAGGTTTTTGAGAGTCCTTGTCTTGTGTTTGTTGTGTTAGCTGATTCCTCCAAACGCTAGATGTTCCAGTCGCGTGCAGTGGTTAGCCCACAGCTCTCGCCTGGTTTTCCTAGGCTAGCATTAGCTTGGTAGGTATTTACACACAGCTAGCTTGGAGTCTACAGGATCCTTAGCTAGCTGCAGAGATATTGCTAGATATTCCAGTCACGTGCAGTGGTTAGCCCACAGCTCTCACCTGGTTTTCTTAGCCTAGCATTAGCTTGGTAGATATTTACACGCAGCTAGCTTGGAATCAACAGGATCTTTGGCTAACTGCAGAGATATTGCTGGAGGTTCTGGATGTGTTCTGTGGCCAAGCCACAGTTCTCGCTTGGATTACCTGGCTACACACGCAATCTAGGTGAGCAGGCTAACAGCAGGCTGGAAAGCCTGACTGGCTAGCATTTGTTTGTCTAGTTGCAGCTGTGGAATTGGTCTGCTAGAAGTTCTGATCACGTCCTGTGGCCTGGTCACAGTTCTCGCCCAGATTTCCTAGCTTGGCCGCCTATTTTTTTGATCGCCCTTTCATTCTTATCTGGAGATAGGTCTGCTAGAGGTTCTGGTTCACGTCCTGTGGCCTAGTCACAGGTCTCACCCAGATTTCCTAGGTTGGCCACCTATTGTTGGTTCACATGCCCCCTGTAGACCACTGAATTGCCTCGCTGGTCCTCTCACCAGATGAAGCACTGAAAGACGATGCCTGCTGTCCCAGGCGACAGTGCCGGGTCACGGATAGTCTGCTCTCAAAGGCTTATGACACACCTGCCTTTTTGGAGGAGGAAAAGCTTTGCTGGGTGGATCCAAGGTCATCTGCCCACCAGGGCAGGGATGCTAGGACCCTGGCCTCTTTGCGCAATGCATGGGAGCATGGCCTGGTTCACATGCCCCCTGTAGACCAGTGAATTGCCTCGCTGGTCCTCTCACCAGATGAAGCACTGAAAGACAATGCCCGCTGTGCCAGGCCACAGTGCCGGGACACGGATATTCTGCGCTTGAAGGCTTATGACACTGCTGCACGCATGGCTGGCTGGGACTCCTGCAGCCCCACCCTTTGATATCCCACCTGCACCTACATTTTTGGAGGAGCTGATGCGCTGTTGGGTGGATCCAAGGCCATCTGCCCACCAGAGCAGGGATGCTAGGACCCTGGCCTCTATGCGCAATGCACGGGAGCATGGCCTGGTTCACATGCCCCCTGTAGACCAGTGAATTGCCTCGCTGGTCCTCTCACCAGATGAAGCACTGAAAGACAATGTCCGCAGTCCCAGGCCACAGTGCCGGGGCACGGATAGTCTGCTCTTGAAGGCTTATTACACTGCTGCCCGCATGGCTGGCTGGCACTCCTGCAGCCCCACCCTTTGATATCCCACCTGCACCTGTCTTTTTGGAGGAGCTGAAGTGCTGCTGGGTGGATCCACGGCCATCTGCCCACGAGGGCAGGGATGCTCAGACCCTGGCCTCCATGCGCAATGCAGGGGAGCATGGCCTGGTTCACATGCCCCCTGTAGACCAGTGTATTGCCTCACTGGTCCTCTCACCAGATGAAGCACTGAAAGACAATGCCCGCTGTCCCAGGCCACAGTGCCGGGACACGGATAGTCTGCTCTTAAAGGCTTATGACACACATGCCTTTTTGGAGGAGCTGAAGCGCTGCTGGGTGGATCCAAGGCCATCTGCCCACCAGGGCAGGGTTGCAAGGACCCGGCCCTCCATGCGCAATGCAGAGAAGCATGGCCTGGTTCACATGCCCCCTGTAGACCAGTGTATTGCCTTGCTGGTCCTCTCACCAGATGAAGCACTGAAAGACAATGCCCGCTGTCCCAGGCCACAGTGCCGGGACACGGATAGTCTGCTCTCGAAGGCTTATGACACTGCTGCCCGCATGGCTTGCTGGGACTCCTGCAGCCCAACCCTTTGATGCTCCACCTTCACCTGCCTTTTTGGAGGAGCTGAAGTGCTGCTGGGTGGATCCAAGGCCATCTGCCCACCAGGGAAGGGTTGCTAGGACCCTGGCCTCCATGCGCAATGCAGGGGAGCATGGCCTGGTTCACATGCCCCCTGTAGACCAGTGTATTGCCTTGCTGGTCCTCTCACCAGATGAAGCACTGAAAGACTATGCCCGCTGTCCCAGGCCACAGTGCCGGGTCACGGATAGTCTGCTCTTAAAGGCTTATGACACACATGCCTTTTTGGAGGAGCTGAAGCGCTGCTGGGTGGATCCAAGGCCATCTGCCCACCAGGGCAGGGTTGCTAGGACCCGGCCCTCCATGCGCAATGCAGGGGAGCATGGCCTGGTTCACATGCCCCCTGTAGACCAGTGTATTGCCTTGCTGGTCCTCTCACCAGATGAAGCACTGAAAGACAATGCCCGCTGTCCCAGGCCACAGTGCCGGGACACGGATAGTCTGCTCTCGAAGGCTTATGACACTGCTGCCCGCATGGCTTGCTGGGACTCCTACAGCCCAACCCTTTGATGCCCCACCTTCACCTGCCTTTTTGGAGGAGCTGAAGCGCTGCTGGGTGGATCCAAGGCCATCTGCCCACCAGGGCAGGGTTGCTAGGACCCTGCCCTCCATGCGCAATGCAGGGGAGCATGGCCTGGTTCACATGCCCCCTGTAGACCAGTGTATTGCCTCGCTGGTCCTCTCACCAGATGAAGCACTGAAAGACTATGCCCGCTGTCCCAGGCCACAGTGCCGGGTCACGGATAGTCTGTTCTTAAAGGCTTATGACACACATGCCTTTTTGGAGGAGCTGAAGCGCTGCTGGGTGGATCCAAGGCCATCTGCCCACCAGGGCAGGGTTGCTAGGACCCTGCCCTCCATGCGCAATGCAGGGGAGCATGGCCTGGTTCACATGCCCCCTGTAGACCAGTGTATTGCCTTGCTGGTCCTCTCACCAGATGAAGCACTGAAAGACAATGCCCGCTGTCCCAGGCCACAGTGCCGGGACACGGATAGTCTGCTCTCGAAGGCTTATGACACTGCTGCCCGCATGGCTTGCTGGGACTCCTACAGCCCAACCCTTTGATGCCCCACCTTCACCTGCCTTTTTGGAGGAGCTGAAGCGCTGCTGGGTGGATCCAAGGCCATCTGCCCACCAGGGAAGGGTTGCTAGGACCCTGCCCTCCATGCGCAATGCAGGGGAGCATGGCCTGGTTCACATGCCCCCTGTAGACCAGTGTATTGCCTTGCTGGTCCTCTCACCAGATGAAGCACTGAAAGACAATGCCCGCTGTCCCAGGCCACAGTGCCGGGACACGGATAGTCTGCTCTCGAAGGCTTATGACACTGCTGCCCGCATGGCTTGCTGGGACTCCTACAGCCCAACCCTTTGATGCCCCACCTTCACCTGCCTTTTTGGAGGAGCTGAAGCGCTGCTGGGTGGATCCAAGGCCATCTGCCCACCAGGGCAGGGATGCTAGGACCCTGGCCCTCCATGCGCAATGCAGGGGAGCATGGCCTGGTTCACATGCCCCCTGTAGACCAGTGTATTGCCTCGCTGGTCCTCTCACCAGATGAAGCACTGAAAGACTATGCCCGCTGTCCCAGGCCACAGTGCCGGGTCACGGATAGTCTGCTCTTAAAGGCTTATGACACACATGCCTTTTTGGAGGAGCTGAAGCGCTGCTGGGTGGATCCAAGGCCATCTGCCCACCAGGGCAGGGTTGCTAGGACCCTGCCCTCCATGCGCAATGCAGGGGAGCATGGCCTGGTTCACATGCCCCCTGTAGACCAGTGTATTGCCTTGCTGGTCCTCTCACCAGATGAAGCACTGAAAGACAATGCCCGCTGTCCCAGGCCACAGTGCCGGGACACGGATAGTCTGCTCTCGAAGGCTTATGACACTGCTGCCCGCATGGCTTGCTGGGACTCCTACAGCCCAACCCTTTGATGCCCCACCTTCACCTGCCTTTTTGGAGGAGCTGAAGCGCTGCTGGGTGGATCCAAGGCCATCTGCCCACCAGGGCAGGGTTGCTAGGACCCTGCCCTCCATGCGCAATGCAGGGGAGCATGGCCTGGTTCACATGCCCCCTGTAGACCAGTGTATTGCCTTGCTGGTCCTCTCACCAGATGAAGCACTGAAAGACAATGCCCGCTGTCCCAGGCCACAGTGCCGGGACACGGATAGTCTGCTCTCGAAGGCTTATGACACTGCTGCCCGCATGGCTTGCTGGGACTCCTACAGCCCAACCCTTTGATGCCCCACCTTCACCTGCCTTTTTGGAGGAGCTGAAGCGCTGCTGGGTGGATCCAAGGCCATCTGCCCACCAGGGCAGGGATGCTAGGACCCTGGCCTCCATGCGCAATGCAGGGGAGCATGGCCTGGTTCACATGCCCCCTGTAGACCAGTGTATTGCCTCGCTGGTCCTCTCACCAGATGAAGCACTGAAAGACTATGCCCGCTGTCCCAGGCCACAGTGCCGGGTCACGGATAGTCTGCTCTTAAAGGCTTATGACACACATGCCTTTTTGGAGGAGCTGAAGCGCTGCTGGGTGGATCCAAGGCCATCTGCCCACCAGGGCAGGGTTGCTAGGACCCGGCCCTCCATGCGCAATGCAGGGGAGCATGGCCTGGTTCACATGCCCCCTGTAGACCAGTGTATTGCCTTGCTGGTCCTCTCACCAGATGAAGCACTGAAAGACAATGCCCGCTGTCCCAGGCCACAGTGCCGGGACACGGATAGTCTGCTCTCGAAGGCTTATGACACTGCTGCCCGCATGGCTTGCTGGGACTCCTACAGCCCAACCCTTTGATGCCCCACCTTCACCTGCCTTTTTGGAGGAGCTGAAGCGCTGCTGGGTGGATCCAAGGCCATCTGCCCACCAGGGCAGGGTTGCTAGGACCCGGCCCTCCATGCGCAATGCAGGGGAGCATGGCCTGGTTCACATGCCCCCTGTAGACCAGTGTATTGCCTCGCTGGTCCTCTCACCAGATGAAGCACTGAAAGACTATGCCCGCTGTCCCAGGCCACAGTGCCGGGTCACGGATAGTCTGTTCTTAAAGGCTTATGACACACATGCCTTTTTGGAGGAGCTCAAGCGCTGCTGGGTGGATCCAAGGCCATCTGCCCACCAGGGCAGGGTTGCTAGGACCCTGCCCTCCATGCGCAATGCAGGGGAGCATGGCCTGGTTCACATGCCCCCTGTAGACCAGTGTATTGCCTTGCTGGTCCTCTCACCAGATGAAGCACTGAAAGACAATGCCCGCTGTCCCAGGCCACAGTGCCGGGACACGGATAGTCTGCTCTCGAAGGCTTATGACACTGCTGCCCGCATGGCTTGCTGGGACTCCTACAGCCCAACCCTTTGATGCCCCACCTTCACCTGCCTTTTTGGAGGAGCTGAAGCGCTGCTGGGTGGATCCAAGGCCATCTGCCCACCAGGGCAGGGATGCTAGGACCCTGGCCTCCATGCGCAATGCAGGGGAGCATGGCCTGGTTCACATGCCTCCTGTAGACCAGTGTATTGCCTCGCTGGTCCTCTCACCAGATGAAGCACTGAAAGACTATGCCCGCTGTCCCAGGCCACAGTGCCGGGTCACGGATAGTCTGCTCTTAAAGGCTTATGACACACATGCCTTTTTGGAGGAGCTGAAGCGCTGCTGGGTGGATCCAAGGCCATCTGCCCACTAGGGCAGGGTTGCTAGGACCCGGCCCTCCATGCGCAATGCAGGGGAGCATGGCCTGGTTCACATGCCCCCTGTAGACCAGTGTATTGCCTTGCTGGTCCTCTCACCAGATGAAGCACTGAAAGACAATGCCCGCTGTCCCAGGCCACAGTGCCGGGACACGGATAGTCTGCTCTCGAAGGCTTATGACACTGCTGCCCGCATGGCTTGCTGGGACTCCTACACCCCAACCCTTTGATGCCCCACATTCACCTGCCTTTTTGGAGGAGCTGAAGCGCTGCTGGGTGGATCCAAGGCCATCTGCCCACCAGGGAAGGGTTGCTAGGACCCTGCCCTCCATGCGCAATGCAGGGGAGCATGGCCTGGTTCACATGCCCCCTGTAGACCGGTGTATTGCCTCGCTGGTCCTCTCACCAGATGAAGCACTGAAAGACTATGCCCGCTGTCCCAGGCCACAGTGCTGGGTCACAGATAGTCTGTTCTTAAAGGCTTATGACACACATGCCTTTTTGGAGGAGCTGAAGCGCTGCTGGGTGGATCCAAGGCCATCTGCCCACCAGGGAAGGGTTGCTAGGACCCTGCCCTCCATGCGCAATGCAGGGGAGCATGGCCTGGTTCACATGCCCCCTGTAGACCAGTGTATTGCCTTGATGGTCCTCTCACCAGATGAAGCACTGAAAGACAATGCCCGCTGTCCCAGGCCACAGTGCCGGGACACGGATAGTCTGCTCTCGAAGGCTTATGACACTGCTGCCCGCATGGCTTGCTGGGACTCCTACAGCCCAACCCTTTGATGCCCCACCTTCACCTGCCTTTTTGGAGGAGCTGAAGCGCTGCTGGGTGGATCCAAGGCCATCTGCCCACCAGGGCAGGGATGCTAGGACTCTGCCCTCCATGCGCAATGGAGGGGAGCATGGCCTGGTTCACATGCCCCCTGTAGACCAGTGTATTGCCTTGCTGGTCCTCTCACCAGATGAAGCACTGAAAGACAATGCCCGCTGTCCCAGGCCACAGTGCCGGGACACGGATAGTCTGCTCTCGATGGCTCATGACACTGCTGCCCGCATGGCTTGCTGGGACTCCTACAGCCCAACCCTTTGATGCCCCACCTTCACCTGCCTTTTTGGAGGAGCTGAAGCGCTGCTGGGTGGATCCAAGGCCATCTGCCCACCAGGGCAGGGATGCTAGGACCCTGGCCTCCATGCGCAATGCAGGGGAGCATGGCCTGGTTCACATGCCCCCTGTAGAATAGTGTATTGCCTCGCTGGTCCTCTCACCAGATGAAGCACTGAAAGACTATGCCCGCTGTCCCAGGCCGCAGTGCCGGGTCAGGAATAGTCTGCTCTCAAAGGCTTATGACACTTGCTTGGACTCATGCAGCCCAACCCTTTGAAGTCCACTTCACCAGCCTTTATGGAGGAGCTGAAGGGCTGTTGTGTGGATCCAAGGCCATCTGCCCACCAGGGCAGGGATGCCAGGACCCTGGCCTCCATGGGCAATGCAGGGGAGCATGGCCTGGTTCACATGCCCCCTGTAGACGACTGTATTGCCTTGCTGGTCCTCTCACCAGATGAAGCACTGAAAGACAATGCCGGCTGTCCCAGGCCACAGTGCCGTGTCACAGACAGTCTGCTCTCAAAGGCTTATGACACACCTGCCTTTTTGGAGGAGCTGAAGCGCTGCTGGGTGGATCCAAGGCCATCTGCCCACCAGGGCAGGGATGCTAGGACCCTGGCCTCCATGCGCAATGCAGGGGAGCATGGCCTGGTTCACATGCCCCCTGTAGACCAGTGTATTGCCTTGCTGGTCCTCTCACCAGATGAAGCACTGAAAGACAATGCCTGTTGTCCCAGGCCACAGTGCCGGGACATGGATAGTCTGCTCTCGAAGGCTTATGACACTGCTGCCCGCATGGCTGGCTGGGACTCCTGCAGCCCCACCCTTTGATATCCCAGCTGCACCTGCCTTTTTGGAGGAGCTGAAGTGCTGCTGGGTGGATCCACGGCCATCTGCCCACCAGGGCAGGGATGCTAGGACCCTGGCCTCCATGCGCAATGCAGGGGAGCATGGCCTGGTTCACATACCCCCTGTAGACCAGTGTATTGCCTCGCTGGGCCTCTCACCAGATGAAGCACTGAAAGACAATGTCCGCTGTCCCAGGCCACAGTGCCGGGTCACGGATAGTCTGCTCTCGAAGGCTTATGACACTGCTGCCCGCATGACTCGTATTGGGAACTCCCTCTCTGTGCTCCTCCTCGCTCAGTCTCAAATGTTGCAGCCAGATGAGCAGAGCTGCAGGCAAACCAGTCGAGGCGCATTACTGGGTGGCACAGTTTCTGCATGGTGCCAGGAGGCTATGCCTTCCCAGGGTAAAGCGGCAGTGGTTGTGAAAGTGAACGGACCAACACCACTAAAGATCCAATGGATCACTAAAGTTTCAGCACTTGGTGAGGTGTGGTTTCTCACTTTCTCTTCAGCTTCTCTCTCACTCTCTCCAATCTCTCTCTCGATCTATCTCTCTAGCGCTATCTCTCTCTCTTCCCTCTATCGCTTCATCTCTCGTGCTCGCTCTCGCTCCCTTCATATCTCTGTTCTTTCATATCTCTCCCTCTCTCTCTCCCCCCCCCCCCCCCCCTCTCTCTCTCTCTCTCTCTCTCTACTCACAGCGGCGGTTGTGGAAGCGAATGGACCAACTCCTTGAGGGGTTATGGGAATTCGCCAAACTTCTTGCAGTTGTTGTTTTTTTTTGGGAGGCAATGGATCAGCGTTCTCGCCGCGCCACCTGTCAGTACCTGGTAACAGGGAAACTAATGATCCAAAACATTAAAGGAATTCATCGAGTGCTCCGAGGCTGTATCGTAGATAGATCAGCTGACCAGTCGCCCAGTCCCATCAGCTGGTTCATCCTCCCTACAAACACTCTGGGAGAAGACTTCCTGGCTGGCTTTGGAATGCTTCATTATTCCCCAGGAAACGCTAAAAGTAGTTTGCTCGGGAAAAGGCACCCGGTCCTCCCTGTTATGCCTGCTGCCTCCGTGACCCAGACCCAGATAATCGGCAAGAAAATGTAAAAATGTAAAAGCTTAAATTAAAAACTCAAGGGATCATGTTAATTCGCCAAACTACTTGCAGTTGTTGGTTTTTTGGGGGAGTCAATGGATCAGCGTTCTGGCCACGCCCCCTGTCAGTACCTGGTAACAGGGAAACTAATGTTCCAAATGTTAAATTGAGGTCCTACAATTTATTATTATTATACCCCCCCATTCTGCCCCTACTTCACTATGCAGACACTCACTCCCCCCACACACACAGGAAAACATAGGTAGCACCCTTGTAAATAGCTATTGGGTACTCTCCCCCTGTACTTAACCATCTTCATCTCCATCCTGGTGAAGGTCCACACGGCCACCATCGAGAGCGTTCTCACCACATCCATCACCCTTGCTTTCACTATGCAGCTCTGTCTGCCACCGGGTACGATGTCCCGGGAGAAATGAAGGCTCACTTTACGGCACAAAGAAAACGTGTCAACCATTGCACATGCAACCAAACCAGGAGGGATGGCGTTTTTGTTTACCCGGTAGCTATCGGTAGCTATGACCATTAGCTATCCCCAGTAGTGGAAATGGCAGACGGTGGACCAACTGAAGTAAAGCCAATCTGACTACGTTTTTGCATTGATTATACTACCTGAATAAACTTCATGTCACAACTTGCCAGGCGATCCAGTCACGCTACCAACCCAGTTCGCTTTTCTTAACACATACTAAGAAATTTGTATCTGCTTTCATGTCTCCAATATAGACTAAATGAATGAATAAACTCAAGGTTTTCCTCCTAATGTTTTCTTCTAGTCTCCCCTCCCCGACGCCAACCCCTGCTGCCGATACTTGTTTGTGTGAAGCAATACTTAAACTATGATTTTATGATTTTATGAATTCATGTTGAAAATGAAAAAACTAAAATAGGAGACTGGAAGAGTCCTAGAAGAAGACTGGAAGAGTCCTAGAAGAAGACAAAGACATCCCTCTCTACGTTTCTCCAAACCATCTATTTATCCATATGTATCTACTCCCTGTGGTCACTAAAGATCCCATGGCACTTGGTGAGGTTGGAGAGAGCCTTGGGTCCCTCGGAAAAAAACAAACAAGAGAACAAGCAGAAATACTAAGGAGCTCTTTCATTTGAACAGAACAACTACAAAAGACCAGCACCATGGTTCAATGAAGACAATTGCACCCTCAAACAAAGCTACTAGTTATGCTATTATGCTTGGTCCAGGCTCTGTTCCTTCGTGCCTCTGGTTGAGTGTGGATGTAGGAGGAGCCTGGCAGCTCCTAGCCGCTGGTTCTTTGGTTCCCTTAGCTGCCCCATTGGTAGCGGACATAAGAGGAACCTTGTTAATCTGTTTTGCCTTTTTTCATGGGTTTTATGAAAAAGCAGGTTTGAGTCAGAGGTTATGGACTCACTCTATTCTCTATTTTTAAATATAATGATAGTTATGCTAATATAGCTCTAATTCTATGATTGTAGGGGTAGCCATCTAGTATCCTACCTATATGGCGCGTTCCAGGCAACCCGTAACTCGTGACTTCACGACCTCCTACCCGTGAAAGTGCTTGGAACGGCAGTCAAACTCGTAACTCACGACCCGTGAACTCGTATGTGATCGATGTACTCCCAGTTCGTTTTTTGACGTCACGAACGTAAACAACAGCTATCAATCGTCAGCTAACGTTAAATCCAAGCTCTGCTCGTGTAAGTGAAGTGAGGTTTCCATAAAAGTCATTGCTGTGCGAGCAGATCTGGCTTGCTGGCGCGGACACCATCAAAACAGAGCCGCAGGTTTGTTTGTTTGTTTGTTACGACTTTGTTAGTCGTGACTTGCCTGGAACGCTAACAAGTCGTGAGTCGTGAGTATGAAGTCGTGAAATCACGAGTTACGGGTTGCCTGGAACGCAGCATTACCCTCCATTGTTGAAAGAATAGCGTGGAGGATGAGTGCTGCTCGATGCACAGGTACTGTGGGAAGACAGAGAGACTTGACACTAAAACTCCTTCCCTTCCCTGCATCACACAAGGGGGAAGAGGGGGGAGAGGTGAGTGCCTGTGGGAGAGTGAACGAATATTAACTTGCTGTGGTTACCGGTCATAACCAACGTTGTGAATATTCTGTCCTCTAGCCACTGATGTTGGTTGTGCGCTGTCATCCCTATCTCATGTATGCCTTTCATTCGAACAGAAACAAAAGAAATGGCGTTCAAATAAATTTGGAGTTTATCATCTTACATGGCACAATAGCCTGCTCAGCTATGAAACCGCATTTACTACTTTTAGAAACGCCTACAGTGTCCTCCCTCTCGACAAGCAACTTCTTGGAATTCTTTAAACAAAAAATCAAAATCAATTAGAAAATAAATTGATGCTGTTCAGCACACAATCTCAATCTTGGATGAACTTGCTAAACTAACACAGGCATCTAAAACTGTATGCTGGATCCTGTCCCTACCAAGGGTCTTAAAGAACTCTTCCCAATGGTTGGACCTACTATGCTCAACATCAGGAACTTGTCCCTGTCTACTGGAACAGTTCCCTCTACTTTTAAGACTGCTGTGATAAAACCTCTACTCAAGAAGCCTGGCCTAGACCCTGAAGTACTCAGCAGCTATCAACCCATCTCAAACCTGCTGCTTGACCTCAGTGCTGCCTTCGACACAATTAGCATTCTTCTTGATCGTCTTGAACACTATGTTGGCATCAAAGGCTCGGCTCTTCTCTGGTTTAGATCTTATCTCACAAATAGAAAACAATTTGTTCTCTGTGAAGATTCAAAATTGAAACACTGCAACATAAGCTTTGGTCTAACCCAAGGGTCAGTCCTTGGTCCACTGCTTTTTGCAATCTACAGCTGTCTGGCCTGTTTAATTTCTTTGTTGATTGAGTCTATCCTTGTAGATTTCATGGTGAACCTGAAGTTTTGTCTTTCTCCAATTTCGTTCTGTCTGGCAACACTCTCTCTTAAGCTGCCTAATAACCGCTCCATTTCTCCAGGGGGCTTTTTGTCTTTCTATGTTTTTTAGTTTTAAGAGGTGCAATATTATCAATGATGTTTTGTAATTTTGAGTTGAAGCTGTTCACAGGATCCTCAGTTGATGATGATGATAATTATACAATCATAGTCAGTGGAGACCTTGGACAGTAGCTCAGAGAATTCATCAAGAAAACCACATTTAGATTTTTGTGGCCGATAAACAGTGATGATTAAAATTGGAGCATTGCAGTTTATAGATATAGCAATGTGTTCGAAAGAAGTGAATTCCCAGAGGGGGATTTCCTTGCAGCTATCCCATCCAAACCGAAGCGTCCGAACCAGTAAAAAATTGTTTAAATTCCTGTATGTTACAGGTAAGTTATGTGAGTTGGGTCTATGGCTTATAATTACAGGAATTGAATGACAGTCATTACCGTTAGTAGAACAGGTCGGACTCACCAGACATCAGCAGTGAAGAGAGGATTTTAACCCAAGTTATAATTTGGGTATACAAAAATGTGAGCCCGGTCCTAACAGAAATCTTCCCACAGAGCTGAGTAAGTAAGTAATGATATATGAGGGGTTCGGGGTCCACCTGTAGCATGTGAAAGTGGCATGGCGTGGCATCCCAGTCGAAAGGCTACACGCGGCCGCAGGCTGAGCTCCTTTAACGATGCTTATTGCCAAAAATAGAGGACATATCAGATATTAAACTGATAACGGATTAAAAAATATATATATATATTGATACCAGTTCTTTCATTTTACATATGACTTAGAAGTTTTGTCCATTGTTTAAAAGCAGACACATTTTGAAGACATGTATAAAAACAAATATAAAGACATCACATTGTTAAAAAACAAGTATGTTCAAAATAAAATAAAGAGTGCACGAAAACATTGTTTTATAAAATCATTGTCATTGCTTTTAAATTGGTAACAGGTAAGTTGTGCAGGAACGGGTGGAGACCTTATCCAAAAAACCCATCCTGCTCTGATTGATTGATTGATTTTTATTAGGAATTTAAAAGTACAAACAACTCCAAGGAGTACCAAGATACAATAATCCCAGAGGATAGCACTTGAAAGCATTACTTAAAACACTTATTTCCAAAGTGGTCCTCGATGGACACAAACAATACATGGAAACAAACACATTGATAAAAACATATGACAACATAAACCCACTAGTCCCCCTTGCCACCCCACGCCCATGGTTCAAACTCCCTCCCTTCAAAGTGAACCATCAACCCTTCCACATAGCTGCCTTAACATTTGTTTTAAAAATGTCCTTTGTTTGGCTTTGTTTAATATGCAGGGGCAGGTTGTTCCATAGGGAAATCTCAGTATTAAAGAAATGAGCATCTTGCTGTTTTACTTTTAACATGAGGAACACTGCATGACATAATACGTGCCCTTGTGTTGCACTTATGTTGGCTTCCAACTATATCAATTTGATAGTTCATATACTCTGGGGCCCTTTTGTGAATTATATCAAACATATGGTTAAGTTTCAGTTGTTTAACTCGATCTTCAACAGGTAATGATCCAACTTCCTTCCTTTCTACAGGTCCTATATGTGTCCTGGGAGGAGCATTGAGCATGTATCTGATAACATTATTTTGTGCTACCTGCATTTTGTTTTTAAGCTTTTGTGATAGTCCACTATACCATGCGGAGCAGGCATAGTCAAAGTGGCACTGAATTAATGAGGCAACTATACGTTTTTTAACCTTAGTATTAAAAAAACGAGTGTAACGATATAAAAACGTAAGCTTTTTTGCAATTTTAGATAAGATTGTAGCTGCAATTATCTCCCCAGAGACAGATTGGTCAAGCTCTGTCCAACAGTATTGGTCTCTCGGAACCTGTTGCTCAGAGGAGATTCCCCCCCCCCCTCTGCTCCTTCCCACCTGCCTCACCCAGAGAGCCAGGCGCTGCCTCAACCTTTCCTCGTGTGGCTCCCACGTCCGAATGGCCACCGAGGCGATTCTTCTTTGCAGCTGTGTCCTAGGCCTGCCGCATGCAGCAACGGCCACTTGGACAGTTGCTGCGTGCGGATCACAGGGAGTGCATGACGGCCCTGACCGGGATGATCTCATGAGCCACCACCCACGACAGGTCCTGAAGTCTGTGAGTCCAGTGGACTCACTGCTTCCCGTTCCTGCACAACCGTAATTATAAAGCGATGGTTAGTTAAAAGATTAATTGGTTAAGACAGCGATCACCTCCACTTGATCTGTTATATTTATACCTATTCTGTGGTGTTAGTATAGCAAACTCAAAGGATATTGTACTCATTCCTTGTTGTAGCAATTTAAAGTATCTTTGTGACTTTAATCACCATTTCAAGGAATTCATTGTTCTTGCTGAGAGAACTGTGAAAGAGCAAATGTTGGTTTTATTAAGAGTAAAGGAATACTCTTTGAAATACTCTTTAAAATCCTCCCTGTCAAATTTGACAGGGAGGGAGAGGACAAAGAAAACTGGCTGGACGTGGTAGGGAAAGTAAGGCAGAGACTGGGATAGTCTCTGCCTTACATCGGCTCCGTTTTTATCCCACCTCGTTGAGTGCTTTTAGAACTGGAACGTGCAGTATTTTATTTCCTGTGGGGGTCTAAGTGATAGAGATTGAAGAGAAAAGACATGGAAAAGACAAAACACGGGGAAGGGGGAAAAGGTGTTTTTAGGAAGCAGATACACTGCACTGCACATCACACATGCCACGGCCCCTCTGCCATGGCGGAGGAGCATCGCTGAAATGTCAATTCAGTCCGTTTCACAGTAAGGAAACCATGATCCGCCGGTTTATATTTACTACTTATGTGTTAACTTTCTTTATGCCTACTGAGTTAAGAGCAAACGGCTGCAACGAAGCGACGCACGTCGCAAAATGTCACCCTTTTCACTTTTCAGCGCATTTGTTTATTGAAAAACGTGATTAAGCATTTAAATAGGTTAAATATTGGGTTATCATACACCCAATATTTTTCAGACAATGTTTGCCCTTATAGATTCAAATCTGCACAATTTTGACTGTTTTCTGAGTGTTTTCATACTTTTAGACTAGTCGTTCACAGGTAAATTAGTTGCCAGGAACATCGCTAGTGTGTACCTGCTAAGCGGGCGAGGTGGATATGCATCGCTGCAGGCCAAGGGTCCTTTGGTCACACAATGCCTTGCAGGACGAGCCAGAGATGATGCCTCTCCTGTAATGATCACACTGGAGCCCGAAACAGGAAATACACACCATTAACTACAGGAAATGTCCCTAGAAGATCCTTCATCTCTAAATGTAGATTAAGCCCTGCCAAGTGGTTTCCAACAGTTGTGTTTATCCACTGGCTCTCCCGGATCAGTCAGGATACAGCCTTAGATGGCAGATGTGTTTATTAGAAAGAAAGAAAGAAAGAAAGAAAGAAAGAAAGAAAGAAAGAAAGAAAGAAAGAAAGAAAGAAAGAAAGAATGTAGTGGGCTTTTATCTTATAGCCTATGATGATATTCTCATCCTTTTTTTTTATTATTGTGTGGTATATTGCAAAACATATATTATGTTATATACATCCGTGCAATTTACGGATAAACAGTGATCCTGTGCTGATTCATAATGCATTACTTATTCTCTGCTTTTATCCCTTTTCCACACACACACACACACTAAAGCACATTGACTGCAATTAATTAGCGTTATTATTACTTACAATGACCACGTGACAGACATGTCCACTGCAAAGTTCAGCATAGGAGGCGTACTGCATGTAGAAGACCCAGCTGGCTCCGAGGACGCACAGTCATGCCAACAGCAGGTATTTCACCTTTATTGCTGGGATACGACTCTTTTGGAAGCCGCAGAGACAATCGTGGGAAAATGAAAGGACAAATAATGGATGGAGATCATGACTATAAAACTGGGGCGATTCCTTGACATTTAGGTGGCCTCAGCCCAAAATAGGATGAACATTTATTTACATCTGCAATTGTTTATTATGTAGGCTACTCGTTAGGGGACAGGAGGACATCCAGGATGTTGATGATTTGATTGGGTTTAGGCCTATTACATCTATAGATATATGTTATAGGAGAATTTTCCGATTGGGCCTTCGGCTTCTTCCAGACACTGTTTTCAATCTATTAGCCAACAGCTAACAGTTTGGATGAAGCCTAAATAAAAGTGGTTAACTTAATTTTAATGACTGGATGTTTTCAGGGGGGATGAGACAGTCTAAAATTGACCCTGATCGTGTTTAGCCTATATAAGAAGTAGTGGTGGGCCGTTATCGGCGTTAACGCGCTGCGATAACACGAGACTCTTATCGCGCGATAAAAAAATGATCGCCGTTAATCTATTCTCAAAGTTGGGTTGGGAGCTGGGTCTATACCGGATTTCCACCAAGGAAGGTAAGCGCCGCGGAACGGCTGCGTCCTCTGCCCGGCGGTCGTAGGTCTGGGCAGTGGCGCCTTAATGCACGGGCTTACCTGGGCTTCAGCCCGGGGCCTCGGCCAATCAGGGGCCTCTTAAAAAATATATATACCGTCAACAATCGCGCAGACTTATTTTTAGTCATTATTTAGATAGCACACACATATTATGAATGCCTTCGACATAATTCAAATGAGCCATTTTAATCTAGATTAATCTAGATTAAATCCAAGATTACAGTGAGATTAATCTAGATTAAACAAATTACTCTATGCCCACCACTAATAAGAAGTAGCTCATTTTTATTACATGATATGCACAAGCAATACATTTGGTTTGAGTCAAACGCTATTATGCACATTAACAGGCTATAGGCTGCATCTCTGTTGGATAAATCGAGTGGGGTATCAGTAAGCTGTGTGAGAAAAAGTGTCAACCAATATCGATGTCGAGAGCATCACATTAGTATAGGCTACTCATTGAGACCACACACACACACACACACACACACACACACTAAAGCTCCACTAAAATCAAAACAATATGAAAACTATGTCATTAACTCCACATACAAATAAGTCCATTACAAAATCGCCTTCCGACACCTGTTAACTCTTGTGCTCAAACCACCGGCTCAACCAGCTGAAACTATGCAAACCTAGTTTCTCTCTTGGCTACCGCAGCCATCTCTGGGCTCAAACAGAAACATCACATGCATTATAGACCATCAACATTAAACCAACAATTTAAAGATAATATATTTCACAGCAGCAAATCCGAGCATTGCCAACAACAATCTTAATCAACTCTATAGATAATTAAATAATACAGCAGGACTCACCAATCACTTGAAAACAAAACCCATCCTTCATTCCTTTAAGGTGCTCAGACTGCCCACCCCAGTGTTACTCCATGGACCACTGTCTGTGTTACTCCATGGACCGCTGTCAGAGTTTCTCCATGGACCACTGTCTGTGTTACTCCATGTACCACTGTCTGTGTTACTCCATGGACCACTGTCTGTGTTGAAGAGCAAGCATGGACACATTAATAGTTTTTTTTCGGTCATAGTTAGCCTCGGTAAAGTGCCTTGCGAAGCCCTTGCCCACCCGCGTGAGCGCTTCGTCCTTAGGTCTTGGTCTCTCCCTTTCAGATATTACTTTTTTATCTTGAAAACTTCAACTTTCTATGAGCAGAGCCTGCAACCAAGGAGACAGCAGGCCCTGGGGGCGGAGATAGCTGTATGAAGACGCATAGGCAGCTCCAAATCCTGGGTTTATTATGATAGTGACTGAAATCGAACCAAAACGATTTTTAAAATCATATAAATAATTTGAATAACTTATTATGAATTATTTTAACAATAACATTATTATTACATTATTATAAATGACACCTCTCAAAAACGGTAGGGCCTGCAGAGAAGGCCCCGAAGGCCCTGACGGACCTCCACTGTATGTATTATGTCTCTCAGTACCTGAAAGCCCTTCGACAGAGGGCAAACACACCCAGATGCACCAGCCGCCCTGCTGGGCATCCTGAGCCGCTCCGTTAGAATAAACCCTAGATCCTCGTCCAATCACGCTCACTCCAGGTGAAGTCTGGTGTCTTCTCAGTCAACAGGTGCCATAGGACAAAGGTGAGCAGAGCCCTTTAAATCTGTATTTAGTGTTGACTGGGTGGACATTGTAAGACTGTTGTGAATAACGTCACCCTCCTAAAAAAACCTAATTAATAGTGGCACTGGTGTTATTTAATAATTAAACTAAAATAGGGTATAAGAGGGATGGACAGAATAATAAATGTATAAATAAAATTGATGCCGGCATCCGATGCTGTAGGTTTAAAGCAGTTACATATATGCTATTCGACTTATATGTAAGAGACGAGTTGGTGGGTGAATTCATTTTCCCCTAATTTGTAGGATTACAGTCTCCGCTGAATAAATTCGATTTTGAGCGTCTAAAGGTTATTATATGTATTTGAGCATCTACTAATTTTTTATAGTTATGCATTTGAGCGTGTCTTGAACAGTTATTATATGTATTTGAGATGTAATAGACAAACACTGGGTAAGTTAATTTGGCCCAGTCTGGGTTACGGTCTCCACTGAATAGACTAATATTGGATGAGTTAATTTGGCCAGATAGCCAAACAGATAGCAGACCCAACAGCTCAGTTACATCGGACGTACTCATAATCCACACATACCGCCTGACCAGGTATAGTGCGCACCACATAAACCACACACTACAGAATTGCACTGGGCCCAGTTCTTGCGTTACCCGAAAAGAGTGGTGGATAGGTCGAACCGATCTGTGGACTGGTAGAAGTGTGATGAAAGTCCTACCAGTTCAACGAGAGGCTGCACATTCACATAAACCCTACAGCCTCACTCACAATAAAAGACAACACATCGCAAACTGATCCACAATCACGAAGCCCCGAACCCCTGATACCCCCCTGAGTCTCTATGCATAAGATGCTTGGTAGGCATAATATGTTTCTATCTGATATTTTACGTTAGGTACTATTCATTTAAATCGGTAGTTATTACAATGTAAAAACCTGATGCATGCATGCCTGATTTGTTTTTGTTTAACCCTAACTCTTCTTTATCAACCAGCATAGACATCGACGCCTATGACTGCACGGGTAGCTGTGACAGATGTGTCTCCATTCCTCCACATGTACAATCTATACCACCTATCCTATGGGCTGAACATAAGAATCAGACAGGATTTATTGATTGTACCCCATACACCGCATCCTGCAATAGGCCAGTATGGAAGGCTGGTTACCCTCTGACGGGTAAGATCCCACCTTGAAACCCCGGGACAACCTAAGGCAGGCACAGTCACGATTACTTGGCCAAGTCACTGAGTGCTGACTCACTTGATCATAAAGTGACAGGAAGATGAAACCATCACATGAAAAGCCGTGACATGATTTGGTAAACTTTGATGATTGATTTCATATTTTATATTCATTACATTTTATATTCATTAGTCAACCCTTGCCTTCTCTCACAAGAATGTTATGTGTTTTGTGGGCGGGGCCTAGCTGGTGGCAGAAAGCGCAGATGGGTAAAATGATGTGCCATGTCCCACTAAGCAATAGACGTGATTTTGTTAATAGACGTGTACAAAACAATTATCTGAGCACAAGTGATTTAAATGTCGCATCTACGCTTTAGCTCTCATTTAGCCGAGGCTCATTACGGCTATGTACAGGCCTATT
The DNA here is from genome assembly GCA_030340625.1 of Merluccius polli. NCBI lineage: Eukaryota > Metazoa > Chordata > Actinopteri > Gadiformes > Merlucciidae > Merluccius > Merluccius polli. The sequence goes on from JAOPHQ010000573.1 coordinate 24,377, forward strand.
TTAGACCAAGCATGCACAAGAGAGGTCCATTAACTACAAGATAATGCTTTATTTTTATTTTATACCCCAGATTAGTCTACCTATTAAAAGGTGCACACTGGAAGTACATGAGCACACACCTTGCACTTTCCATCCCCTGAATTGACAGAAAAATAGAAGGGTTAGGAAGGATGACTAACATTAGTTTATGATTGTTATCGTCTCAACCCACGAAGCTTGAGCAGGCTGCAGTTACCGGCCAAAGGGGACAGTAATGAAAATGTATTGGTTACATTTGATTCTAACACGTACTCCGAGGCTCAAACGTATGTAAACATTGCGTTTATTTGGACTGTATCGTCTTTTTGTGGTTTGCATGTGCATGACTGACAACAACTCAACCAGCAGGAAGTAACGTTACATGAGAAATTAGCTTAACAATAAAGCATGATACATTACCCAGACTGGTAGAATTAAAGAATTTGACCCTATTTGTAAAATGCTAACCATATGCTAAGATTAACAAACTCGATGTTTTGAATCAATATACGTTTGAACGATCGCTAGGGTAGATTCGCGCGTGCGTGGAATTACCCAGGATGCATTGCATCTTCGGAATACCCAGGATGCATTGCATCGTGGGATTACCCAAGACGCATTGTATTGCACGTTTAATTTGATTATTTACCATTTAACGATTCTTAGGTTATGTTAAGTTGTCGATTAATGTTCTTAAAAATATTTTTGTGACATTTTTACAGTGTGTAAAAAAAATAAAAAATAAAACCATGACAGAGAAGAGTAGTTCAATAAGTGACATCCCTGTGTTTAGCCATGTGCATGTATAAAACATTTTAACTGGTGGTAGTGGAGTGGATCTCCACAAGAAGGCTTCTGTTCACCTCGACTTCTTCACGCCGCTGGGGTCCGTTCAAGGTCTGGAGAGATGTCCTGGTACTGCAGAGCTGCTCACACTCAACTCGGTTTCTGTTGTTTGGGTTAAGTTATGTATTTATATTTCATGCAGCAGTTGTTGGTTAGTGTTGTTACATCATACTGGTGATATTTGTATAGTTTGTGATCGTTCCTTTATTCCACCTATGCTGTATCTAGTGATCTCTTTGCACTCTTTCGATTATTTTATTAATGTGTTTAGGAGTGTCTGTGGCTACCTATTTTATTATGTAGGATTTTTGTTTAATTATTTTTGATTGGTAAACGCCTCCAGCTCAGCGCCTGACACCCCCCCAAAAGGCGTAACCCCCCCCCCCCCCCTTTCCTCCACCGCTAGACCCACTGAGACTTTCACTGCTGATTGTCCATTTCACTGCCCTTGTAGATGATTATTTATTATGGATCGCGAATATCTCAAGACTTGACTTGAACCTAAGACTTGAGACTTTAGTTTCATTAGGACCCACCCTACACACAGTGCTACACACTGGTAGTGTAGCATACCCCCCCCCCCCCCCCCCCCACACACACACACACACACTCTGAAGCACGCCAGGTAGCCCGCTAGTTATGTCAGGTAGCCAGCTAGACACGTCAGGTAGCCCGCTGGGACTTGACCAGGGCTATGGGCTGCTTTGTTTGAAATCTGCAACACTGACTTGGACTTGCGCCGAAAAGACTTGTGTATTGAATTGGACTTGCGCCCCAAAAGGCTTGACTTGACTTGAAGACTTAAAACCAGCTCTGCAGTGCTACACACTGGTAGTGGATAAGGTGTCATAACCCCCCCCCCCACACACACACACACACTTTTTCAATCTATGTTCATAACAAGGGCTGGGGGTGGGGCTCGGGGGCGAGCGCCCGGTGGCCGGGCCTATACCCATGGGGCCGCCGGGCACAGCCGAAGATGTGGGACCCCCTTCCCGCTGGCTCACCACCAGCAGGAGGGGCCAAAGGGAGTCGGGTGCAGTGTGAGCTGGGTGGCAGGCCAAGGCGGGGACCTTGGCTGGTCCGATCCTCGGCTGCAGAAGCTAGCTCTAGGGACATGGAACATCACCTCTCTGGTGGGGAAGGAGCTGAGCTGGTGCGCGAGGTTGAGAAGTTCCGGCTAGATATAGTCGGCCTCACCTCGACGCATAGCAAGGGCTCTGGAACCAGTCTTCTCGAGAGGGGTTGGACTCTTTTCCACTCTCGGAGTTGCCACTGGTGAGAGGCGCCAGGGCAGGGGTGGCAATACTTATTGCCCCCCAGCTTGGTGCCTGTATGTTGGAGTTCACCCAGGTAGACGAGAGGGTAGCCTCCCTCCGCCTTCGGGTGGGGGGACGGATCCTGACTGTTGTTTGTGCCTATGGTCCAAACAGCAGTTCAGAGTATCCACCCTTTTTGGACTCCTTGGAGGGGGTGCTGGAAAGTCTGCCAGGTCTGACCGGCATCCTCCCCCACCATCGCAGCCAACTCACCACCAGGTGGTGATCAGTTGACAGCTTCGCCCCTCTCTTTGAGTGTCCAAGACATGCGGCCGCAAGTCCGACGACACGACTACAAAGTCGATCATCGAACGGTGGCCTAGGGTGTCCTGGTGCCAAGTGCACATATGGACACCCGTATGCTTGAACATGGTGTTCGTTATGGACAATATGTGACGAGCACAGAAGTCCAATAACTGAACACCACTCGGGTTCAGATCGGGGGGGGATGCCGGTCAGACCTGGCAGACCCAAACGTATTGTGAGGGTCTGCTGGGAACATCTGGCAGAGTCTCCTGTCAGAGAGAGCTTCAACTCCCACCTCCGGGAGAGCTTTCACCATGTACCGGGGGAGGCGGGGGACATTGAGTCCGAGTGGGCCATGTTCTGCGCCTCCATTGTTAAGGCGGCCGACCAGAGCTGTGGCCGCAAGGTGGTCGGTGCCTGCCGTGGCGGTAATTCTCGAACCCGCTGGTGGACACTTTTTGGCCTGTGGGACTCCAGAGGCAGCAGGCAGGTACCGGCAGGCCAAGCGGAGCGCAGCTGTGGCTGAACCTCGGATTCAGGAGTAGCAATGTGGTTTTCGTCCAGGCCGTGGAATAGTGGACCAGCTCTACACCCTCTGCAGGATCCTTGAGGGTGCATGGGAGTTTGCCCAACCAGTCCACATGTGCTTTGTGGACATGGAGACGGCATTCGACCGTGTCCCTCGGGGAGTCCTGTGGGGGGTTCTCCAGGAGTACGGGGTATCGGACCCCCTGATACGGGCTGTCCGTTCCCTGTATGACCGGTGTCAGAGCTTGCTCCGCATTGCCGGTAATAAGTCGGACTTGTTTCCAGTGAGGGTTGGACTCCGCCAGGGCTGCCCTTTGTCACCGATCCTGTTCATAATTTTTATGGACAGGATTTCTAGGCACAGCCAGGGCGTTGAGGGGGTCCGGTTTGGAGACCTCAGGATTGGGTCTCTGCTTTTTGCGGATGATGTGGTCCTGTTGGCTTCATCACACCGTGACCTCCAACTCTTGCTGGACCGGTTCGCAGCCGAGTGTGAAGCGGCTGATGAGAATCAGCACCTCCAAATCTGAGTCCATGGTCCTCAACCGGAAAAGGGTGGAGTGCACTCTCTGGGTCGGGGATGAGATCCTGCCCCAAGTGGAGGAGTTCAAGTACCTCGGGGTCTTGTTCACGAGTGAGGGGAGGATGGAGCGGGAGATCGACAGGCGGATCGGATCGGTGCGGTGTCTGCAGTAATGCGGACTCTGCACGGATCCGTCGTGGTGAAGAGGGAGCTGAGCCAAAAGGCAAATCTCTCGATTTACCAGTTGATCTACGTTCCTGCCCTCACCTATGGTCATGAGCTTTGGGTAGTGACCGAAAGAACAAGATTGCGGGTGCAAGCGGCCAAAATTAGCTTTCTCCGCAGGGTGGCTGGGCTCTCCCTTAGAGATAGGGTGAGAAGCTCGGTCATCCGGGAGGAGCTCGGAGTAGACCCGCTACTCCACCGCGTTGAGAAGAGCCAGATGAGGTGGCTCGGACATCTAGTTAGGATGCCTCCCGGACACCTCCCTGGTGAGGTGTTCAGGGCACGTCCCACTGGTAGGAGACCCCAGGGAATACCCAGGACACGCTGGAGAGATTATGTCTCTCGGCTGGCCTGGGAACGCCTCGGGATCCCCCAGGAAGAGCTGGACGAAGTGGCTGGATAAGCAGCAGAAGATGGATGGATGGATGTTCATAACAAATAAGGTTTTATTTTATTTTGCCTATGCTATATCTAGACCTTATATAAACAAGGTCACGTGAGTGATGCGTAGGATGTATAAATCACGAGGCAGCCTAAGCCCATCCTCTTTGATCTTCTCACTGTTAACCTGGCGTTTTTCGCCCATTGATAGCTCCATAGATCCGTGTTTCGGTTCTATATTTATAGCATTAATTGCTTGCAGGTCCAAGAGAGGTAAGCACATTCTGTGTTGTTTGGTGTTTGACATCCTGCCTGTGACTCTTGTACAATTTATTGCAATTGCGGAGTGCAATATATTTTCCTCTAAGGCTGTGGTTATCAAACTATCCTACCACTCTTTCCTTCCTGTCTGGAGGTTTTTGAGCGTCCTTGTCTTGTGTTTGTTGTGTTAGCTGATTCCTCCAAACGCTAGATGTTCCAGTCGCGTGCAGTGGTTAGCCCACAGCTCTCGCCTGGTTTTCCTAGGCTAGCATTAGCTTGGTAGGTATTTACACACAGCTAGCTTGGAGTCTACAGGATCCTTAGCTAGCTGCAGAGATATTGCTAGATATTCCAGTCACGTGCAGTGGTTAGCCCACAGCTCTCACCTGGTTTTCTTAGCCTAGCATTAGCTTGGTAGATATTTACACGCAGCTAGCTTGGAATCGACAGGATCTTTGGCTAACTGCAGAGATATTGCTGGAGGTTCTGGACGTGTTCTGTGGCCAAGCCACAGTTCTCGCTTGGATTACCTGGCTACACACGCAATCTAGGTGAGCAGGCTAACAGCAGGCTGGAAAGCCTGACTGGCTAGTATTTGTTTGTCTGGTTGCAGCTGTGGAATTGGTCTGCTAGAAGTTCTGATCACGTCCTGTGGCCTGGTCACAGTTCTCGCCCAGATTTCCTAGCTTGGCCGCCTATTTTTTTGAACGCCCTTTCATTCTTATCTGGAGATAGTTCTGCTAGAGGTTCTGGTTCACGTCCTGTGGCCTAGTCACAGGTCTCACCCAGATTTCCTAGGTTGGCCACCTATTGTTTTGGTTGTGAACAATGCTGGCCTCTCTTTCCTTCCTGTCTGGAGGTTTTTGAGAGTCCTTGTCTTGTGTTTGTTGTGTTAGCTGATTCCAGGGCTATGGGCTGCTTTGTTTGAAATCTGCAACACTGACTTGGACTTGTGCCGAAAAGACTTGTGTATTGAATTGGACTTGCGCCCCAAAAGGCTTGACTTGACTTGAAGACTTAAAACTAGCTCTGCAGTGCTACACAATGGTAGTGGATAAGGTGTCATAAACCCCCCCCCCCCCCACACACACACACACACTTTTTCAATCTATGTTCATAACAAGGGCTCGGGGGCGAGCGCCCGGTGGCCGGGCCTCTACCCATGGGCCCTGAAGCGAAGATGTGGGACCCCCTTCCCGCCGGCTCACCACCAGCAGGAGGGGCCAAAGGGGTCGGGTGCAGTGTGAGCTGGGTGGCGGCCGAAGGCGGGGACCTTGGCGTTCCGATCCTCGGCTGCAGAAGCTAGCTCTAGGGACATGGAACGTCACCTCTCTGGTGGGGAAGGAGCCTGAGCTGGTGCGCGAGGTTGAGAAGTTCCGGCTAGATATAGTCGGCCTCACCTCGACGCATAGCAAGGGCTCTGGAACCAGTCTTCTCGAGAGGGGTTGGACTCTTTTCCACTCCGGAGTTGCCACTGGTGAGAGGCGCCGGGCAGGGGTGGCAATACTTATTGCCCCCCAGCTTGGTGCCTGTATGTTGGAGTTCACCCAGGTAGACGAGAGGGTAGTCTCCATCCGCCTTCGGGTGGGGGGACGGATCCTGACTGTTGTTTGTGCCTATGGTCCAAACAGCAGTTCAGAGTATCCACCCTTTTTGGACTCCTTGGAGGGGGTGCTGGAAAGTCTGCCAGGTCTGACCGGCATCCTCCCCCACCATAGCAGCCAACTCACCACCAGGTGGTGATCAGTTGACAGCTTCGCCCCTCTCTTTGCCCGAGTGTCCAAGACATGCGGCCGCAAGTCCGACGACACGACTACAAAGTCGATCATCGAACGGTGGCCTAGGGTGTCCTGGTGCCAAGTGCACATATGGACACCCTTATGCTTGAACATGGTGTTCGTTATGGACAATATGTGACGAGCACAGAAGTCCAATAACTGAACACCACTCGGGTTCAGATCGGGGGGGGGGATGCCGGTCAGACCTGGCAGACCCAAACGTATTGTGAGGGTCTGCTGGGAACATCTGGCAGAGTCTCCTGTCAGAGAGAGCTTCAACTCCCACCTCCGGGACAGCTTTCACCATGTACCGGGGAGGCGGGGGACATTGAGTCCGAGTGGGCCATGTTCTGCGCCTCCATTGTTAAGGCAGCCGACCAGAGCTGTGGCCGCAAGGTGGTCGGTGCCTGCCGTGGCGGTAATTCCCGAACCCGCTGGTGGACACCGGCGGTGAGGGATGCCGTCAAACTGAAGAAGGAGTCCTATAGGACCTTTTTGGCCTGTGGGACTCCGGAGGCAGCAGGCAGGTACCGGCAGGCCAAGCGGAGCGCAGCTGTGGCTGAACCTCGGATTCAGGAGTAGCAATGTGGTTTTCGTCCAGGCCGTGGAATAGTGGACCAGCTCTACACCCTCTGCAGGATCCTTGAGGCTGCATGGGAGTTTGCCCAACCAGTCCACATGTGCTTTGTGGACTTGGAGAAGGCATTCGACCGTGTCCCTCGGGGAGTCCTGTGGGGGGTTCTCCAGGAGTACGGGGTATCGGACCCCCTGATACGGGCTGTCCGTTCCCTGTATGACCGGTGTCAGAGCTTGCTCCGCATTGCCGGTAATAAGTCGGACTTGTTTCCAGTGAGGGTTGGACTCCGCCAGGGCTGCCCTTTGTCACCGATCCTGTTCATAATTTTTATGGACAGGATTTCTAGGCACAGCCAGGGCGTTGAGGGGGGTCCGGTTTGGTGACCTCAGGATTGGGTCTCTGCTTTTTGCGGATGATGTGGTCCTGTTGGCTTCATCACACCGTGACCTCCAACTCTCGCTGGACCGGTTCGCAGCCGAGTGTGAAGTGGCCGGGATGAGAATCAGCACCTCCAAATCTGAGTCCATGGTCCTCAACCGGAAAAGGGTGGAGTGCACTCTCCGGGTCGGGGATGAGATCCTGCCCCAAGTGGAGGAGTTCAAGTACCTCGGGGTCTTGTTCACGAGTGAGGGGAGGATGGAGCGGGAGATCGACAGGCGGATCGGATCGGTGCGGTGTCTGCAGTAATGCGGACTCTGCACGGATCCGTCGTGGTGAAGAGGGAGCTGAGCCAAAAGGCAAAGCTCTCGATTTACCAGTTGATCTACGTTCCTGCCCTCACCTATGGTCATGAGCTTTGGGTAGTGACCGAAAGAACAAGATTGCGGGTGCAAGCGGCCAAAATGAGCTTTCTCCGCAGGGTGGCTGGGCTCTCCCTTAGAGATAGGGTGAGAAGCTCGGTCATCCGGGAGGAGCTCGGAGTAGACCCGCTACTCCTCTGCGTTGAGAAGAGCCAGATGAGGTGGCTCGGGCATCTAGTTAGGATGCCTCCCGGACGCCTCCCTGGTGAGGTGTTCAGGGCACGTACCACTGGTAGGAGACCCCAGGGAATACCCAGGACACGCTGGAGAGACTATGTCTCTCGGCCACAGTTCTCGCTTGGATTACCTGGCTACACACGCAATCTAGGTGAGCAGGTTAACAGCAGGCTGGAAAGCCTGACTGGCTAGTATTTGTTTGTCTGGTTGCAGCTGTGGAATTGGTCTGCTAGAAGTTCTGATCACGTCCTGTGGCCTGGTCACAGTTCTCGCCCAGATTTCCTAGCTTGGCCGCCTATTTTTTTGATCGCCCTTTCATTCTTATCTGGAGATAGGTCTGCTAGAGGTTCTGGTTCACGTCCTGTGGCCTAGTCACAGGTCTCACCCAGATTTCCTAGGTTGGCCACCTATTGTTTTGGTTGTGAACAATGCTGGCATGTGCCTCTTGGTTCACATGCCCCCTGTAGACCAGTGAATTGCCTCGCTGGTCCTCTCACCAGATGAAGCACTGAAAGATGATGCCCGCTGTCCCAGGCCACAGTGCTGGGTCAAGGATAGTCTGCATGGTTCGCTGGGACTCCTGCAGCCCCACACTTTGATATCCCACCTTCACCTGCCTTTTTGGAGGAGCTGAAGCGCTCCTGTGTGGATCCATGGCCATCTGCCCACCAGGGCAGGGAGGCTAGGACCCTGGCCTCTCTTTCCTTCCTGTCTGGAGGTTTTTGAGAGTCCTTGTCTTGTGTTTGTTGTGTTAGCTGATTCCAGGGCTATGGGCTGCTTTGTTTGAAATCTGCAACACTGACTTGGACTTGCGCCGAAAAGACTTGTGTATTGAATTGGACTTGCGCCCCAAAAGGCTTGACTTGACTTGAAGACTTAAAACTAGCTCTGCAGTGCTACACAATGGTAGTGGATAAGGTGTCATAAACCCCCCCCCCCCACACACACACACACACTTTTTCAATCTATGTTCATAACAAGGGCTCGGGGGCGAGCGCCCGGTGGCCGGGCCTATACCCATGGGCCCTGAAGCGAAGATGTGGGACCCCCTTCTCGCCGGCTCACCACCAGCAGGAGGGGCCAAAGGGGTCGGGTGCAGTGTGAGCTGGGTGGCGGCCGAAGGCGGGGACCTTGGCGTTCCGATCCTCGGCTGCAGAAGCTAGCTCTAGGGACATGGAACGTCACCTCTCTGGTGGGGAAGGAGCCTGAGCTGGTGCGCGAGGTTGAGAAGTTCCGGCTAGATATAGTCGGCCTCACCTCGACGCATAGCAAGGGCTCTGGAACCAGTCTTCTCGAGAGGGGTTGGACTCTTTTCCACTCCGGAGTTGCCACTGGTGCCACCTATGGTCCAAACAGCAGTTCAGAGTATCCACCCTTTTTGGACTCCTTGGAGGGGGTGCTGGAAAGTCTGCCAGGTCTGACCGGCATCCTCCCCCACCATAGCAGCCAACTCACCACCAGGTGGTGATCAGTTGACAGCTTCGCCCCTCTCTTTGCCCGAGTGTCCAAGACATGCGGCCGCAAGTCCGACGACACGACTACAAAGTCGATCATCGAACGGTGGCCTAGGGTGTCCTGGTGCCAAGTGCACATATGGACACCCTTATGCTTGAACATGGTGTTCGTTATGGACAATATGTGACGAGCACAGAAGTCCAATAACTGAACACCACTCGGGTTCAGATCGGGGGGGGATGCCGGTCAGACCTGGCAGACCCAAACGTATTGTGAGGGTCTGCTGGGAACATCTGGCAGAGTCTCCTGTCAGAGAGAGCTTCAACTCCCACCTCCGGGAGAGCTTTCACCATGTACCGGGGGAGGCGGGGGACATTGAGTCCGAGTGGGCCATGTTCTGCGCCTCCATTGTTAAGGCAGCCGACCAGAGCTGTGGCCGCAAGGTGGTCGGTGCCTGCCGTGGCGTTAATTCCCGAACCCGCTGTTGGACACCGGCGGCGAGGGATGCCGTCAAACTGAAGAAGGAGTCCTATAGGACCTTTTTGGCCTGTGGGACTCCGGAGGCAGCAGGCAGGTACCGGCAAGCCAAGCGGAGCGCAGCTGTGGCTGAACCTCGGATTCAGGAGTAGCAATGTGGTTTTCGTCCAGGCCGTGGAATAGTGGACCAGCTCTACACCCTCTGCAGGATCCTTGAGGGTGCATGGGAGTTTGCCCAACCAGTCCACATGTGCTTTGTGGACTTGGAGAAGGCATTCGACCGTGTCCCTCGGGGAGTCCTGTGGGGGGTTCTCCAGGAGTACGGGGTATCGGACCCCCTGATACGGGCTGTCCGTTCCCTGTATGACCGGTGTCAGAGCTTGCTCCGCATTGCCGGTAATAAGTCGGACTTGTTTCCAGTGAGGGTTGGACTCCGCCAGGGCTGCCCTTTGTCACCGATCCTGTTCATAATTTTTATGGACAGGATTTCTAGGCACAGCCAGGGCGTTGAGGGGGTCCGGTTTGGTGACCTCAGGATTGGGTCTCTGCTTTTTGCGGATGATGTGGTCCTGTTGGCTTCATCACACCGTGACCTCCAACTCTCGCTGGACCGGTTCGGAGCCGAGTGTGAAGCGGCCGGGATGAGAATCAGCACCTCCAAATCTGAGTCCATGGGTGGAGTGCACTCTCCGGGTCGGGGATGAGATCCTGCCCCAAGTGGAGGAGTTCAAGTACCTCGGGGTCTTGTTCACGAGTGAGGGGAGGATGGAGCGGGAGATCGACAGGCGGATCGGATCGGTGCGGTGTCTGCAGTAATGCGGACTCTGCACGGATCCGTCGTGGTGAAGAGGGAGCTGAGCCAAAAGGCAAAGCTCTCGATTTACCAGTTGATCTACGTTCCTGCCCTCACCTATGGTCATGAGCTTTGGGTAGTGACCGAAAGAACAAGATTGCGGGTGCAAGCGGCCAAAATGAGCTTTCTCCGCAGGGTGGCTGGGCTCTCCCTTAGAGATAGGGTGAGAAGCTCGGTCATCCGGGAGGAGCTCGGAGTAGATCCGCTACTCCTCCGCGTTGAGAAGAGCCAGATGAGGTGGCTCGGGCATCTAGTTAGGATGCCTCCCGGACGCCTCCCTGGTGAGGTGTTCAGGGCACGTCCCACTGGTAGGAGACCCCAGGGAATACCCAGGACACGCTGGAGAGACTATGTCTCTCGGCCACAGTTCTCGCTTGGATTACCTGGCTACACACGCAATCTAGGTGAGCAGGCTAACAGCAGGCTGGAAAGCCTGACTGGCTAGTATTTGTTTGTCTGGTTGCAGCTGTGGAATTGGTCTGCTAGAAGTTCTGATCACGTCCTGTGGCCTGGTCACAGTTCTCGCCCAGATTTCCTAGCTTGGCTGCCTATTTTTTTGATCGCCCTTTCATTCTTATCTGGAGATAGGTCTGCTAGAGGTTCTGGTTCACGTCCTGTGGCCTAGTCACAGGTCTCACCCAGATTTCCTAGGTTGGCCACCTATTGTTTTGGTTGTGAACAATGCTGGCATGTGCCTCTTGGTTCACATGCCCCCTGTAGACCAGTGAATTGCCTCGCTGGTCCTCTCACCAGATGAAGCACTGAAAGACGATGCCCGCTGTCCCAGGCCACAGTGCTGGGTCAAGAATAGTCTGCTCTTGAAGGCTCATGACACTGCTGCTTGCATGGCTCGCTGGGACTCCTGCAGCCCCACACTTTGATATCCCACCTTCACCTGCCTTTTTGGAGGAGCTGAAGCGCTCCTGTGTGGATCCATGGCCATCTGCCCACCAGGGCAGGGAGGCTAGGACCCTGGCCTCTCTTTCCTTCCTGTCTGGAGGTTTTTGAGAGTCCTTGTCTTGTGTTTGTTGTGTTAGCTGATTCCTCCAAACGCTAGATGTTCCAGTCGCGTGCAGTGGTTAGCCCACAGCTCTCGCCTGGTTTTCCTAGGCTAGCATTAGCTTGGTAGGTATTTACACACAGCTAGCTTGGAGTCTACAGGATCCTTAGCTAGCTGCAGAGATATTGCTAGATATTCCAGTCACGTGCAGTGGTTAGCCCACAGCTCTCACCTGGTTTTCTTAGCCTAGCATTAGCTTGGTAGATATTTACACGCAGCTAGCTTGGAATCAACAGGATTTTTGGCTAACTGCAGAGATATTGCTGGAGGTTCTGGATGTGTTCTGTGGCCAAGCCACAGTTCTCGCTTGGATTACCTGGCTACACACGCAATCTAGGTGAGCAGGCTAACAGCAGGCTGGAAAGCCTGACTGGCTAGCATTTGTTTGTCTAGTTGCAGCTGTGGAATTGGTCTGCTAGAAGTTCTGATCACGTCCTGTGGCCTGGTCACAGTTCTCGCCCAGATTTCCTAGCTTGGCCGCCTATTTTTTTGATCGCCCTTTCATTCTTATCTGGAGATAGGTCTGCTAGAGGTTCTGGTTCACGTCCTGTGGCCTAGTCACAGGTCTCACCCAGATTTCCTAGGTTGGCCACCTATTGTTGGTTCACATGCCCCCTGTAGACCACTGAATTGCCTCGCTGGTCCTCTCACCAGATGAAGCACTGAAAGACGATGCCTGCTGTCCCAGGCGACAGTGCCGGGTCACGGATAGTCTGCTCTCAAAGGCTTATGACACACCTGCCTTTTTGGAGGAGGAAAAGCTTTGCTGGGTGGATCCAAGGTCATCTGCCCACCAGGGCAGGGATGCTAGGACCCTGGCCTCTTTGCGCAATGCATGGGAGCATGGCCTGGTTCACATGCCCCCTGTAGACCAGTGAATTGCCTCGCTGGTCCTCTCACCAGATGAAGCACTGAAAGACAATGCCCGCTGTCCCAGGCCACAGTGCCGGGACACGGATATTCTGCTCTTGAAGGCTTATGACACTGCTGCACGCATGGCTGGCTGGGACTCCTGCAGCCCCACCCTTTGATATCCCACCTGCACCTACATTTTTGGAGTAGCTGATGCGCTGTTGGGTGGATCCAAGGCCATCTGCCCACCAGAGCAGGGATGCTAGGACCCTGGCCTCTATGCGCAATGCACGGGAGCATGGCCTGGTTCACATGCCCCCTGTAGACCAGTGAATTGCCTCGCTGGTCCTCTCACCAGATGAAGCACTGAAAGACAATGCCCGCTGTCCCAGGCCACAGTGCCGGGACACGGATATTCTGCTCTTGAAGGCTTATGACACTGCTGCACGCATGGCTGGTTGGGACTCCTGCAGCCCCACCCTTTGATATCCCACCTGCACCTACATTTTTGGAGGAGCTGAAGTGCTGCTGGGTGGATCCACGGCCATCTGCCCACCAGGGCAGGGATGCTAGGACCCTGGCCTCCATGCGCAATGCAGGAGAGCATGGCCTGGTTCACATGCCCCCTGTAGACCAGTGTATTGCCTCGCTGGTCCTCTCACCAGATGAAGCACTGAAAGACAATGTCCGCAGTCCCAGGCCACAGTGCCGGGGCACGGATAGTCTGCTCTTGAAGGCTTATTACACTGCTGCCCGCATGGCTGGCTGGCACTCCTGCAGCCCCACCCTTTGATATCCCACCTGCACCTGTCTTTTTGGAGGAGCTGAAGTGCTGCTGGGTGGATCCACGGCCATCTGCCCACGAGGGCAGGGATGCTCAGACCCTGGCCTCCATGCGCAATGCAGGGGAGCATGGCCTGGTTCACATGCCCCCTGTAGACCAGTGTATTGCCTCGCTGGTCCTCTCACCAGATGAAGCACTGAAAGACAATGTCCGCAGTCCCAGGCCACAGTGCCGGGGCACGGATAGTCTGCTCTTGAAGGCTTATTACACTGCTGCCCGCATGGCTGGCTGGCACTCCTGCAGCCCCACCCTTTGATATCCCACCTGCACCTGTCTTTTTGGAGGAGCTGAAGTGCTGCTGGGTGGATCCACGGCCATCTGCCCACGAGGGCAGGGATGCTCAGACCCTGGCCTCCATGTGCAATGCAGGGGAGCATGGCCTGGTTCACATGCCCCCTGTAGACCAGTGTATTGCCTCACTGGTCCTCTCACCAGATGAAGCACTGAAAGACAATGCCCGCTGTCCCAGGCCACAGTGCCGGGTCACGGATAGTCTGCTCTCAAAGGCTTATGACACACCTGCATTTTTGGAGGAGCTGAAGCGCTGCTGGGTGGATCCGAGGCCATCTGCCCACCAGGGCAGGGATGCTAGGACCCTGGCCTGCATGCGCAATGCAGGGGAGCATGGCCTGGTTCACATGCCCCCTGTAGACCAGTGAATTGCCTCGCTGGTCCTCTCAGCAGATGAAGCACTGAAGACAATGCCCGCTGTCCCAGGCCACCTGTGCCGGGTCACGGATAGTCTGCTCTCGAAGGCTTATGAGACTGCTGCCTGCATGGCTTGCTGGGACTCCTGCAGCCCCACCCTTTGATATCCCACCTTCACCTGCCTTTTTGGAGTAGCTGCAGTGCTGCTGGTTGGATCCAAGGTCATCTGCCCACCAGGGCAGGGATGCTAGGACCCTGGCCTCTATGTGCAGTGCAGGGGAGTATGGCCTGGTTCACATGCCCCCTGTAGACCAGTGTATTGCCTCGCTGGTCCTCTCACCAGATGATGCACTGAAAGACAATGCCCGCTGTCCCCGGCCACAATGCCGGGTCACGGATAGTCTGCTCTTGAAGGCTCATGACACTGCTGCCCGCATGGCTTGCTGGGACTCCTGCAGCCCAACCCTTTGATATCCCACCTTCACCTGCCTTTTTGGAGGAGCTGAAGCGCTGCTGGGTGGATCCAAGGCCATCTGCCCACCAGGGCAGGGATGCTAGGACCCTGGCCTCCATGCACAATGCAGGGGAGCATGGCCTGGTTCACATGCCCCCTGTAGTCCAGTGTATAGCCTCGCTGGTCCTCTCACCAAATGAAGCACTTAATGACAATGCCCGCTGTCTCAGGCCACAGTGCCGGGTCAAGGATATTGTGCCCTTGAAGGCTAATGACATTGCTGCCCGCTATGACTCGTACTGGGAACTCCCTCTCTGTGCTCCTCCTCGTTCAGTCTCAAATGTTGCAGCCAGAGCAGCAGAGCTGCAGGCAGGCCAGTCGAGGTGCATTACTGGGTGGCACAGTTTTTGCATGGTGCCAGGAGGCTATTCCTTCCCAGGGTAAAGCGGCAGTGGTTGTGAAAGTGAACGGATCAACACCACTAAAGATCCAGTGGCACTTGGTGAGGTGTGGTCTCTCTCACTTTCTCTTCAGCTTCTCTCTCACTCTCTCCAATCTCTCTCTCGATCTATCTCTGTAGCGCTATCTCTCTCTCTTCCCTCTATCGCTTCATCTCTCATGCTCGCTCTCGCTCCTTTCATATCTCTGTTCTTTCATATCTCTCTCTCCCCCCCCTCTCTCTCTCTCTCTCTCTACTCACGGCGGCAGTTGTGGAAGCGAATGGACCAACTCCTTGAGGGGTTATGGGAATTCGCCAAACTAATTGCAGTTGTTGTTTTTTTTTGGGAGGCAATGGATCAGCGTTCTCGCCGCGCCACCTGTCAGTACCTGGTAACAGGGAAACTAATGATCCAAAACATTAAAGGAATTCATCGAGTGCTCCGAGGCTGTATGGTAGATAGACCAGCTGACCAGTCGGCAAGTCCCATCAGCTGGTTCATCCTCCCTACAAACACTCTGGGAGAAGACCTCCCGGTTGGCTTTGGAACGCTTCATAATTCCCCAAGAAACGCTAAAAGAAGTTTGCTCGGGAAAAGGCATCTGGTCCTCCCTGTTATGCCTGCTGCCTCCGCGACCCAGACCCAGATAAGCGGCAAGAAAATGTAAAAATTTAAAAACTTAAATTTAAAACTCAAGGGATCATGGTAATTCGCCAAACCACTTGCAGTTGTTGTTTTTTTGGGGGAGTCAATGGATCAGCGTGCTGGCCGCGCTACCTGTCAGTACCTGATAACAGGGAAACTAATGATCCAAATGTTAAATTGAGGTCCTACAATAATAACACCATGCAGACACTCACCCCCCCCCCCCCCAACAGGAAAACATAGGTAGTACCCTTGTAAATAGCTATTGGGTACTCTCCCCCTGTACTTAACCATCTTCATCTCCATCCTGTTAAAGGTCCACACGGCCACCATCAAGAGCGTTCTCACCACATCCATCACCCTCGCTTTCACTATGCAGCTCTGTCTGCCACCGGGTACAATGTCCAGGGAAAAAAAGGCTCACTTTACGGCACAAAGAAAACGTGTCAACCATTGCACATGCAACCAAACCAGGAGGGATGGCGTTTTTGTTTACCCGGTAGCTATCGGTAGCTATTACCATTAGCTATCCCCAGTAGTGGAAATGGCGGATGGTGGACCAACTGAAGTAAAATACGAAGCAATACTTATGGCGCGTTCCAGGCAACTCGTAACTCGTGAATTCACGACCTCCTACCCGTGAAAGTGCTCTGGAACGGCAGTCAAACCCGTAACTCACGACCCGTGAACTCGTATGGGATCGATGTACTCCCAGTTCGTTTTTTGACGTCACGAACGTAAACAACAATGGCTTCCCCTGATGCTCCGCAGACACCGGTGACCAACGATGAGATAATATACATAGATAGACATGAATAGGCAACGTAACGTAATTCCTCACATTGTAATCAAAATAAAACACATACGAGTGTGGAGTGCTAAAGTGTATGTTTATGTTTATTCAATCGCTATCAGCTATCAATCGCCAACTAACGTTAAATCCAAGCTCTGCTGTGTAAGTAAAATAACATAAAAGTCATTGCACCTGTGAGCAGATCTGGCTTGGTGGCGCGGACACCATCAAAACAGAGCCGCAGGTTGGTTTGTTTGTTTGTTACGACTTCGTTAGTCGTAACTTGCCTGGAACGCTAACAAGTCGTGAGTCGTGAGTATGAAGTCGTGAAATCACGAGTTACGGGTTGCCTGGAATGCAGCATAAAACTATGGTTTTACTATGCAATGCACATCATTACGATTGCTTTTGCCTGTTCCCAAATACAATTATGCCAATTTCACTTTACCTCCTCAGTGAACATGCTTCTTTCTTTCTGATATCCAAAGTGTTGATTGTTTATTTCGCGGAGCTTTCCCAACAAATGTGCGTTTATGTTGAAAACGAAAAAACTAAAATAGGAGACTGGAAGAGTCCTAGAAGAAGACGAAGAAGACTGGAAGAGTCCTAGAAGAAGATGAAGACATCCCTCTTTACATTTCTCCAAACCAATCTATCTATTTATCTATATGTATCTACTCCCTGTGGTCACTAAAGATCCCATGGCACTTGGTGAGGTAGGAGAGAGCCTTGGGTCCCTCGGAAAAAAACAAACAAGAGAACAATCTCATGTCTCATGTATGCCTTTCATCCGAACAGAAAAACAAAAGTTAAAAAGACGAAAACTAGAAATGGCGTTCTAATACATTTTTAGTTTATCATCTTACATGGCACAATAGCCTGCTCAGCTATGAAACCGCAGTTACTACTTTTAGAAACGCCTACAGTGTCCTCCCTCTCAACAAGCAACTTCTTGGAATTCTTTAAACAAAAAATCAAAATCAATTAGAAAAGAAATTGATGCTTTCAGCACAATCTCCTTGGATGAACTTGCTAAACTAACACAGGCATCTAAACCTGTATGCTGGATCCTGTCCCTACCAAGGGTCTTACTGTGCGTTCACACCGAAAGCGCACAAAGAGGAATCCGCCTTGTCCACTCCACCTAAGTCGCTTTTGTCGCTTTTGTCCCCCTTCAGAATGTTCGTTCTTGCTTTTTTTTTAATTTAAAGGGCCAGCGCGCCACACGCGCTAAACACCACCACGCAACTACTGCTGTAGCACAGCCCATTTACCGACATCGTTGATCACGGAAAGTTACTTGATAAAGTCATTAAAAACAGAATTACTCCGATTGGCTTAAGAGTGTAGGTTAAAAAGTGTTTATTTACACCATCTTTGATTTACACCTAGGAAAGACGTTGACGCTATGAAGACGCTATGGCCACGTTGCTTGGCAACGCCTGCATACGGGAGATATTAAATAGTCTGCTCGACTTGTAAAAATTAAAAAAAAACTCACGATTTCAACTCTAAAACACATTAAAGTATTATTAATTGATTACATATTTCATTCTTTCGTAAGTGACCATGGTACTTCGCGGAAGCAACCCTCCGCTTCGCGTCGGACGGTTCACGCCTCCGCGTCGTCCATTCATTTCTGTTAATGGACACCTCGTCGGGTTACTCCCCAATCATATTTACGGAAATGATCATCCCAAATAAACACCGATTTTGCCAAATGTAATGTTGTCAAATCATAGAGGACATCATAGAGGTGTTCTGCTACGGCAGCAATCAGCATATCCAGCGACACCTTGGAACGAATGTTTGGTAGGAACTAAGTTATGCGGGTTGTTTTCTGGGACAGATCTGACCGAGGGATGACGGCAGAACGAGATATCCCCATTGGCTATCGATGGATTTTCCACCTTTCCCTCCTAGTCGCGTCATAGCTCATTTACATAAAGTTGGAGGATTTTTAACTTTTTTTATCCTCCTAAGTCGCCTAGTCCACCCGAGTCCGCCTATTCCTCTTTTCCCTCTTTGTCCGCCTGGCGCCCAATACACAATGAATGACTTCCGGGATCATTTTCCTCTTTGTGCGCTTTTGGTGTGAACGCACAGTTAAAGAACTCTTCCCAATGGTTAGACCTACTATGCTCAACATCAGGAACTTGTCCCTGTCTACTGGAACAGTTCCCTCTACTTTTAAGACTGCTGTGATAAAACCTCTACTCAAGAAGCCTGGCCTAGACCCTGAAGTACTCAGCAGCTATCAACCCATCTCAAACCTGCTGCTTGACCTCAGTGCCGCCTTCGACACAATTAGCATTCTTCATCATTGGCATCAAAGGCTCGGCTCTTCTCTGGTTTAGATCTTATCTCACATATAGAAAACTATTTGTTCTCTGTGAAGATTCAAAATTGAAACACTGCAATATAAGCTTTGGTCTAACCCAGGGGTCGGGAACCTTTTTTGCCTTGAGAGCCACTTTTACAAAAAAAAAAAAAAAAAATCTCAGAAGAGCCACATAAAGACGGTTACAAGCAAAAGTTTGGATATTTAACTTACATAGGATATGTTGCTGCAAATTGTGCATGGTGAGTGTCGAAGTAAATATTTTTTTTGTGCCCCCGCGGTTGTTGACGGAGGGGGGGGGGGGGGGGGGGGTACTGCGCGATTGTTGCCGGGGGGGGGGGGCTGTTACGCGCATCCCGCGCATTACTCAGATAGACTATTTGCCACGAAGCCTTGTCATTATAGGGCCAGCGTGCGTGCGTGTGTGTGTGCGTGTTGGGAGAGTCGGGTTGATTAAAAAAAATACGGTTTTCTCCGAATGTAATGACGTGTTTCAATCGACACAGCTCTCCCCTAGTATTGACTGTTATTTTAGCATTATATTAGGGTAGACCTAGTCTGATTCCTTGATTACATTTTTTTCCCCCCCTCAACTAATTTGGTCCGAGAGCCCCGGCCGTCGGCAAAAGAGCCACATGTGGCTCGCGAGCCATAGGTTCCCGACCCCTGGTCTAACCCAAGGGTCAGTCCTTGGTCCACTGCTTTTTGCAATCTACAGCTGTCGGGCCTGTTTAATTTCTTTGTTGATTGAGTCTATCCTTGTAGATTTCATGGTGAACCTTAAGTTTTGTCTTCCTCCAATTTCGTCCTGCCTGGCGACACTCTCTCTCAAGCTGCCTAATAACCGCTCCATTTCTCCAGGGGGCTTTTTGTCTTTCTATGTTTTTAGTTTTAAAGGGGAACTTGGTAACTTTTTCAACTTAATAAACCCGTCTGGAAATCATTTGGATGGTTAAATGGTTTGGTCCGGTGTTAATGGTGACTATCCCCGCTCCCCCCAGCGCCCCCAGGTGGAAAACCAGCCTTGCAACTTTGGGACTACCGTCCCGGTAAATTGGAAATGGGAAGTATCGCGAGAAGCGAGAACGAGCCAGAAGCACAAACTGCTTTACGGCAGTTCAACATAAACACACACGCCCCCCTCAATAACAAAATGTACATGTCAGTGTTCTATGATACAGTGTATAATGTATTACCCAACTTGGTAGACATCGCACCACACGAAAAAGTTGCCTGGCAACAAATGCACATGAGCAGCGGTAGAAAGGGGGAGGAGGGTGCCGCAAGTGAGTTTTTTTACGACAGTGTTGTGTAATATACGTCCCAGACCTGTAGGGGGAGCTCGTTGAGAAAACATGCGACGACAAAAGTGAAAATCAGCGAAGACATGGCTAGAGTTGCCAAGTTCCCCTTTAACAGGTGCAATATTATCAATGATGTTTTGTAATTTTTAGTTGAAGTTGTTCACAGGATCCTCAGTTGACGTTTTTTTTCTTCTTCATGCAGCTATAGGTCATTTTACTCACCAACTGTCACGGACAACCACCTCCGTGTCCATACCTACATACAGTTTATCAACTCTAAAATGTGTGATTTCATCAAGATATACATCTTAAATAGGGTTTGCACTGATAAGGACCTAGTAAATTAATGCTTATCAATCTTTGCATAAAAAAACAGTATATATTCAATACAATTGTTGATCCTTTCACAAGTTATATACACTTACCGCCTTTTTCGAAACACTGGAATACAAAAATATTAAAAGCAATATTAAAAGCAAAGCAGTAAGTATACAGCTCTCAATATTAGGATGCTATCGTTTGCATGCACGCCATTTTAATTGTTCCGTGCTTCAATTTCTCTCTTTTCAAAAAGCACCGTTGCAATACTGGACTGAGGAACTGCATAGACCGAAATTGCACCCATAGTAGCAAGCCCCTGGTGGTGGAGGTCAAATCCTTCTCAATCGATGATGTCCCTGATTTATTTTAGTTCACAAAGAGAGTGGTGCACCGTCCCCAGCGGCATTGCAATACTGGATCAATGCGTGGATCGCATGGAGCAAGCTCCTTTAACGATGCTTGTTGCCAAAAATCAGTCCCCATATAGAGGACATATCAGATATTAAACTTATAACGGATTTATAATATATATATATTGATACCAGTTCTTTCATTTTACATATGACTTAGAAGTTTTGTTCATTGTTTAAAAAGCAGACACATTGTTAAAAAAGTATGTTCAAAATAAAATAAAGAGTGCATGGAAAACATTGTTTTATAAAATCATTGTCAATGCTTTTAAATTGGTAACAGGTAAGTTGTGCAGGAACCGGTGGAGACCTTATCCAAAAAACCCATCCTGCTCTGATTGATTGATTGATTTTTATTAGGAATTACAGTAGTACAAGTACAAACAACTCCAAGGAGTATCAAGATACAATAATCCCAGAGGATAGCACTTGAAAGCATAAAGCACTTATTTCCAAAGTGGTCCTCGATGGACACAAACAATACATGGAAACAAACACATCGATAAAAACATATAACAATATAAACCCACTAGTCCCCCTTGCTATCCCACGCCCATTGTTCAAACTCCCTCCCTTCGAAGTGAACCATCAACCCTCCCACATAGCTGCCTTAACATTTGTTTTAAAAATGTCCTTTGTTTAATATGCAGGGGCAGGTTGTTCCATAGGGAAATCTCAGTATTAAAGGGCACCTATTTCACCACCAGGTGTGAGTGTGATTAGCCATTACAAGCCATTTCAAAATCTACCCTCTACGTGACCTCACAAGTGGGGTGTCCACCCAGATGTATGATGGATAGATCAGCCTACCAGTTGGTACAGTCCACTGGGTAGGATGGTAGACTGATCTATCCATCATACATCTGGGTGGACACGCCATCTTGCTGTTTTACTTTTAACATGAGGAACACTGCATGACATAATACGTGCCCTTGTGTTGCACTTATGCTGGCTTCCAACCATATCAATTTGATAGTTCATATACTCTGGGACCCTTTTGTGAATTATATCAAACATATGGTTAAGTTTCAGTTGTTTAACTCGATCTTCAACAGGTAATAATCCAACTTCCTTCCTTTGTACAGGTCCTATATGTGTCCTGGGAGGAGCATTGAGCATGTATCTGATAACATTATTTTGTGCTACCTGCATTTTGTTTTTAAGCTTTTGTGATAGTCCACTATACCATGCGGAGCACTATGCGGAGCAGGCATAGTCAAAGTGGCACTGAATTAATGAGGCAACTATACGTTTTTTAACCTTAGTATTAAAACTTAAGCTTTTTTGCAATTTTAGATAAGATTGTAGCTGCAATTATCTCCCCAGAGACAGATTGGTCAAGCTCTGTCCAACTGTATTGGTCTCTCGGAACCTGTTGCTCAGAGGAGATTCCCCCCCCCCCCCCCCCCCCTCTGCTCCTTCCCACCTGCCTCACCCAGAGAGCCAGGCGCTGCCTCAACCTTCCCTCGTGTGGCTCCGGCTCCCACGTCGGCCACAGAGGCGATTCTTCGTTGTGGCTGTGTCCTAGGCCTGCCGCATGCAGCAACGGCCACTTGACAGTTGCTGTGGCCATTCAGATCACAGCCATAGGGGGGCTCTGCATGTGTTTCCTTACCAGCAAATTTATGGAGGTCCATATGGCGTCTTTGATGGCGGCCATGGTGAGCCACTGCTTGGGAAAGTCTGATGGTAGCTGATTCTTTTGGCTCACCGCATACAGCACTAGGTTGGCTGTCAGGACCTCCCCTGCTGGTAAGTACGGGAATTGCAGGGAGCCGGCCGTTGCCCACTGGTCTCCAGCAGTGCTGCACTCCCAGAACAGATGCCTCACCGACTCAGGCGCGCCACAACCTGGTTGAGGGCATGTTGGGGATGCTGACATGCCCCGGGAGTGCATGATGGCCCTGACCGGGATGATCTCATGAGCCACCACCCACGACAGGTCCTGAAGTCTGTGAGTCCAGTGGACTCACTGCTTCCCGTTCCTGCACAACCGTAATTATAAAGCGATGGTTAGTTAAAAGATTAATTGGTTAAGACAGCGATCACCTCCACTTGATCTGTTATATTTATGCCTATTCTGTGGTGTTAGTATAGCAAACTCAGAGGATATTGTACTCATTCCTTGTTGTAGCAATTTAAAGTATATTTGTGACTTTAATCACCACTTCAAGGAATTCATTGTTCTTGCTGAGAGAACTGTGAAAGAGCAAATGTTGGTTTTATCAGAAATTAATAGTAAAGGAATAATAGTAAGGCGTAAAGAAAGAGACATTGAAGAAGGGGAAAAATGCACCAGATATTTTTCAAGGAGAATCATCAACCAGGAGTAGGGTCAGCCACGCCCCCTCCACTACTCCATTCATTTACCCTTGCAGCTGGGCTGCATCAGGTAATTAGTGGAGGCTATAAATTAGCTCTTCACTGTTCACCTGGTGCCAGATTGTTCTTTGCTGTTTGTTCATGCAAATCTCTCCAGTAATTCGCCTGACTCCTGTCCCGGTTTCCCGATCCTGCCTGTCCCCGACGACGATCCCCGCCTCGCCGTTCAGGACTCTCGTTCGCCTGTCTCCTGTCCCGGTTTCCCGATCCTGCCTGTCCCCGACAATGATCCCCGCCTCGCCCCTCTGGATCCTCGTTCGCCTGTCTCCTCTCCCGGTTTCCCGATCCTGCCTGTGCCGACTACGATCCCCGCCTCGTCCCTCTGGATCCCCGTTCGCCTGTCTCCTGTCCCGGTTTCCCGATCCTGCCTGTCCCCGACGACGATCCCCACCTCGCCCTTCAGGATTCTCGTTCGCCTGTCTCCTGTCCCGGTTTCCCGATCCTGCCTGTCCCCGACTACGATCCCCGCCTCGTCCCTCTGGATCCCCATTCGCCTGTCTCCTCTCCCGGTTTCCCGATCCTGCCTGTGCCGACTACGATCCCCGCCTCGTCCCTCTGGATCCCCGTTCGCCTGTCTCCTGTCCCGGTTTCCCGATCCTGCCTGTCCCCGACTACGATCTCTGCCTTGTCCTTCTGGATCTCCGTTCACCTGGACCCTGTCCCGGATTCCCAATCCCAACCAATCCCTCCCTCTCCGGCCATGACACCCCCAGCTCCCGCTTCCCCATCTCCCATGCAACTACGAGAGCCCCGGGTGGGAATCCAGGAGCAATACGCGGGAGACCTGGAGGGTTGCAGCCCGTACATTACTAACTGCTCCATTTTGTTCACGCTACAGCCCTACACCTTCACTACGGAGGAAGCCAAGTTACTCCATCACTCACCTGATGGGCAGAGCCCGTCTATGGGGAACGGCAGAATGGGAACGCCGCACCCCAGCCTGTTCGTCCTTTCAGGCCTTCGCCTCAGAGCTCCAGAAAGTGTTCGGCGTGCCCTCGCGGGGACCCGACCTCCATGGTAGTCTTATTGGGCTGAGGCAGGGGGGACAAACCGTCGCAGACTACTCCATCGATTTCCGCACCAGGGTCCACCGAAGTGAGTGGAATGCGGCGGCGCAGTGCGACGCCTTCCTGGTGGGCCTGGAGGACTATGTAAAAGACAGGTTGGTCTCCTACGAACTCCCTAGGTCGCTGGATGAGCTAATCGAACTATCCACACGGGTGGATGGCCGCATCCAAGCGCGACGTAGGGAGAAACGTCAGGGGCCACTCGAATGGCGCTCCCCGGTCTCCTTACCCACACCCCTGAAGCAGGAAGTCGAGTCCATGCTGGTGAGTCATACCTCTAACCTCTCCCCCGACTTACGTCCTTTGTGCCAGGCCCGCCTGCTCCTGTCCGAAGAAGCTCACACCCTGGCTGTTTTCATAGACTCCGGCTTCGATATCAACATTATTGACGAGGAGTTGGCTCGTCAGCTAAACATCCAGCGGGTTGCCCTTCCGCACCCATCCCCGGCCTGTGCCCTCGATGGCCACCTCGTGGGGACAGTCACCCACCAGACGACACCCCTCCGTCTACTCCTGTCTGGTAACCATCATGAAACCATCCAGTTTCATATAATGAATTCCCCTTGGCTACCATTTATTTTGGGATTCCCCTGGCTCCGTCGCCATAACCCCACCATTGACTGGTCAACCGGTTCCATCCTGGGCTGGAGTCCCGCTTGTCATCAGGTTTGCCTCAAGCAGGCGTCTGCCCCACATATGATCACCTGCTCTGACCCTGCCCCCAACATGGTGGGGGTTCCGGCTGAGTACACAGACTTCAGAGAGGTATTCAGCAAGGCTAAGGCCAAATCCCTACCTCTGCATCGCCCATACGACTGCGCCATTGATCTGCAGCTCGGGTCGTCGCCTCCCAGGGTCTATTTTCCCTATCCGCGCCATAGAGAAAGGCCATGGAGGAATACATTGGCGACTCTTTGGCAGCAGGCATCATCCATCCGTCCTCCTCCCCGGCTGGCGCAGGGTTAATCTTTGTGGAAAAGAAGGACAAGACCCTGCGTCCATGTATTGATTACCGAGGTCTGAATGAGATCACGGTCAAGAATTGTTATCCCCTCCCACTCATCTCCTCTGCCTTTGAGCTGTTGCAGGGGTCCACCATCTTTTCCAAACTAGATCTCCACAACGCGTATAATTTGGTCCGGATCAGGGAAGGAGATGAGTGGAAGACGGCCTTCAACACACCAACGGGGCATTATAAATATCTGGTGATGCCCTTTGGTCTCACCAACGCCCCAGCCATCTTCCAGGCGCTAGTGAACGGGACATGTTGGACTGATTTGTGTATCTGGATGATATTTTTATTTTCTCAAAGACCAAGGAGGAACACGTCCACCACGTCCAGGCGGTGCTGCAGCGGCTCTTGGAGAACTCACATTTCGTGAAGGCGGAGAAATGTGAGTTTCACTCCATGTCTGTCTCCTTCCTGGGATATATAATCGGGAAGGGGAACATCAGCATGGACTCTGCCAAGGTGTCAGCTGTCACTGCCTGGCCCATCCCTGACTCCCGCAAGCAGCTACAACATTTCCTGGGGTTCGCAAACTTCTACAGGAGATTTATTAGGGGTTACAGTACCGTCGCTGCTCCTCTTACAGCCCTCACCTCACCTCTAAGGTCCCATTCCTGTGGTCTCCGGCGGCCGACACCGCCTTTCGGGCCCTCTGCCCCCATCCTCCAGATGCCCGATTCCGAGAGGCAGTTTGTGGTGGAGGTGGACGCCTCTGACGTGGGAGTAGGAGCAGTTCTCTCCCAACAAGCGGTGGAGGACCAAAAGCTTCACCCCTGTGCCTTTTTCTCTCGCCGCCTGTCCCCCGCAGAGAGAAATTATGACATCGGGAACAGGGAGCTTCTGGCGAAGGAGGATGGAGTGGTTCACAGTGTCGAAGGCTGTGCTAAGGTCGAGGAGTAACAGGATGTTGAGGGCACCGGAATCAGCAGAGGTGAGGAGATCGTTTATGACTTTGACAAGGGCGGTTTCGGTGCTGTGGAGTGGGCGGAATCCAGACTGGAGGGGTTCATAGAGGTTATTGGACTGGAGATGGGTGTGGAGTTGGGCGGCGACGATGCGTTCAAGGGTTTTGGAGAGGAACGGGAGGTTGGAGATGGGGCGGTAGTTGGAGAGGTTGGCTGGGTCCAGGGTGGGCTTTTTGAGGATGGGGGTGATGGAGGCGAGTTTGTAGGCAGTGGGAAAGTGACCAAGGGATAGAGACTGGTTGAAGAGGGTGGTGAGGTGAGGGAGGAGGACAGGGAGGCAGGCCTTGGTTAGGGTTGTTGGGAGGGGGTCGAGAGAGCAGGTGGTTGTCTTGGATGCGGTGATGATGTCCAGGATGTGGGAGGAGTCGACAGGGGAGAAGTCGGTGAGAGGAGGGAAGGGCGGGAGGTGAGGGAAGGGGGGTAGGTGTGGTGAGGGAGGAGAGGTGGGGGAGGAGGAGTTGCTGACGGTGGCAGTCAGGGAGCTGTTGATTTGGGAGATTTTGTTGTTGAAGGTGAGGAGAAAGGAGTTGCAGAGGTTGGGGGAGGAGGGTGGGTTGATGGCCGGTGGCTGGAGCAGCTTGTTGACGGTGGAGAACAGGGTGCGGGGGTTTCGGTTGGTGCTGTTGATGAGGGATGAATAGTGGGCGGATTTGGCAGCATGGAGAGCGTCACGGTAGGATGAAATGTGGTGTTTGAAGGCTTCGGCGTGGACGATGAGGTGGGTTTTTTTTGTAGAGGCGTTCAAGTTGATGGCCAGTTTGCTTCATGGAGCGGAGTTCCGGGGTGTACCAGGGGGCAGAGTTGGTGAATGAGACAGATGAAGTTTTCCAGGGGGCAAGATGGTCCAGGGCGTCAGAGAGGATGGTGTTGAGCGTGGTGGCATAGTCGTCAGGAGAAGAGGGGGCGGAGTCAGGGGGAAAGGCGGAGGATATGAGCTGGGAGAGCATGAGTGGGTTGACTGCCTTGATATTGCGGTAGGAGATGGAGCGTTTTTTGGGATTATGAGGTGAGGGTAGGGGGGCAGAGAAGAGGATGCAGAGATGATCAGATAGTGGGAAGGGGAGAGGATGGGGGTTGTATATGGGTAGGAAGGAGGAACAGACTATGTCGAGGGTGTGGCCTTTGGTGTGGGTGGGGAAGTTGATGTGTTGGGTTAGATGGAAACAGTCCAGGAGAGAGAGGAAATCAGACGTCAATGGGGCAGTGGGCTGATCGATGTGGATGTTGAAGTCACCGGTGAGTAGGAGGCGTGAGGAGAGAGAGGATGCAATGGTGAGGAGTTCCGAGAGTTCTGAGAGAAAAGACGGGTGTGGCTTTGGGGGACGGTAAATGAGAACAGAGGTAATAGAGTTGGGGAGGGAGAAGGCGAGGTATTCGAAGGACGATGAAGGTCAGCAGCAGTGTAGTTGAGTGTGGGAGATATTGGTGGAGTAGGAGCCTGGAGTAGCGGGAGTGATGGTCTGCAGAGATGAAATGCGAGAGCAGCTGAGAGTAGTCCAGGTAGTATGTTGGCAGAGGCTAGGAGCTGTTTGGCTAAAAGCTGGTGGGCAGTGAAATGTGTGGAAGCAGCAATGGACCGGGTGGCGACGTTGGTGAGGTGAGTGGTATCGGCTTCCCCAGACCGTACCCGGGCGGCCGTAAAACCCCGCTGTTCCATGTCCGCGAACAGCTAGGCCACGGCCGACGAGCTAGCGGGGAGTGGAGGCTCCCCCGAGAACGCCGGCCGGTTAACAAAACAGCGGGGCTGGTGTTGTTGGTGCGGGACGCAGCGGGTCAGTCCGGGTTGACGCAGTCAACAGACCCCTGTTGTAAATAGTTAATAATAGTTCATCATTTCTGAGATCAGTTCAACTTTGTACATCCTTGAGGATTTCTACATTGTTCAATTTGTTATTGTTTCTTCTGCTGTTGTACGGATTCTAGTTATTTTAATGTGTTGTCACAGATATCCAGTGTCTGTGGATACTTTCTGTATTTGTAGGGTTTGTTTTATTATTTTTGATTGGTAACGCCTCTAGCTCAGCTCCTGACAACTCCCCCCCCTTTCCTCCACCGCTAGACCCACCAAGACTTTCACTGTTGATTGTCCCTTTCGCTGCCTGCTGTAGATAGCTTGATTGATCTCGCCCAGATTTCCTAGGTTGACCGCCTATTGTTTTGGTTTTGAACAATGCTGGCTTGTGCCTCTTGTGGAGGTCAGCTTCAGGTTGAGGATGGCTAGAGAACAGAATATTCACAACGTTGGTTATGACCGGTAACCACAGCAAGTTAATATCCGGTCACTCTCCCACAGGCACTCACCTCTCCCCCCCTCTTCCCCCCTGTGTGATGCAGGGAAGGGAAGGAGTTGAGTTTCTGAAGAGGAGAGGTGGTGAGTGTCAAGTCTCTCTGTCTTCAAACAATGCACCAATCAACATGGGCCCCACCCACATTTCCCACAGTACCTTGTATATAATGGTGCGTTCCAGGCAACCCGTAACCCGTGATTTCACGGCTTCATACTCACGACTCATAACTCAAACAAACAAACCTGCAGCTCTGTTTTGATGGTGTATGTATGTATATTATATATGTATAATATATTATAATATATTATATATATTTTGTATATATCTATGTATATTTTCTGCGGAGCATCAGGGGAAGCCATTGTTGTTTATGTTTGTGACGTCAAAAAACTAACTGGGAGTCAGGGGCGGAGCAAGGGTTGTGTCTCAGAGGGGGCGGAAACTGATTGGGGGCCCCCCTGTTAGTAATATTTTGCAGTGCAATAAAATATAACAATAAAAAGTAACCAATGGCAACCTCTATTGTGAACAGCACATATAAGCCTATATAATAAATGTATTCAGTCATCATAGCCCCTAATGTGCAAACAAAATGTAGGCCTAGGCCAGTAGCCTCACATTCAGCATTCATTAGAATCTCTCACACACAGTCGGCCAACACAAATCCAAGCATAAAATGGGTTTAATGATCTGTCCATTTACCAAACACATTATATTCAACGATAAGAGGTCATTAGCCCTCCCCCAAAATGAAGTTAAAAACAGTAGCCTAGTCATCGTAGGCTAATAGGCTAAAATATAAAATTACATACTTTTTTTTTTTCTGAACTGATCTTTCACATTCTGTAGGTAGGCCTGTCAATCATACAGGGTAAAAGAATTGCCTCTAACAGTGACAACTTATAATAAACAAACATAGGCCTATATAACAATTCTTTCAGCAACAATTTGGGCGAGCTACACGCGAACCAATCCCCCATGGAAAAAAAACCTAGTGCGCAACACACGCGTGACGCGCACTATAGGCTACAGTAGGCCACCTACAGGCATGCTACGATTGAACTAATAATTTTCTTTTCCGAACTGACATGTATTGGGATATTCAAAACGAATATAATTAAATCATCATCTGTCTGTTCTTATCTTTAGCAAATTTGGCGATTACTTTGTTAATGTCAATCTCGATGTCCCTCTCGATGCACAGCAGCGCTAAGTTGGACAGCCGCTCCTCTAGGGTGACCATTTATGAGTTGTTGAAAAGGAGGACACCTCAGCCCCGGGGGGGGGGGGGGGGGGGGTGCGCGCGCGATCGTAACTCACCTCGGACCTATGACCGGCGGGCGGACCTATGACCAGCGGGGGTGTCTCAAAAAGGAGGACAAATACGCGTCCGGCTTGATGCTGCGCCGGATGCTGGACAGGGCATTGAAAAACATGACAGTCCGGCCTAAAGCCGGACGAATGGCCACCCTACGCTCCTCTCCCATGCTTGATCGCAATAAACTTTTTATCAATTTCAGACGGCTGAAAGTCCTCTCTGCCTTAGCACTGCTTATCTTCACATCACTGCTTTTATTGCCAAAGAGAAATTATGGAGAAAAAAAAAAAATCACAGCTCGCGGTAGATCACGGGGGCCCCCTCGGGGGCAGGGCCCGGGGTTTTCGGCGCCCCCGCCCCCACCCCACCCCACCTCCGCTACCTGCTGGGAGTACATCGATCCGACACGAGTTCACAGGTCGTGAGTTACGAGTTTGACTGCCGTTCCAGAGCACTTTCACGGGTAGAAGGTTGTGAAATCACAGGTTACGGGTTGCCTGGAACGCACTATAAGGCTGCTCATCCTCCACGCTATTCTTTCAACAATGGAGGGTAAAGGTGGGATACAAGATAGCTACTAGGGCTGAACAATTATTTGCATTTGCGATAATATCGCGATATGACAAAACGCGATTTTCTAACCGCAAAGGCTGTGATTTGATTGGTCACGTGACTTGCGAGTGAGCCGAGCGGAGCAAAGCGGAGCAGGCAGAGACGCTGCGCTTTAACCTGCTGCACAATGGCCTCAGGCTCGTCAGAAGAGCGCACAGCTGAAAGTTGTTTTTGTTTTTTTAAATGTATTTTATTTATTAATCCGCACTTCCAGACCGTCACCGGGGCTTCAGAGTAATGTGTCCGAGGAGAGTAGCCCTCTCCAGGACACACACACCAGCTTTTACCGCTGTTTTATTCCATCCGCACTTCCAGACCGTCACCGGGGCTTCAGAGTAATGTGTCCGAGGAGAGTAGCCCTCTCCCGGACACACACGCTAGCTTTTACCGCTGTTTTATTTTCAACTTTCAGCTTTATTTTTTTTATATTTATATCTCACTGTATATTTTATTCATTTATTTATAGACTGTCCTGTTAAGTTCAGACAGTGTTTAAGAAGTGCAGTCCACGTTTACATATCATGTTTCATGAAACGTGAAAAGTTAGACATGTTGAAGAGGTAAAGCCACAGATTTGTTTGCTTTATTGTTGTAATCTGCGCTTTAAATAAATCTGATATTGTTTATTATGAAACAGATTGATTTATTGCTTGTGTTCATTGAAAAATACATGAGAAGAGGACCTTGAAAAAAAAAATCGCATATTAAATTGCAATCGCAATATTGAGGGGGAAAAAAATCGCAATTAGATTATTTTCCAAAATCGTTCAGCCCTAATAGCTACCCCTACAGTCATAGAATTAGAGCTATATTAACATAACTATCGTTCTATTTAAGAAAAGAGAATAGAGTGAGTCCATCACCTCCGACTCAAACCTGCTTTTTCATAAAACCCTCTTATGTCCGCCACCAATGGGGCACCTAAGGGAACCAAAGAACCAGTGGCTGGGAGCTGCCAGGCTCCTCCTACATCCACACTCAACCAGAGGCACGAAGGAACAGAGCCTCCAGTCTTCGTTTTCTTCTAGGACTCTTCCAGTCTTCTCCTTCTTTAACACATACTAAATAATTAGTACACTGATGGTGTCATTATTCTGTAGCCATTACACTGTGCAATCAACATGAATGGTGCGTTCCAGGCAACCCGTAACCCGTGATTTCACGGCTTCATAATCACGACTCATGACTTGTTAGCGTTCCAGGCAAGTCACGGCTAACAAACAAACAAACAAACCTGCGGCTCTGTTTTGATGGTGTATGTATGTATATTATATATGTATAATATAGTATAATATATATAATATATATTTTGTATATATCTATGTATATTTTCTGCGGAGCATCAGGGGAAGCCATTGTTGTTTATGTTCGTGATGTCAAAAAACTAACTGGGAGTACATCGATCAGACACGAGTTCACAGGTCGTGAGTTACGAGTTTGACTGCCGTTCGGGTTGCCTGGAACGCACTATTACTTCATATTGATATGTTAAAGTAAAAAAGTTGTCTACAGGACCTTTAATAAACAAATTATATAAATTCATATTTTTTTAATGCTATTATTTCTCAAATAGGATACAATGCATCTGAATAAGAGAACTGTACTGTAAAATGATAGCTGTCTAGGCTTCGCCTTATGGGCATAGATAGATAGGGGGAGGACTATTTTTGACCATGTCTTATGGTGCGTTCCAGGCAACCCGTAACCCGTGATTTCACGGCTTCATACTCACGACTCACGACTTATTAGCGTTCCAGGCAAGTCACGACTAACAAACAAACCTGCGGCTCTGTTTTGATGGTGTATTTATGTATATTATATATGTATAATAAAGTATAATATATATTATATATATATTTTGTATATATCTATGTATATTTTCTGCGGAGCATCAGGGGAAGCCATTGTTGTTTATATTCGTGACGTGACATGAGTTCACAGGTCGTGAGTTACGGGTTTGACTGCCGTTCCAGAGCACTTTCACGGGTAGAAGGTCGTGAAATCACAGGTTACGGGTTGCCTGGAATGCACTAATAGTCCCGGTTTCCCACCATCTGCCTGCATGAGGTGTCCATCATTAATGGGGATGAGTCCTGCTCCAGTGCGCCAGAGGGATGAGCACCCCCTACTGGCCCTCCAAAACCTCTACCAGCAGCATCTGGTCTCCCAGTATGTGGGGGATGTGGAAGGGAACCACAGGGTGATGGATGTAGTGAGAACGCTCTCAGTGGTGGCCGTGTGGACCTTCGCCAGGATGGTGATGAAGATGGTTAAGTACAGGGGGAGAGTACCCAATAGCTATTTACAAGGGTACTACCTATGTTTTCCTGTGCGTGTGTGTGTGTGTGTGTGTGTGTGGGGGGGGGGGGGGGGGGGGGGGGGGGGGGTGAGTGTCTGCATGGTGAAGTAGAGGCAGAATGGGAGGGGATAATAATAATTAATTGTAGGACCTCGGTTTAACATCTCATGTCTGTAGGGGGAGGGGGATGAGTTGAGTGTCTGTACAGAGGAGGAGAAGGTGAGTGTATTTGAGGGGGGGAAGCTGAGTGTCGCGGGGAGGAGGGGGAAAAGGTGAGTGTTTGTGTCAGCTGGTCCATCTATCATACAGCCTCGGAGCACTCAATGAATTCCTTTAATGTTTTGGATCATTAGTTTCCCTGTTACCAGGTACTGACAGGTGGCGCGGCGAGAACGCTGATCCATTGCCTCCCAAAAAAAAAACTGCAAGTAGTTTGGCGAATTCCCATAACCCCTCAAGGAGTTGGTCCATTCGCTTCCACAACCACCGCTGTGAGTAGTGAGAGAGAGAGAGAGAGAGAGAAGGGGGGGGGGGGGGGGGGAGATGAAAGAGCAGAAATATGAATTGAGCGAGAGCGAGCAATGAAGCGAGAGAGAGAGATATGAAAGAACAGAGATATGAAGGGAGCGAGAGCGAGCACGAGAGATGAAGCGATAGAGGGGAGAGAGATATAGCGCTAGAGAGTGAGAGAGAAGCTGAAGAAAGAGTGAGGGAGACAGCACCTCACCAAGTGCCTTTTTTTTTCTTTCTTTTTTTTAAAGAAGTTTATTGAGCAGGGACAAATACATTCGTCAAATACGTCAAAAGAATGGGTTGCACACCCGGCTAGTAGCCAGCGTGTCATCCAGCCCGACTCTAGCCAGAGCTGCACGCAGTGTTGCTCGCAATGGGCAGGGTCCCTCCCCCAGCTCAGTGCTCGCCAAGCTCCTGAGAGAAGACTCTGAGCCATCTGAAAAGACCGTCCAGGGGAAGGCTCCTCCCTGGGGCTAAATGCCCCCCTCGCGGGCCTGAAACATAGAGCTCTTGTTGACATGGCATCGTCCCCCTCCGAATCCCAGAAAGCCGCCTGGGGTGAGGTAGGTGAAGCCCGCCTCAATGCTTTAAGGTGCTCTATTTCAGCTTGTAACGCCTCAATCTCCTGGCGAGAGATTCACCTTTTTGCATTCAGGGCTACTGCGCTCTCCGTGTGGCCTGCCTCTGTGCTTCTCCCACTGTTTGCGGGAACCAGAGCCTCCACGAACGACCCCAGAAGGTGGAAGGTCATCTCCAAACAGGAGGCCTTCAACCTGACGCAGCCTTCCCCCTTCACTCTGGGGTTGGGTTGGGCTGCGCACCTGTGGTGCTTGAGCAATCATGGCACCCAGGGTAAACCAGCCATAACCACACACACACTCTGGAGACAGCCACTGTCATGGCACCTCCTCGTATCGTAAGTTACGAAGGTAACTATGGTTCTGTGAATTCCTTCCTGACCTCCAGTGGCAGTACACAAATTGGATGACTTATACCAGCAGTGTCACGAGGAACAACACCCACCTATTGGTCAACTGTAGGAGCCAACGGCCGGAGAGCCGACAGCAGCGTGGACCCAGAGGGCACGTTAAGGCGATAAAACCTTGAGAATGTGCAGGGTGCTGTCCCTTTGGTAAGAAGTCGATATTTCAGTGTCACGCCAGACCCATCTGCCTTCCAGGGAAGGCACGTAGGACTGATAGACAGCGCGTGGAGTTCACTCACATGCTTGGCTGTTGTAATTGCCATAAGAAAAGCAGTTTTCATAGATGCATTTCTCAAAGTAACCCATGCCATAGGCTCAAAGGGTGACCCACCTAGGGCCTGCAGGACCAGTGGTAGGTCCCATGCTGCTGCACGCTTTACCCTGGGAGGGCATATCCTCCTGGCACCACGCAGAAACTGTGACACCCAGTAATGCACCCAGACTGGCCTACCTGCAGCTCTGCTGCTCTGGCTGCAACATTTGAGACGCACGGAGGAGCACAGAGAAGGAGTTCCCAATACGAGCCATGTGGGCAGCAGTGTCATAAGCCTAGCAATATCTCTGCAGCTAGCTAAGGATCTGTAGACTCCAAGCTAGCTGCGTGTAAATACCTACCAAGCTAATGCTAGGCTAGGAAAACCAGGCGAGAGCTGTGGGCTAACCACTGCACGCGACTGGAACATGTAGCTTTTGGAGAAATCAGCTAACACAACAAACTGTTTAAGACAGTCAGTGTAGCTGGTGAGCGAGCCAGCACAAGACAAGTATGCTCGAAAACCTCCAGACAGGAAGGAAAGAGAGGTAGCATAGTTAGACAACCACAGCCTTAGAGGGCAATAAATTGCATTCTGACAAGAGTCACAGGCAGGATGTCAAACACCAAACAACACAGAATGTGCTTATCTCTTGGACCTGCAAGCAATTAATGCTTATAAATATAGAACCCAAACACGGATCTATGGAGCTAACACTGTTGCACGCAGTGTTAGCTCCGTGAGCTGAATCGCTGCTGGGTGGATCCAAGGGGCATCTGCCCACCAGGGCAGGGATGCTAGGACCCTGGCCTCCATGCGCAATACAGGTCAAGGTGGGATATCAAAGGGTGGGGCTGCAGGAGTCCTTCAAAAGAACGGTTTGCCCACCCGGCTAGTAGACGGCGTGTCATCCATCCCGACCCTAGCCAGAGCTGCACGCAGTGTTGCTCGCAATGGGCAGAGTTCGACGCTGTTCTTGACATGGCATCGTCTCCCGCCGAATCCCATAAAGCCGCCTGGGGTGGGGTAGGTGGAGCCTGCACCAACACTTTAAGCTGCTCTATTTCAGCTCGTAACGCCTCAATCTGGCGAGAGGAAGCCTTCTCCTTCGCCTTTTTGCATTCAGGGCTACTGCGCTCTCCGTGTGGCCTGCCTCTGTGCTTCTCCCGCTGTTTGCAGGAACAAGAGTCTCCCCGAGCAACCCCAGAGGGTGGATGGTCATCTCCAAACAGGAGGCCTTCAACCTGACGCAGCCTTCCCCCTCTCACGGAGAGTGGTAAAATGCCACAGGTCATGCACAGGTCAGATAGGGCTTCCCTGAGGTGAACCACCCCCAGACAACCATCCATCCATCCATCCATCCATCTTCTACCGCTTATCCGGGGTCGGGTCGCGGGGGCAGCAGCCTAAGCAGGGAAGCTCAGACTTCCTTTTCCCCAGCTACTTCGTCCAGCTCTTCCTGGGGGATCCCGAGGCGTTCCCAGGCAAGCCGAGAGACATAGTCTCTCCAGCGTGTCCTGGGTCTTCCCCGGGGTCTCCTACCAGTGGGACGTGCCCTGAACACCTCACCAGGGAGGCGTCCGGGAGGCATCCTAACTAGATGCCCGAGCCACCTCTACCTCTACTCCGAGCTCCTCCCAGATGACCGAGCTTCTCACCCTATCTCTAAGGGAGAGCCCCGCCACCCTGTGGAGGAAGCTCATTTCGGCCGCTTGTACCCGCGATCTTATTCTTTCGGTCATTACCCAAAGCTCATGACCATAGGTGAGGGCAGGAACGTAGATCGACTGGTAAATCGAGAGCTTTGCCTTTCGGCTCAGCTCCCTCTTCACCACGACGGATCCGTGCAGAGTCCGCATTACTGCAGACACCGCACCGATCCGCCTGTCGATCTCCCGCTCCATCCTCCCCTCACTCGTGAACAAGACCCCAAGGTACTTGAACAGGATCTCATCCCCGACCCGGAGAGGGCACTCCACCCTTTTCCGGTTGAGGACCATGGACTCGGATTTGGAGGTGCTGATTCTCATCCCGGCCGCTTCACACTCGGCTGCGAACCTGTCCAGCGAGAGTTGGAGGTCACGGTCTGATGAAGCCATCAGGACCACATCGTCCGCAAAAAGCAGAGACCCAATCCTGAGGTCACCAAACCGGACCCCCTCAACGCCCTGGCTGTGCCTACAAATCCTGTCCATAAAAATTATGAACAGGATCGGTGACAAAGGGCAGCCCTGGCGGAGTCCAACCCTCACTGGAAACAAGTCCGACTTATTACCGGCAATGCGGACCAAGCTCTGACACCGGTCATACAGGGAACGGACAGCCCATATAAGGGGGTCCGATACCCCGTACTCCCGGAGAACCCCCGACAGGACTCCCCGAGGGACACGGTCGAATGCCTTCTCCAAGTCCACAAAGCACATGTGGACTGGTTGGGCAAACTCCCATGCACCCTCAAGGATCCTGCAGAGGGTGTAGAGCTGGTCCACTGTTCCACGGCCTGGACGAAAACCACATTGCTCCTCCTGAATCCGAGGTTCGACTATCCGACGGACCCTCCACTCCAGCACCCCTGAATAGACCTTACCAGGGAGGCTGAGGAGTGTGATCCCCCTATAGTTGGAACACACCCTCCGGTCCCCCTTCTTAAAAAGAGGGATCACCACCCCAGTCTGCCAATCCAGGGGCACTGCCCCCGATGTCCACGCGATGCTGCAGAGTCATGTCAACCGAGACAGCCCCACAACATCCAGGGCCTTAAGGAACTCCGGGCGGACCTCATCCACCCCCGGGGCCCTGCCACCGAGGAGCTTCCTGACCACCTCGGCAACCTCAGCCCCAGAGATAGGAGAGCCCACACCCGAGTCCCCAGGCCCTGCTTCCTTACCGGAAGGCATGTCGGTGGGATTGAGGAGGTCTTCGAAGTATTCCTTCCACCGATCCACAATGTCCCGAGTCGAGGTCAGCAGCGCACCGTCTCCACCACACACAGTGTTGATGATGCACTGCTTCCCCCTCCTGAGACGCTGGATGGTGGTCCAGAACTAGAGCCCGACCGATATATCGGCGGGCCGATATTATCGGCCGATATTAGGCATTTTCCAAACTATTGGTATCGGCATTTATAATGGCCGATAAATGAATATTTAAAAAAACGGGCGAAACCCCCTTCATCCTTGTTATAACGCCACAAACCCTACAACCAGCTGATCCAGCCGGAGTCGGGCAGAGCGAACGAGTTTACCCACGACCGCGAGCGACATCAGCAGCAAAAGCGGCCGGCAGTCTTTCATTTTCAATGAGCGCTGCTGACGAGGAGCGGCCGGTGCCGCGGCGGCAGCGAGCGCCGCGACGGCGGCAGCGAGCAGCGCGACGCCGGCGTCCAGCGCGACGCGGAGAGTTGAAATTAGTTTAACTTTATGCAAATGAGCGGCATTGGTGCGAAGCAGCAACCCGCTACACTTCACGCCACTGTCCTATTTCACAGCGTCGCCGCGCATCAAGTGCCGCCGAAAAGGCGCTTTTTTATTTTCTTTAGTTTTCCTTCTGCTCTGGAGACGACTATATTCCTATAGGCTATGGGTGCTACGGGCGGCACTTGTGTCATAGACGCGCCGTGGCGGCAGTGTGTTTTGCACTTTATAATGCTTTATCTCCATTTCTGTTATTTTGATGACTAAATAATAAACAGGGGAAACGTGTAAATTGTTATTTGAACATGCTTGTCACGCCGGCCTGCCGAATAGCTCTACTACAAACTTGATATTGCAATGGGAGCAACCGAACTGTCTGCAGTGCTGCTTGAAGCCCCGCCCCCCTGGCGACGGCAGCCAGCAGCCAGCGGCCACAGCGCCCCCTGCTGCTCATGTCTCTCGCGGTGTGACCCATCAGTGAAGTGTGTTCACTGCATTATCCTATTATTTTAGCGAGGACTCATAAATAACTACATATAACTAATGTTATGGAAATCTGTTTGTTTTGTTACGTGTTTCTGGAATTTCTTTTTAAAATATATCGGCCGATATATCGGAATATCGGCTTTTTAAATCATCAAATATTTGTATCGGTATCGGCCTTAAAAATCCCATATCGGTCGGGCTCTATCCAGAACCTCTTCGAAGCCATCCGGAAGTCGTTCTCCATGGCCTCACCGAACTCCTCCCATGTCCGGGTTTTTGCCTCAGTAACCGCCACAGCTGCGCTCCGCTTGGCCTGCCGGTACCTGCCTACTGCCTCCGGAGTCCCACAGGCCAAAAAGGTCCTATAGGACTCCTTCTTCAGTTTGACGGCATCCCTCACCGCCGGTGTCCACCAGCGGGTTTGGGAATTGCCGCCACGGCAGGCACCGACCACCTTGCGGCCACAGCTCTGGTCGGTCGCCTTAACAATGGAGGCGCGGAACATGGCCCACTCGGACTCAATGTCCCCCGCCTCCCCCGGTACATGGTCAAAGCTCTCCCGGAGGTGGGAGTTGAAGCTCTCTCTGACAGGAGACTCTGCCAGACGTTCCCAGCAGACCCTCACAATACGTTTGGGTCTGCCAGGTTCTGACCGGCATTCTCCCCCACCATCGCAGCCAACTCCCCACCAGGTGGTGATCAGTTGACAGCTCCGCCCCTCTCTTCGCCTGAGTGTCCAAGACATGCGGCCGCAAGTCCGACGACACGACTACAAAGTCGATCATCGAACTGCGGCCTAGGATGTCCTGGTGCCAAGTGCACATATGGACACCCTTATGCTTGAACATGGTGTTTGTTATGGACAATCTGTGACGAGCACAGAAGTCCAATAACTGAACACCACTCGGCTTCAGATCGGGGGGGCCGTTCCTCCCAATCACACCCCTCAGCTCGCATTGCACCCGACCCCTTTGGCCCCTCCTGCTGGTGGTGAGCCGGGAATTGTGCCCCAGACACTTGGGGCACAATTCATGGCCATCCTCAACCTGAAGCTGAGCTCCACAAGAGGCACACGCCAGCATTGCTCAAAACAATAGGCGGCCAACCTAGGAAATGCTGGGAGAGACCAGTAAATAGGCCACAGGACATGAACTAGAACCTCTAGCAGACCCATCTCCAGATAAGAAATAAATAAAAAAATAGGCGGCCAAGCTACGAAATCTGGGCGAGAAGCTTTCCAGCCTGCTATTAGCCTGCTCACCTAGATTGCGTGTGTAGCCAGATAATCCAAGCGAGAAATGTAACTTGGCCACAGAACGCGTCCAGAACCTCCAGCAATATCTCTGCAGCTAGTAAAAGATCCTGTTGATTCCAAGCTAATGTTAGGCTAAAAAAACAGGTGAGAGCTGTGGGCTAACCAATGCACGTGACTGAAATATCTAGCAATATCTCTGCAGCTAGCTAAGGATCCTGTAGACTCCAAGCTAGCTGCATGTAAATACCTACCAAGCTAATGCTAGGCTAAAAAAAACAGGCGAGAGCTGTGGGCTAACCACTGCACGCGACTGCAATATCTCTGCAGCTAGCTAAGGATCCTATAGACTCCAAGCTAGCTGCATGTAAATACCTACCAAGCTAATGCTAGGCTAGGAAAACCAGGCGAAAGCTGTGGGCTAACCACTGCACGCGACTGGAACATGTAGCGTTTGGAGGAATCAGCTAAAACTAGAGCCCGACCGATATATCGGCGGGCCGATATTAGGCATTTTCCAAACTATCGGTATCGGCATTTATAATGGCCGATAAATGAATATTTAAAAAAACGGACGAAACCCCCTTCAACCAGTTATAACGCCACAAACCCTACAACCGGCTGATCCAGCCAGAGTCGGGCAGAGCGAACGAGTTATCCACGACCGCGAGCGACACGAGCAGCAAAAGCGGCCGGCAGTCCTTCATTTTCAATGAGCGCTGCCGACGAGGAGCGGCCGGCACCGCGATGGCAGCGAGCAGCGCGACGCCGGCGTCCAGCGCGACGCGGAGAGTTGAAATTAGTTTAACTTTATGCAAATGAGCGGCGTCGGTGCG
This sequence comes from Merluccius polli, assembly GCA_030340625.1. Taxonomy (NCBI): domain Eukaryota; kingdom Metazoa; phylum Chordata; class Actinopteri; order Gadiformes; family Merlucciidae; genus Merluccius; species Merluccius polli. The sequence continues at coordinate 64,632 of JAOPHQ010000573.1, forward strand.
AAGCAGCAACCCGCTACACTTCACGCCACTGTCCTATTTCACAGCGTCGCCGCGCATCAAGTGCCGCCGAAAAGGCGCTTTTTTTCTTTTCTTTAGTTTTCCTTCTGCTCTGGAGACGACTATATTCCTATGGGTGCTACGGGCGGCACTTGTGTCATAGACGCGCCGCGGCGGCAGTGTGTTTTGCACTTTATAATGCTTTATCTCCATTTCTGTTATTTTGATTACTAAATAATAAACAGGGGAAACGTATAAATTGTTATTTGAACATGCTTGTCGCGCCGACCTGCCGAATAGCTCTACTACAAACTTGATATTGCAATGGGCGTAACCGAACTTGATGTCTGCAGTGCTGCTTGAAGCCCCGCCCCCCTGGCGACGGCAGCCAGCAGCCAGCGGCCACAGCGCCCCCTGCTGCTCATGTCGCTCGCGGTGTGACCCATCAGTGAAGTGTGTTCACTGCATTATCCTATTATTTTAGCCAGGACTCATAAATAACTCCATATAACTAATGTTAGGGAAATCTGTTTATGTTTTGTTACGTGTTTCTGGAATTTCTTTTTAAAATATATATATATATCGGCCGATATATCGGAATATCGGCTTTTTAAATCATCAAATATTTGTATCGGTATCGGCCTTAAAAATCCCATATCGGTCGGGCTCTAGCTAAAACAACAAACTGTTTAAGACAGTCAGTGTAGCTGGTGAGCGAGCCAGCACAAAACAAGTACGAGGATGTCAAACACCAAACAACACAGAATGTGCTTACCTCTCTTGGACCTGCAAGCAATTAATGCTTATAAATATAGAACCCAAACACGGATCTATGGAGCTAACACTGTTGCACGCAGTGTTAGCTCCGTGAGCTGAATCGCTGCTGGGTGGATCCAAGGGGCATCTGCCCACCAGGGCAGGGATGCTAGGACCCTGGCCTCCATGCGCAATACAGGTCAAGGTGGGATATCAAAGGGTGGGGCTGCAGGAGTCCTTCAAAAGAACGGTTTTCCCACCCGGCTAGTAGACGGCGTGTCATCCAGCCCGACCCTAGCCAGAGCTGCACGCAGTGTTGCTCGCAATGGGCAGAGTTCGACGCTGTTGTTGACATGGCATCGTCCCCCGCCGAATCCCATAAAGCCGCCTGGGGTGGGGTAGGTGGAGCCTGCACCAACACTTTAAGCTGCTCTATTTCAGCTTGTAACGCCTCAATCTGGCGAGAGGAAGCCTTCTCCTTCGCCTTTTTGCATTCAGGGCTTCCCTGAGGTGAACCACCCCCAGACAACCATCCATCCATCCATCCATCTTCTACCGCTTATCCGGGGTCGGGTCGTGGGGGCAGCAGCCTAAGCAGGGAAGCTCAGACTTCCTTTTCCCCAGCTACTTCGTCCAGCTCTTCCTGGGGGATCCCGAGGCGTTCCCAGGCCAGCCGAGAGACATATTCTCTCCAGCGTGTCCTGGGTCTTCCCCGGGGTCTCCTACCAGTGGGACGTGCCCTGAACACCTCACTAGGGAGGCGTCCGGGAGGCATCCTAACTAGATGCCCGAGCCACCTCATCTGGCTCCTCTCAACGCGGAGGAGTAGCGGGTCTACTCCGAGCTCCTCCCGGATGACCGAGCTTCTCACCCTATCTCTAAGGGAGAGCCCAGCCACCCTGCGGAGGAAGCTCATTTCGGCCGCTTGTACCCGCGATCTTATTCTTTCGGTCATTACCCAAAGCTCATGACCATAGGTGAGGGCAGGAACGTAGATCGACTGGTAAATCGAGAGCTTTGCCTTTCGGCTCAGCTCCCTCTTCACCACGACGGATCCGTGCAGAGTCCGCATTACTGCAGACACCGCACCGATCCACCTGTCGATCTCCCGCTCCATCCTCCCCTCACTCGTGAACAAGACCCCGAGGTACTTGAACTCCTCCACTTGGGGCAGGATCTCATCCCCGACCCGGAGAGTGCACTCCACCCTTTCCGGTTGAGGACCATGGACTCGGATTTGGAGGTGCTGATTCTCATCCCGGCCGCTTCACACTTGGCTGCGAACCTGTCCAGCGAGAGTTGGAGGTCACGGTCTGATGAAGCCATCAGGACCACATCGTCCGCAAAAAGCAGAGACCCAATCCTGAGGTCACCAAACCGGACCCCCTCAACGCCCTGGCTGTGCCTACAAATCCTGTCCATAAAAATTATGAACAGGATCGGTGACAAAGGGCAGCCCTGGCGGAGTCCAACCCTCACTGGAAACAAGTCCGACTTATTACCGGCAATGCGGACCAAACTCTGACACCGGTCATACAGGGAACAGACAGCCCGTATTAGGGGGTGCGATACCCCATACTCCGGAGTAGTATGGGGTATCGCAGAACCCCCGACAGGACTCCCCGAGGGACACGGTCGAATGCCTTCTCCAAGTCCACAAAGCACATGTGGACTGGTTGGGCAAACTCCCATGCACCCTCAAGGATCCTGCAGAGGGTGTAGAGCTGGTCCACTGTTCCACGGCCTGGACGAAAACCACATTGCTCTTCCTGAATCCGAGGTTCGACTATCCGACGGACCCTCCTCTCCAGCACCCCTGAATAGACCTTACCAGGGAGGCTGAGGAATGTGATCCGCCTATACTTGGAACAAAGCCTCCGGTCCCCCTTCTTAAAAAGAGGGACCACCACCCCAGTCTGCCATTCCCTTTGGCCCCTCCTGCTGGTGGTGAGCCGGGGAATTGTGCCCCAGACACTTGGGGCACAATTCATGGCCATCCTCAACCTGAAGCTGAGCTCCACAAGAGGCACACGCCAGCATTGCTCAAAACAATAGGCGGCCAACCTAGGAAGTGCTGGGAGAGACCAGTAAATAGGCCACAGGACATGAACTAGAACCTCTAGCAGACCCATCTCCAGATAAGAAATAAATAAAAAAATAGGCGGCCAAGCTATGAAATCTGGGCGAGAAGCTTTCCAGCCTGCCATTAGCCTGCTCACCTAGATTGCGTGTGTAGCCAGATAATCCAAGCGAGAAATGTGACTTGGCCACAGAACGCGTCCAGAACCTCCAGCAATATCTCTGCAGCTAGTAAAAGATCCTGTTGATTCCAAGCTAGCTGCATGTAAATACCTACCAAGCTAATGCTAGGCTAAAAAAAACAGGCGAGAGCTGTGGGCTAACCACTGCACGCGACTGCAATATCTCTGCAGCTAGCTAAGGATCCTATAGACTCCAAGCTAGCTGCATGTAAATACCTACCAAGCTAATGCTAGGCTAGGAAAACCAGGCGAAAGCTGTGGGCTAACCACTGCACGCGACTGGAACATGTAGCGTTTGGAGGAATCAGCTAAAACAACAAACTGTTTAAGACAGTCAGTGTAGCTGGTGAGCGAGCCAGCACAAGACAAGGACGCTTGAAAACCTCCAGACAGGAAGGAAAGAGAGGTAGTATAGTTTGCCTTAGAGGGCAATAAATTGAACAACGACAAGTCCCGGTGGGTCTAGCGGCGGAGGAAAGGGGAGGGGGGGGGGGGTACGTCTAATTGAGATTTGCCAGGGGCTGAGCTAGAGGCGTTACCAATCAAAAATAATGAAACAAACCCTACAAATACAGTAGGTATCCACAGACACTGGATATCTGTGACAACAGACAACACATTAAAATAACTAGAACCCGTACAACAGCAAAAGAAAGATGAACAAATTGAACAATGTAGAAATCCCCAAGGATGTACAAAGTTGAACTGATCTCAGAAATGATGAACTATTTACAAACAATGTAGTCAATGAGCAGTTACCAGAAAACATAATTCTGAGTCCAAAGAGATAACTAGATATAGCATAGGCGGAATACAGGAAAGATCACAAACTATACAACTCTCAGCAATATGATGTAACAACACTAACCGACAACTGTAGCATGAAAACCAACTAAATAATAACAACCGAAACAATAACAACCGAGTTCAGTGTGACGTGCTCACCAGTACCAGGTCGTCTCTCCAGACCTTGAACGGACCCTAACGGCAGCAGAGCCTCCGCGGCGTGAAGAAGTCGATGGAAGCCTTCTTGGTGCCGTGCCGCAGAACTCCACTACGACCAGTTACACACTTCCGTTTTACTTCCGGGTTTTACACCTGCTCCTTGCTAAACGCGGGGATGTCACTTATTGAACTACTCTTCTCTGTCATGGTTTTCATTTTTTCATGTTTGTACAAACTGTAAAAATGTCACACAAATATTTTTAAGAACATTAATCGACAACTTAAACATAACCTAAGAATCGTTAAATGGTAAATAATCAAATTAAACGTGCAAATCAATGCGTCTCGATTAATTCCACGATGCAATGTATCCTGGGTAATCCCACGATGCAATGCATCCTGGGTAATTCTACGCACGCGCGAATCTACCCTAGCGATCGTTTAAACGTATATCGATTCAAAACATCGAGTGTATAATCTTAGCATATGATTAGCATTTTACAAATTCTTCTTTGTAAATTCTTCTTTAATTCTACCAGTCTGGGTAATGTATCATGCTTTATTGTGTTGATTATAATGTGTATAGTGTTGCATTCATGTGTACGTTAGCCTCACCTAGTGGCCGTTGGCGAAATTAAGCTAATTTCTCATGTAACGTTACGTTACTGCCTGCTGGTTGAGTTGTTGTCAGTCATGCACATGCAAACCACAAAAAGACGATACAGTCCAAATAAACGCAATGTTTACATACGTTTGACCCTCGGAGTACATTTTCATTACTGTCCCCTTTGGCCGGTAACTGCAGCCTGCTCAAGCTTCGTGGGTTGAGACGATAACAATCATAAACTAATGTTAGTCATCCTTCCTAACTCTTCTATTGTTCTGTCAATTCAGGGGATGGAAAGCGCAATGTGTGTACTCATGTACTTCCGGTGTGCACGTTTTAATAGGTAGACTAATCTGGGTTATACAATAAAAAATAAAGCATTATTTTGTAGTTAATGGACCTCTTGTGCATTTTTTTTTCATATTTGCAGATGTTAATGCATTGGAAGCATGTATTTAATGCTTGGTCTTAATAGGTCTGTACATAGCCGTAATGAGCCTCGGCTATATGAGAGCTAAAGCGTAGACGCAACATTTAAATCACTTGTGCTCAGATAATTGTTTTGTACACGTCTATTAACAAAATCACGTCTATTACTCAGTGGAACATGGCACATAATTTTACCGATCTGTGCTTTCTGCCTCCGGCTAGGCGCCGCCCACAAAACACATAATTATTTACTAACACCAAAGTGGTATAATATTATCCCGATGGATATGGCTGTGAGTGACACCTCCTCTTCCTTTCTCGGCAGACAGGCCCTTCTAGCAGTATCTGTCGATACCCCCTTGCGGTCAGGCCGTAGGTCCAGACTGCTGTGTCATGTGATTGCAGACAGCAGAACACTACTCATTGTCTCTGGATTCAATCACAGTCTTTGGCGCCTCTTGACTGGGAAGACACCAGACTTCGCCTGGAGTGAGCGAGATTGGATGAGGATCCAGGGTTTATTCTAACGGAGCGGCTCATGATGCCCAGCAGGGCTCTGCGGAGGCTGCTGCATCTGGTGGTGCTCTGCCCTCTGGGCTTTCAGGTACTGAGAGACATAATACATACAGTGGAGGTCCGTCAGGGCCTTCGGGGCCTTCTCTGCAGGCCCTACCGTTTTTACCCCTTCTTAAAAAGCCCACTCTTGACCCAGGGGTTTTAGCCAGACTGATTTCTAATCTCCCCTTTCTGTCTAAGATTCTGGAGAAAGTAGTCGCCAAACAGTTGAGTGACTTTCTACATAATAGTTTATTTGAGGATTTCCAGTCAGGATTTAGAGTTCATCATAGCACAGAGACCGCTCTGGTTAAAGTTAATAATGACCTTTTGATTGCTTCTGACAACGGACTTGTCTCTGTACTTGTATTATTAGACACCATTGATCATAATATTCTTTTACAGAGACTCGAGCATCAAATTGGCATTAAAGGAACCGCACTAAGCTGGTTTAGGTCCTATTTATCAGATCGTTCACAGTTTGTACATGTTAACGATGAATCTTCAATAAATACAGTTAGCCATGGCGTTCCACAAGGTTCTGTACTTGGACCAATACTATATATATATGCTTCCTTTAGGCAACATTATTAGCAATCACTCCATTAACTTTCATTGTTATGCAGATGCTACGCATTTATATCTATCGATCAAGCCCGATGAAATTAATCAATTATCTTAATTACAAACATGTCTTAAAGGGGTAGTTCGGAATTTTGGACATAGGACCTCATTTCCAAGTCAGCCAGTGTGTTATTTATCATTGGAGACGTTTTCAACAAATTTCATGCAGTCCTTCTAGTTGCACAGTTCGCTGGTGCTAAGCTAGCGCAAGTCAACGGTAACGACTAGCCTGCCAATAAAAACAGTCTTACCCACTCCACAGTACACCCAAGGCAAATCAATTATAATGCCAGACTATCGATGTACATGTCTGTGTTGATAGAATAATGTTAGAAATAAAACCAACCTCGCATTGCATGAATCATCGCAGTTTGAGGGACTAGTTTCTCAGCAGCAGCGGAATTTTACTTTGCTCAGGTTAGTTGTGCAAGTTCAGTGCAGTTCTGAGCAATGACAGCGGCAGGTAAACAAACTATTATAGAGCCGGTAACCTAGGTAATATCACTCCGCCGCTGCCATATCCTACTACCAGGAAGTATAACGCTGCTGCTGAGACACTCAAAAGTCCCTCAAAATGCAATGCCATGCAAGGTTGGTTTTATTTCTAACATTATTCTATCAACAGACATTTACATCGATAGTCTGCCGTTATAATTGATTTTCCTTGGGTGTACTGTGGAGTGGGTAAGACTGTTTTTATTGGCAGGCTAGTCATTACCGTTGACTTGCGCTAGCTTAGCACCAGCGAACTGTGCAACCAGAAGGACTGCATGAAATTTGTTGAAAACGTCTCCAATGATAAATAACACACTGACTTCGAAATGAGGTCCTATGTCCAAAATTCCAAACTACCCCTTTAAGGACATAAAATCCTGGATGAGCTGCAATGTTCTGATGTTAAAATGAAATTCTTGTACTTGGCCCCTAAAAACCTTAGAGACTCAATGTCTACAGATATAGCTACTCTAGATGGCATTACCTTGGCCTCTAGCACCACTGTCAGGAATCTTGGAGTTATCTTTGATCAGGATTTGTCATTAAATTCCCACATAAAGCAGACCTCTAGGACTGCCTTCTTTCATTTACGTAATATTACAAAAATCAGACACATCCTATCAAAGACAGATGCAGAAAAACTAATCCATGCATGTGTTACTTCTAGGCTGGATTACTGCAACTCTTTATTATCAGGTTGCCCTAATAAGTCCATTAAGATGCTCCAATTAATTCAAAACACTGCAGCACGAGTACTGACAGGAACTAGGAAAAGAGATCACATCTCTCCTTCAGTAGCTTCTCTGCATTGGCTCCCTGTAACATTTAGAATAGAATTTAAAATCCTCCTCCTCACCTATAAAGCTCTTCATGGTCAGGCCCCTTCATATCTCAAAGAGCTCATAGTACCCTACTACCCCACTAGAACACTGCGTTCTCTGAATGCAGGGATACTTGTGGTTCCTATAGTTTCTAAAAGTAGAACAGGAGCCAGAGCCTTCACTTACCAAGCTCCTCTTCAGTGGAACCAGCTTCCAGTTGTGGTTCAGGAGGCAGACACCCTCTCCACATTTATGAGTAGGCTTAAGACATTCCTCTTTGATAAAGCTTATAGTTAGGGCTGGATCAGGTGAGTCCTGAACCATCCCTTAGTTATGCTGCTATAGGTCTAGACTATTAGGGGATTTCCCATGGTGCACTGAGCTCCTCTCTCTCTCTCTCTCTCTCTCTCTCTCTCTCTCTCTCTCTCTCTCTTTCTGCACATATTCATGTCCCATTAATGCATGTTACTAACTTCACTTCTTCCCCGGAGTTCCTGTGTTTTCTCGTCTTGCAGGTTCTCCTGGTGGAGCCTCCTGCCATGGTCCTGCTTGACTGCCATTGCTAATATCAGTGATATTGTCATTATTATTATTAGTTATTATTAAGTATTATCATTGCAACTGTTGTTGGTGCTCGCTATCGTCATCATCATCTTCTTCATGTTCATTAATGTAGTTGTTGTCTCTCTCTCTCTCTCTCTCTCTCTCTCTCTCTCTCTCTCTCATCCCAACTGGTCAAGGCAGATGACTACCCACCTAAAGCCGAAGGGTCTGTCCGAGGTTTCTGACTTTTACCAGGCAGTTTTTCCTTGCCCCCGTCGCCAAGTGCTTGCTCATGGTGGTACTGTTGGGTCTCTGTAAATGTTATAAGGAGTTCGGTCTAGACCTGCTCTATTTGAAAAGTGTCCTGAGATAACTTCTGTTATGAATTGGTGCTATAAAAATAAAATTGAATTGAATTGATCACCCCGCTACCCCGTCCAGTCCCTCTAACGTTTGGAAATCATGTAACTGCTTTGGTTGATCAAGTGATCTTTTGCTAAGCAATATATATGTCTTTTTTTTTGAAGTTTCAGTGTAATTGTGTTACTGGATTTTTGTGGTTTTGTTTTGGGTAATATTTTGGTTTTGTTTTGGTTTATTTTTGTTTCGGTTTTGATTTGTTTGGTTTTGTTTCGGTTATTAACTTGTCTTTGTGTTTGTAATCTTGGTAGGGTTACAGGATGGACACATATGCATGAGGTTTTTCTTTGATTGTTTTTGATTGATGTATTGCTTTCACTCACAATTTTTTGTATTTTCTTTGACTGTTTTTGCCCACTCTTTCTATGTTGTCATTTGCTCGCCGTTGGTTGTGTCACTTTCAGTCACAAAGGGGGGAATGAATGTAATAATAATGGCAATGGAAAGCCCCTCCGTAATAACAACAATCAACCTATACACCATGATTTAGCCTACTACACATTACTTGTGTTAACTTTGAGCACGTGTCAAACACAAGGCCCGGGGGCCAAATCAGGCTCTCAAATTTTATCTGTGCGCGCAATCAATTTCAATTAATTTTGAGATTCAAAATTGAAAAATCACAGTTGAGAGCCCCTCTCAACTGTGATTGAATCAAGAGACTGTGATTCAATCCAGAGACAATGGGTAGGCCTACTGTGTTCTGCTGTCTGCAATCACATGACACAGCAGTCTGGCCCTACGGCCTGACCGCAACGGGGTATCGACAGATACTGCTAGAAGGGCCTGTCTGCCGAGAAAGGAAGAGGAGGTGTCGCTCACAGCCATATCAATCGAGATAATATTATACCAATTTGGTGTTAGTAAATAATGATGTTTTTTTGTGGGCGGTGCCTAGCTGGTGGCAGAAAGCGCAGATGGGTAAAATGATGTGCCATGTCCCACTGAGCAATAGATGATTTTGTTAATAGAGGTGTACAAAACAATTATCTGAGCACAAGTGATTTAAATGTTGCGTCTACGCTTTAGATCTCATATAGCTGAGGCTAATTACAGCTATGTACAGGCCTATTTTAGACCAAGCATTAAAAACATTTTTCCAATGCATTAACATCTGCAAATATGAAAAAAGATGCACAAGAGAGGTCCATTAACTACAAGATAATGCTTTATTTTTATTGTATACCCCAGATTAGTCTACCTATTAAAAGGTGCACATCGGAAGTACATGAGCACACACCTTGCACTTTCCATCCCCTGAATTGACAGAAAAATAGAAGGGTTAGGAAGGATGACATTAGTTTATGATTGTTATCGTCTCAACCCACGAAGCTTGAGCAGGCTGCAGTTCACTTACCGGCCAAAAGGGGCAGTAATGAAAATGTATTTCTGATTCTAACACATACTCCGAGGCTCAAACGTATGTAAACATTGCGTTTATATTGACAGTATCGTCTTTTTGTGGCTTGCATGTGCATGACTGACAACAACTCAACCAGCAGGAAGTAACGTTACATGAGAAATTAGCTTAATTTCGCCAACGACCACTAGGTGACGCTAACGTACACATGAATGCAACACTATACACATTATAATCAACACAATAAAGCATGATACATTACCCAGACTGGTAGAATGAAAGAATTTGACCCTATTTGTAAAATGCTAATCATATGCTAAGATTAACACACTCGATGTTTTTAATCGATATACGTTTGAACGATCGCTAGGGTAGATTCGCGCGTGCGTAGAATTACCCAGGATGCATTGCTTCGTGGAATTACCCAGGATGCATTGTATTGCACGTTTAATTTGATCGTTTATCGTTGTTTTTGTTGCGTGAATCATTTAACGATTATGCTTAGGTTATGTTTAAGCGGTCGATTGATGTTAACAATATTTTTGTGACATTTTTACAGTTTATAAAAAAATATATATTTAAAAACCATGACAGAGAAGAGTAGTTAAAAAAGTGACATCCCCGGGTTGATCTAGTGGTACCAATAGCATTTGACTAGTGCCTGTATCTGTAGTGCTCGAAGGTGAGTGTGAGAAGTGCTGCTCCATGGACGTGCAACCGGGACGGCGACAATAGGACCGGAGGTAGGGCGAGGTTCTGTTGAGCTCATCAAGCTGGTGGTAGGCGTCGGGCCGCTGTTGACTTTTGAATTTCGGTTTCTATTTTTTTCGTGTATTTCTAAAATTTTATAGACACCCCCCCCCCCCCCCCCCCCCCTCCTCCACCCAGTGCTACACACTGGTAGTGGATGAGGTGTCATACCCCCCCACACACACACACACACACTCACAATGTATTGCGTGTCTTGAAAAACGCTAGATGTAATTCATTATTATGAATTGTGTATAAGGGTTTTTATATATATATATATATATATATATATATATATATATATATATATATATATATATATATATATATCCTCCTCGCCCCTACAGACCCCCCCCCCCCCCCCAAATGGACGTACTTTCTCCCCCTCCTCTCTCCTCCTTCCCCCCTACAAACACCCTCTCCCCGTCCCATCTCCTCCTCTCCCTACAAACACTCAACCTCTCCTCCTCCCCTCCATCTACACTCACCTTGTTGTCCGAGTGTCTGAGTGTGCCTGTTGATGCCTATTTGTAGGGTTTATGTTTTATTATTTTTGATTGGTGTTTTTGTTATGTTTTTGATTTTTGATAGCTCAGCCCCTGACACCCCAAATAGACATACCCCCCCACCCCCCTCTCCCCCCTCCTCCACCCAGTGCTACACACTGGTAGTGGGTGAGGTGTCATACCCCCCCCACACACACACTCACTATGTATAGCGCTTTGCGTGTCTTGAAAAACGCTATATAGATGCAATTCATTATTATGAATTGTGGATACCTATTGTATTTGTAGGGTTTTTGATATATATATATATATCCTCCTCGCCCCTACAGACACCCCCCCCCGAATGGACATACTTTCTCCCCCTCCTCTCTCCTCCTTCCCCCCTACAAACACCCTCTCCCTGTCCCATCTCCTCCTCTCCCTACAAACACTCACCCTCTCCTCCTTCCCTCCATCTACACTCACCTTCTCCTCCTCTCCTCCATCTACACTCACCTTGTTGTCCTCCCCTACACTACAGTTAGTCATCATCTCCCCCACCCTTGACTTGAAAAGTGCTATATGAATGCTAATAATTACTATTATTTTAGTTGTATTATTATTATTATTATTATTATTATTATTATTATTATTATTATTATTGTTATTTATTTTTTATTTATGCTACAGTTGTCGGTTAGTGTTGTTACATCATATTGGTGAGATTTGTATAGTTTGTGATCGTTCCTTTATTCTGCCTATTCTATATCTAGTGATCTCTTTGGACTCAGAATTATGTTTTCTGGTAACTGTTTATTGACTACAACATTGTTTGTAAATAGTTAATAATAGTTAATCATTTTTTAGATCAGTTCAACTTTGTACATCCTTGAGGATTTCTACATTGTTCAAATTGTTATTATTTCTTCTGCTGTATTTTGTTATTCTAATGTTTTTAGGTTTTTAGTGTCTGAGTGTGCCTGTTGATGCCTATTTGTAGGGTTTATGTTTTATTATTTTTGATTGGTGTTTTTGTTATGTTTTTGATTTTTGATAGCTCAGCCCCTGACACCCCAAATAGACATACCCCCCCCCCCCCCCCCCCACCCCCTCCTCCACCCAGTGCTACACACTGGTAGTGGATGAGGTGTCATACCCCCCCACACACACACTCACTATGTATAGCGCTTTGCGTGTCTTGAAAAACGCTATATAGATGCAATTCATTATTATGAATTGTGGATACCTATTGTATTTGTAGGGTTTTTGATATATATATATATATATATATATATATATATATATATATATATATATATATATATCCTCCTCGCCCCTACAGACACCCCCCCCGAATGGACATACTTTCTCCCCCTCCTCTCTCCTCCTTCCCCCTTACAAACACCCTCTCCCTGTCCCATCTCCTCCTCTCCCTATAAACACTCACCCTCTCCTCCTCCCCTCCATCTACACTCACCTTGTTGTCCTCCCCTACAGTTAGTCATCATCTCCCCCACCCTTGACTTGAAAAGTGCTATATGAATGCTAATAATTACTATTATTTTAGTTGTATTATTATTATTATTATTATTATTATTATTATTATTATTATTTATTTTGTATTTATGCTACAGTTGTCGGTTAGTGTTGTTACATCATATTGGTGAGATTTGTATAGCTTGTGATCGTTCCTTTATTCTGCCTATTCTATATCTAGTGACCTCTTTGGACTCAGAATTATGTTTTCTGGTAACTGTTTATTGACTACAACATTGTTTGTAAATAGTTAATTATAGTTAATCATTTTTGAGATCAGTTCAACTTTGTACATCCTTGAGGATTTCTACATTGTTCAAATTGTTATTATTTCTTCTGCTGTATTTTGTTATTCTAATGTTTTTAGGTTTTTAGTGTCTGAGTGTGCCTGTTGATGCCTATTTGTAGGGTTTATGTTTTATTATTTTTGATTGGTGTTTTTGTTATGTTTTTGATTTTTGATAGCTCAGCCCCTGACACCCCAAATAGACATACCCCCCCCACCCCCTCTCCCCCTCCTCCACCCAGTGCTACACACTGGTAGTGGATGAGGTGTCATACCCCCCCACACACACGCTCACTATGTATAGCGCTTTGCGTGTCTTGAAAAACGCTATATAGATCCAATTCATTATTATGAATTGTGGATACCTATTGTATTTGTAGGGTTTTTGATATATATATATATTGATATATATATATATATATATCCTCCTCGCCCCTACAGACACCCCCCCCGAATGGACATACTTTCTCCCCCTCCTCTCTCCTCCTTCCCCCCTACAAACACCCTCTCCGTGTCCCATCTCCTCCTCTCCCTACAAACACTCACCCTCTCCTCCTCCCCTCCATCTACACTCACCTTGTTGTCCTCCCCTACACTACAGTTAGTCATCATGTCCCCCACCCTTGTCTTGAAAAGTGCTATATGAATGCTAATAATTACTATTATTTTAGTTGTATTATTATTATTATTATTATTGTATAGCACATGTCCACACACACACACACACACACACACGCTAGTAGTAGATGATACCAACTGATTCCAAGCCATATCCAATGTTTACTATGTTTTTACAATGTTTGTTATTTCTGTCTATAAATGTAGTGGTGCATTTGATTTTGTGTGTGGGACTCGGAGGCTATTCAAACTGCAGCTGGTGGTTTGGACGTCACATTCCCCCATGCGCTCCAGTTTCCTCCCACACCGAAAGACATACATGTTCAGAAAAAAATAACTAAAAAAGAAAAGAGAAAAAAAGAAAAAAGAAAGGAAACCAAAGAAACCCCCCAAAAAAACAAAGAAAGACTAAGACGCTCTTTCATCTGAACAGAAAAGCTAAACTAAAAAAGAAAGGGGAAAACAAGAAAAAAGAAAGGAAACCAAAAAAAGAAAAAAAAACAAAGAAAGACTAAGACGCTCTTTCATCTGAACAGAAAAGATAAACTAAAAAAGAAAAGAGAAAAAATGAAAAAATGAAGGAAACCAAAAAAAAAGAAAAAAAAGAAAGAAAGACTAAGACGCTCTTTCATCTGAACAGAAAAGATAAACTAAAAAAGAAAAGAGAAAAAAGGAAAAAATGAAGGAAACCAAAAAAAAAAAGAAAGACTAAGACGCTCTTTCATCTGATGCAACTGGCTGCCCGTCGGCCAAAGCATACATTTCAAAAATGATCCTCCTCACAAAGCTCTGCACTCCAGGGCTCCCTCCTACCTCGCACATCTCCTCCAGCGTGGGGGACAGGTGAGTATCTATTTAGGGGCGGAGGTGGGCTTCCCGGGCTGACCCCTGTCTGTAGGGGGGGATACGAAGAGGTGAGGTGTCTGTAAGGTTGGCGTGTGGTAACCTGGAGGGTGAGGCTGGAGGAGATGGGTGAGGTAGGAGGGAGCCTTGGAGTGTAGAGCTTTGTTGGAGGGTCATTTTGAAATGTATGCGTTGCCTGATGGGCAGCCAGTGGAGACTAGACTTGGAGAGATCAGACACTCGCCTCCTCCCCTCTTCAGACACTCGCCTCCTCCCCATTTGTTCCTTTAGCTGTTGGGTTTTTATGCTGCGTTCCAGGCAACCCGTAACTCGTGATTTCACGACTTCATACTCACGACTCACGACTTGTTAGCGTTCCAGGCAAGTCACGACTAACAAAGTCGTAACAAACAAACAAACAAACCTGCGGCTCTGTTTTGATGGTGTCCGCGCCAGCGAGCCAGATCTGAAACCTCACTTCACTTACACAGCAGAGGTTGGATTTAACGTTAGTGACGATTGATAGCTGATAGCGATTGAATAAACAAACATACACTTTAGTACTCCACACTCGTATGTGTTTTATTTTGATTACAATGTGAGGAATTACGTTACGTTGCCTTTTCATGTCTATCTATGTATATTATCTCATCGTTGGTCACCGGTGTCTGCGGAGCATCAGGGGAAGCCATTGTTGTTTACGTTCGTGACGTCAAAAAACGAACTGGGAGTACATCGATCCCATACGAGTTCACGGGTCGTGAGTTACGAGTTTGACTGCCGTTCCAGAGCACTTTCACGGGTAGGAGGTCATGAAGTCACGAGTTACGAGTTGCCTGGAACGCGCCATTAATTGCACACACACTTTAACAAGGACTGATGAACTCTTAGTGCTTTTTATCTCATTGCAATTGCAAGCTGTGTATTTTTATTTTTTTTGCTAGGCAACCACCAAATCACATATCCTTAGCCCAACTGTTATTTTCACACTGATTTTTCTCCAAGCCTGCTGTTTTCTGTTGATATCATAACTACTGTTAGTAACGTTGTATAAGTCTCCAGTTATCCAGCAATAGCCACCACTAGTTTATCCTCCATCATGGTCTCTCCACTTGTTGTCGTCATGCAAATGACGTAGGGCTTTTTTCCACTCTGAGTTGAGGTGCGCAGCCCCAGAGTCTAATCAGTCTGACTCGGGCCAGGTGAGGCTGTAAACCAGCTACCAAGACCAGGGCTTGAAAACGAAATTATTTTTCAATCGTTCCGCTCCGAACGGAACCAGTATATTTAACGTTTTCGTTCTTGCGTTCCGCCACCAACATATCGTTCCTGAACCGGTTCGGAACGTAAAATAACGTTTGTTCTTAACGTTCCGGCAGTGTTATTGGGCCTAGTCTATTTTTGCGGTCGATACCTTACAATAGACCTAGTTATTGGTATATAACCAGGGTGGTGGTGGGAATTTGTGACAGCTGAGCTTAGCGGGCGGCGAAGTGAACGCGGCAACCGGAATTTTTTTTTTTTTCATGAAATAGCCTATGCTTTTGTGAAATTTTATAGGCTATATAGAGAACGAAAAAAAAACATTATTAACCGGTTTTGGGGATTTCAGAATAACGTTTCTGTTCCGGAACAGTTGAAGACCATTTGGTTTTCGTTTCCGTTTCCGTTCCTCGTAAAATTCCGTTCGTTTTCGGTTTTCGTTCCTTGAACCGGTTCGGAGCCCTGATCAAGACCACAGCTCCACCCCCCCCCCCCCCTCCCCTCCCTCGCCGCGTAGCTTTCACATTGGTAATGTAGTTAAATACGTACCATCTACCTATCGAGCTGTCGTGCTGCCCTGACAGTGGCTCTCTCCTGAGTGTGTATGGTGATGGCTGGTTTACCCTGGGTGCCATGATTCCTCATGCACCACAGGTGCGCAGCCCCACCCAGCCCCAGAGTCTAATCTGTCTGACTCGGGCCAGGTGAGGCTGTAAACCAGCTATCAACCACACACCTCCACCCCCCCCCCCCCCCCTCTCCCTCCACTCCCCTGCCACTCAGCTTTCACATTGGTAATTTAGTTCTGTACCTGAGTAGATTTGCATATCTATCCATGACCCAGAAGTATCCAAGTGGCAGCCATGATAAGAGCTGGTCGAATTATCTATCTATCTACCTACAGTATCTATCTATCTATCTATCTATCTATCTATCTAACGTATCTATCTATCTATCTATCTATCTATCTATCTATCTATCTATCTATCTATCTATCTATCTATCTATCTATTTATTTATTTATTTATTTATTTATTATTTATTTATTTGTTTATTTAGCAGGGACAATGCACAGCTCATTAGCAGTACCAGAGTTTGCTATAAGCTAATTTTCATCTGTAGTCCCTGGGCAGGAAACAGAGGATCTCTGTCAAAAGGAAAACCTAACACTGAAGTATAAAAACAGTAACACACAATTCTACAACAGTAAAACACAGCAACATAATACGAACAATAAAATCACAACATTAGGACACCCCCAGGACATTTTGGATTAAGTTGATGTGATTTCTAGCTTCTCTCTCCTGTACTAGCTTCTCTGCATTGGCTCCCTGTAAAATTTAGAATAGAATTTAAAATCCTCCTCCTCACCTACAAAGCTCTTCATGGGCAGGCCCCTTCATATCTCAAAGAGCTCATAGTACCCTACTACCCCACTAGAACACTGCGTTCTCTGAATGCAGGGCTACTGGTGGTTCCTACAGTTTCTAAAAGTAGAACAGGAGCCAGAGCCTTCAGTTACCAAGCTCCTCTTCAGTGGAACCAGCTTCCAGTTGTGGTTCAGGAGGCAGACACCCTCTCCACATTTATGAGTAGGCTTAAGACATTCCTCTTTGATAAAGCTTATAGTTAGGGCTGGATCAGGTGAGTCCTGAACCATCCCTTAGTTATGCTGCTATAGGTCTAGACTATTAGGGGATTTCCCATGGTGCACTGAGCTCCTCTCTCTCTCTCTCTCTCTCTCTCTCTCTCTCTCTCTCTCTCTCTCTCTCTCTCTCTCTCTCTCTCTCTGTGCACACATTCATGTCCCATTAATGCATGTTACTAAAACACTTCTTCCCCGGAGTTCTTGTGTTTTCTCGTCTCGCAGGTTCTCATGGATCCTGGCGGAGCCTCCATGGTCCTGCTTGACTGCCACTGCTAATATCAGTTACCAGTTATATACACAGGGCTGATAGCGTTCCGGCACCACGCCGGATTTCCGGCGTACCGACGTGTCTGTGGAAAAAAAAAAAAAATCAGGTTTGCGTTCACGTGGTCTGACGTCGTCCATCGTAATGGCTGACTGACATCATGATGGAGAGCCACCATCGTGATGCCACGCCCCCCTCTCCTATAGTTATTACCTAAAAACGTTGCAGGGATTGCTCTGTAAATACATTGAAAATATAACTAATGGTCCATATAAAGTGCTGTAAGTTAACTAGGGCTGCCCCCTAATAGTCGGCTTAGTCGAATACATTTTCATTAGTCGAGCAAAAAGTAAAACATAAAAATAAGAAGGCATGAGCATCGCAAACCGAATACATCCGTGGTCGCAACAAGCCCTGATTTAACTCATCGCTGCAGGCATACTGCAATACACCTGGGCAGGTAAACACCTGGGCAGGTAGACACCGCTAGACACACGGGACTCATACCGGTGATCGCGGCTTTAGTTCCCCGTGTCTGATCGCTGTAATTCTGAGCGTGAATATCGGTTGAATATCTAATATCTTTCTAACTTTAAAAAACACTTTAGTATTTTTTTAAAACGATAGCCGCACATCCCTCGTAACTACGTCGTGAAGGTGAACCCTCCCGGACTCCGCTCTTAACATGAACCGCTCCCCCGGAGGAGCCGCACATCCACACGCACCGGACTGCGGTCAAGCCAACCGTCTCTCGGTTCCGCGTGGTCAAGTCAGCCGCTCCAATATTTTCAAGTGCACCCTTATTGACAACTTTATGGCAAATACTTTGAGACAACTGAGAAAGTCAGCGCTAGCTTACTGCAGCGTGTGGAAACTTCCGGTTTTCAAAATAAAACGTGGGTATTAGATGTATTAAACGTTTATTTAAAAAATATGAAGAATGTTAAGATTTATTTTTTTAAAAAAAAGAAGAAACAAAAATAAAGTAAGAGTATGTCTCACAAAACAAATATGACCCTGCACTGATTTTGAGCCAATAGGTCACATCACCTGGAAGGAATGCTCATATTTACATGATGAAATGTATTAGCAGGGATGGATTACTGAACAGGCCTACTAGGCCCAGGGTCCCAAGAGCTCTGGTGCTCTACACAAAGATGCTACTGTAATATAGGCTTATATTTGGTTTGTTCATCTCATGCCTGAATGTTGTCAATTTATTTCCACAAAATTCACCAGAATCTATCATTTAAGGGACTATTTATCCAAATTGTCTTCCAGGGGAACATACCCCTGGATCCCGCTTGACAATTATGTTGATCAGGGCACATATTTTGGCTTAGGGGCCCGCTTACCTCCCAGAAAAAAAAAGTTCAGGCTCAGGATTTTTTTCTACTATCACCCCTCTATACAGTTACTGTTGTTGCTGCTCGCTGTCCCCCATCATTGGTGCTGTCTTCATCATCATCATGTTCATTAGTGCATTGATGTAGTCTCTCTCTCTCTCTCTCTCTCTCTCTCTCTCACCCCAACTGGTCAAGGCAGATGACCACCCACCTAGAGCCGAAGGGTCTGTCCAAGGTTTCTGCCTTTTATCAGGCAGTTTTTCCTTGCCCCCGTGCCAAGTGCTTGCTCATGGTGGTACTGTTGGGTCTCTGTAAATGTTATTAGGAGTTTGGTCTAGACCTGCTCCACTTGAAAAGTGCCCTGAGATAACTTCTGTTATGAATTGGCGCTATACAAATAAAATTGAATTGAATTGAATTGAATTGAATTTCCTGCATTCAAGTGGACTTTTGGGTGGTATGCTAAAGATGTGCCATACCTGAACTTATTCTGATTCATGTTCATCTGATCATGACTTGTAGGGCCTTCTAAACTTGAGCTGAACAGTTCTATTATAAAAGTACATGCATGCTGTTTTACTGATGCTGAGTGTCAGGCAGGACTCTGAGAGCCAATCAGAAATTTTGGCCAATGCTTCTGTTAATTTGGCTGCCACCTCACATCTGTTCTTTCCATGTGCGAGGATGACAGTGTCATCTGCGTACATTTGGGTGTCAACTTCTGGACATACAAGTGGCAGATCATTTACATATAAGCTAAATAACAGGTCCTAAAATTGAGCCCTGCGAGACCCCAACAGAGCAGCCAATGAAAGATGAGGTACTATCCCCAACTCTGGTGCATTGTTTTCTACCAGTGAGGTAGGACTCCATCCATTTCATTGTTTCCACAGACAAATTAAAATTGTACTTTTTTTTTTGAGAGCATAACGCTATGATTAACAGTATCAAATGCTTTGCTCAGGTCCAAAAATACAGCACCTACAGCTCTCCCACTGTCAATATTTGTTTTGATTTTTTCAATGAGAGCAGGTTGCCATTTCAGTTGAATGATTTTTCCTGAACCCGAATTGCATGGGATGAAGTGAGTCTTGTCCTGAGTTTAAAAAGGCAGTTAGTTGTTCAGCTACCACTTTTTCAGCGACCTTAGATACAACAGGCAAGATACTGATGGGTCTATAATTTTTCACTTCAGTTGGTTCACCTGTTTTAAAAATTGGAACTACAACTGCAGACTTCCATGCATTTGGGAAGGTTGACTGTTTAACCCTGTAAAGCCCAAACCATTAAATAATTGACAGAAAATTCCAATTCTTTGAAACTGGAGCCTTTATTGGTCCTTCTGAACAAACAAAAAAAAAAAATTTCAAATATCAATTTCCATATAGGAGTTTTAATTTGTATCATATTTGATACAGCGGGTCACAATGCTCAACAATTCTTTTTTTTCTTGAACAGAAAATACACAAACAAATCCAACAAATCCAACAAAAACAATGCAGCAATGGAACTGGCAGGGTGGAAATCTGGAAGACATAACATTTCAGGTTTTTTTACTCATTTTGCGGTTCACAACCTTTTTATTTTGAGTGATGGTAGGCTTGAAAACAGTTTCTGTCCTTGTTCAGACAAAGATGCACTTTGCATTTCTGACAGTACACATGGGCAAAGTGGCCTACGCAGTGCTTGCATCTCTGTCGCGTTTCCCATGTTGGGAAATGATGAAGGCCATCCTTTCTCACATCAGGGGGCAGCTCAGGGGTTTTCCTCTTCCGGGGAGGGGTTGGCGTTGCTTCTGGAGAGGACAGTGGTCTGCCACACTTTTTGACCTTTCCTGCGCTTGTGAGGGCGGTGCCAACAGAAGCCTGAAACCTTCGAAGGGGCAGGGCTTTCTGCCTGGGCTGCAGTTTCTCCAGGTCTCTTCTGTAGCGGCTCCATGCATTGATTACTGCCACTGTAACAGTGTGCCACCAAATGTAGATGTACCATCTTCGGGATCTGAAGTTGAACTTGTACAGTGCAGATAGCATATCAAGAAGGTCAACGCCTCCCATGAACCTGTTGTATGTGTCAACAATGGCTGGTCTGGGAACCATTATGTAGGTTTTGGCTTTCCGATCCCAACGTTTCACATTGCCCAGTGGTTCAACACCAACAAAAGAAGAGAGCAGGTTCACAGCTTTGTTGTCATACCATCTCACAATGATGTTTTCTTCCTGATTTACTCTGAAATCCAGAGACCCCCTTCCCTTTGTCTTCAGTTCTTTCTCATCCATCAGTTTGCAGTTCTTCACCCTGTTCATTCGGACTGTCCCTATGTAGTAGATTCCTCTTTGTTTCAAATGCTATGCAAGCAATAAAATTAAACTCAACTTTTAGCAAGTGACATATTAACCAAACGTGCAATTGGAGTGCTGAAGGAGTGATTATTGCTTTTAATAAAAGTTGAGTCCCACTCAAACACATCTTTTGCCTTAGAGGACTTTAGAATGCTTAGGATTTTTAAAACCTTTCCTTGAGGAACTTCAGTTATGTTAAAAACCGGTTTGGTGTGATTCGGTGCTGAGATTTGTTTAGATCTTGCACCAAAGGCGTGTGACAAATTATGTACTGAGTCAATAAAATATTTATTAAATGTGGGGGCAATTTAATTAAAATCATTTGTAATAATTCCCTGTATTTTCAGTTCTCGTCCATGTCCTTGATTTTGCTTACTGTCAGTCTTTGTTAATTTATTAATATTCTTCCATATTAATTTGCTATTAAAATTAATAGCAAAAATTGCTATCAAATTAATATTAAAACTAGCATTTGCTATTTCCTTTCCCTTCTTTAATAATAGTCATGAAGAAATTGGCTTTTGCTTTTCTTAATTCATTAACCACTTTGTTGCAGAGATTTTTAAAAACTTGTCCATCATTAATTGATTTGGACTTGAGTGCTATTTTTTAAAGCAAAATCACGTTTTTTCATTAAATCCCACAGTTTCTCATTAAACCAAGGTAGGTTACTCTTAGCACGTCTGTTTTTAAATGGTCTGTTGTACTTTTCCTTAATTTTATTTACTGTGCCTATGAAGGATTCACAAGAAGCCTCTAGATCATCTGTTTGTAGAACATCAGTCAACTCAATTTGACCTATATATATATTTGTTCTAACTTAAATGTATTCATGTCCTGTTTCCTTATTCCATGGGAGTGTTTTTTGGTGTCTTGGCGATAAGTAAATCGTTTGTTTGTTAATTTCCTTGAAATAAGAGTCATATTGTGATCTGACAAACCAGTGAGGAGATTAAAAGATTTGGTGATTCTCTCAGGCTTATTACTAAAAATGAGATCAATTTGTGTTTTTGAGGAATTTGTGATTCTAGTTGATTTGTAAGTGCTTTAAGTTTCTTTCTTGTGGTTTTTTCTGCCCAGTTTAAATTAAAATCACCTAGAACTATACATTCTTTTTTAGTATGTTATTCTTTAAGCAGGTTTTTGAAATGTTCATAAAAGGTAATGTCAGATGAGGGAGGTCTATATACACCAATAACACTAAATGACATTTGCTGAGACAAGGTGATGGTTACGGCAATACATTCCATGTCATTTGCTGATGCCAGGTCAATCTGTTTACATTCAATGTCATCTTTCACGTACATGAGCAGTCCACCGCCCCTTCCTTTATTTCTGTCTTTTCTAAAAACATTGTAGCCAGGCATTGTGAAGGACGCTACAGGCGACGATGTGGTCAGCCATGTTTCAGATAAACACAGGAAGTCCAGATTTGAGCTGGTGAGAAGTGTTTCAAGTTGTTCGGTTTTTGCTTTAACGCTACGAATGTTCAAATGTCCCCCAAGAAGACCTCTCGGTTTTGCGTGTGGATCCCAGATGATTTTGGAATGCTGGACAGTTTGGAAGAGGCCAATGTTAAAGTGTTTTTGGACTGCCGGGTTTCGGGATGAATGTCCCGGTTGATTGGAGTTACCTTGGTCCAAGAGTATCCCGGCTAGAGGCTGGAAATCGTGCGTGATGACGGGCCCCGGGTTCAGCTGCACATCACCGGCAAGGAGAAGGGTTGTCAACAGGTAGGCGAGTAGCTTTCTGTATGTTCGTGAAGCTTTATCTCACGCTGTTTGTTCGTTCCGATGGTGCAGTTGCTCGACCATCTCGTAAGATAGTAGAGTAGGCGGTGAATTGGACCGAAAAGAACAATAGCAGTACAGAGTAGACTAAAAGTACAGATCTCTCTGTAAAGTTCTCGGGTATCTGCCTCTGTATGGCCTTGGTGGCACGGATGAGACCATGGCTTCTCTTTGCTGGTTTGTAGAGTGCAGATGAAAGCAAGGCTGAGGATTTGGTCGGCGCGACTGCGGCTCCTGCCAAGCCACCAGTCCACCCCGCCATGTCTTCACCACCTATCTATCTATCTATCTATCTACAGTATCTATCTATCTATCTACAGTATCTATCTATCTACAGTATCTATCTACAGTATCTATCTACAGTATCTATCTACAGCAGGGGTCCCCAAACTTTTTCCTGTGAGGGCCACATAACTTTTCCCTTCTCTGATGGGGGCCGGGGTTAGCCTGGTCACCAGCCTCTCGTACTACATTTCATTTGTACAGAGAGTCTGGCCACTCACCATTGACAATTGTTAACTAACTGAAGGCGGGTGCTCTGTTGAAGTTTAAAACTATTGGATCTGCCCAGTGCCACTCCGAATCTGCCATAACCAATCACTAACGTTTGGTCGTGACGTATTTCATGCGCCAGAAACCACGTTGCGCGCAGTATACAAACGGCAGATGCAGTGAGCATTAGCATTAGCCTGGTTCCGCCCGCCTCCGTACTTACGCTCAATAACTGAAATTCGCGCACGACCTCTACGTCACTGTTCTCAGGCCGCGCCTTCTGTTCGCTGATTGGACCGGTAAAACTTTACCGGGAGAAAACCCGCGAATATGCCGAATACCCAGACCTAGTACTGAAGGGAAATGAAAATTGAGCGGAAGTACGTCGGAGGGCGGAGCCAGGCTAGGCCGGGGTCAGTTTGTAACAGAAAAAGTGTGACGATCGCAGGGGTGCCTAAACGTAAACATTTATTGTTTTCCAGAAAGCCACACATAACCAAATATTAATAACCCTTTCCGGGATCTTCACAGAAAAAAAAGTCAGGAAATAAATTATAACACTATTAATGAAATAAATAACACAAGCGCACCCCCCCCCCCTCCCCCCCGTCGGTCGTAGGTCCGGGAGTGTGTTACGATCGCGCGCACCCCCCCGTCGGTCGTAGGTCCAGGGGTGTGTTACGATCGCGCGCAGGGCCGGGCCAAATGTGGTCTATCAGTATCTATCTATCTATCTATCTATCTATCTATCTATCTATCTATCTATCTATCTATCTATCTATCTATCTATCTAGTATCTATCTACAGTATCTATCTATCTATCTATCTAGACTATCAGGGGATGTCCCATGGTGCACTGAGCTCCTCTCTCTCTCTCTTTCTGCACACATTCATGTCCCATTAATGCATGTTACTAACACTTCTTCCCCGGAGTTCCTGTGTTTTCTCGTCTCGCAGGTTCTCATGGATCCTGGTGGAGCCTCCTGCCATGGTCCTGCTTGACTGCCATTGCTAATATCCGTGATATTATTGTCGTTATTATTAGTAGTTATTATTAAGTGTTATCATTGCTACAGTTACTGTTGTTGCTGCTCGCTGTCCCCCATCATTGCTGCTGTCGTCATCATCTTTGTGTTCATTAGTGTATTGATGTAGTTGTTGTGTGTCTCTCTCTCTCTCGCTCTCTCTCTCTCTCACCCCAACTGGTCAAGGCAGATGACTACCCACCTAGAGCCGAAGGGTCTGTCTGAGGTTTCTGCCTTTTAACAGGCAGTTTTCCTTGCCCCCGTCGCCAAGTGCTTGCTCATGGTGGTACTGTTGGGTCTCTGTAAATGTTATAAAGAGTTCGGTCTAGACCCGCTCCATTTGAAAAGTGCCCTGAGATAACTTCTGTTATGAATTGGCGCTATACAAATAAAATTGAATTGAATCTACAGTATCTATCTATCTAGTATCTATCTATCTACAGTATCTATCTACAGTATCTATCTATCTATAGTATCTATCTATCTATAGTATCTACAGTATCTATCTATCTACAGTATCTATCTATCTATAGTATCTATCTATCTATAGTATCTACAGTATCTATCTACAGTATCTATCTACAGTATCTATCTATCTATCTACCGTATCTATCCTATCTATCTATCTATCTGGGAGACATGGAGCGTAATCTGTCTATCTGTCTGTCCGTCCGGACAGGCGGGAAGCGCAGGCAGATGGTGGGAAGCCGGGACGATGACAAAAATAGTCCTCCTGCACATGGCATCTATCCATCCGTCGGTCGGTCGAAGGTCAGATAGTGGGACTCCGGGTCACTAAAGATTCCATGGCCCTTGGTGAGGAAGGAGGAAGTCTTAGAGTAATCGTGGAGATCTCTGTCTGTCGGCTGTTTGCCAGGGCAACACGGGACACAGGTCAAAAATAGTCAGACTGCACACGGCATCTATCTATCTGTCTGTCGGTCGGTCGATGGTCGGATGGTGGGACACCGGAACGATGACATGGGTCCAAAATAGTCCTGCACACAGTATTTATGTATCTATGTCTCTCTCTCTCTCTCTCTCTCTCTCTCTGTCTGTCAATGAAGACAATCACACCCTCAAACGAAGCTGCAGAAAACTAGTTATGCTATTATGCTTGATCCAGACTATGTTCCTTCGTGCCTCTGGTTGAGTGCAGATGACGGAGGAGCCTGACAGCTCCCAGCCGCTGGTTCTTTAGTTCCCTTAGCTGCCCTGTTGGTGTTGGACATGAGAGAACCCTGTTACTCTGTATCACCTTTTTTCATAGGTTTTATGAAAAAGCAGGTTTGACTCTATTCTCTTGTTCAGTAGCGGAACAAGTCAGAGGCGGGCCGGGGGGCGAGGCAAATGACCGGGCCCTTTACGGTACGTGTTTGTCGACGGGGGGGGGGGGGTGCGGTTGCGTGATTGTCGACGGGGGAGTGCCGGTGCGCGATTGTCGATGGGCCCCTAGAGACCCAGGCCCGGGTCCGGGGCCGCCCACCCAGCCCCCCCTGACGCTCCGCCCCTGCTCTTGTTCACCGCTTTGCGTGTCCTGGGAGAATTGGGGTCTTTATTGTGGCTCGTGCTTTACACATGTATGTCTTCTTGATTCCGGTGTGTCCCGGGAAAGAATAGGGTGCAGGACAAGTGGCGCTCGATGCAGCCTTATATAAACGATACTATGGGAAATGTGGGCGGGGCCACGTTGATTGATGCATTGTTTGAAATGTTCAGCACATGCAGACGACAAGCCCATAAAGCGAAGCCTAGACAGCTATCGTTTTACATTAGTTTTACCCAATTTGTGGGTAAAAAAAAAATGTATTTATATAATTTAGTTTAACTGAATTTATGTTGAAAACAGAAATAGGAGACTGGGAGAAGTCCTTGAAGAAGATGAAGACGAAGAAGAAGACTGGAAGAGTCCTAGAAGGAGACGAAGATTTACAAAATAATACAGTAGAATCGTAAATGTAACAGTATCATGTGTCTCATTTGTACAGCAATGCCTTTAATAAACAGTACTATATTGGCACATTTTCTGCCAGTAATTTTCTGGCAGAATTTTCTGTTTTTTTACTGTAAAATTCTACATTCAACAATTTATTTACCAGTTAAATAGTTCCAAATTATTTCCATAGAAGTTTCATGTCAATGCAAAAAAAGGGGAAAAAGAGACATTTAAATAAACAATTAGTCAATTTAACCATCAATTAAAAACGGTGTTATTACCGTTAAACCTGCTGTAAGATTTGAGAGTTGTGAAGAGAGAGCAGAAGAAAATTTGAAAATAAATGCCCCATCCCTCTCTACATTTCTCCACCATTGGGAAGTGTTCACACATGTGGCGTTTGATAACGCGGTGTGATTGACGGGCAGGATGGATTCTAAAATCAGACTAAAATCTAAATTGTGTCCTACAGACGTAGGTGCAGTCAACCAGAACTGATATTCTCACAGAGCATTTCACAAACAGCTGACGGCTGGCTATCAAATTTCTAAAATATCCTGCTGAAACTCCACTTTGAGTGACACATTAAAATACAAAAT
The DNA here is from genome assembly GCA_030340625.1 of Merluccius polli. Lineage (NCBI taxonomy): Eukaryota > Metazoa > Chordata > Actinopteri > Gadiformes > Merlucciidae > Merluccius > Merluccius polli. The sequence continues at coordinate 91,666 of JAOPHQ010000573.1, forward strand.
ACGATAGTTTATTGACATCTCTGAATAGCATCTACCAATAAAGTTCGATTTAGCTACCTCTCGGTCAAAAAGTGCAAGAAACTAAAAAGTGGCTCAACTGAACTGTATACAGAAATAGAGATGTCATTTAAGAGAGATTGTCAAGCTGCAGGAGGATATAACAGACCATAGGAGAGCTGGGCTGGGCTTACAAAAAGTCCCACTGAAAGTCCAAGAGTTTCAACGTGTGGCTTGATTTTCTCAGTTTTCCACTCCTACTGACTCACAAAACTCAGTTCAGTATGGTACGTTAGTGTCACAGTTGGCTTTTTTTCTACATTAATCAAATAAATTCCTGAGCAAATGCAAATTCTATATGGAATATCCATTTGTTAAAATGTACAAGTAAATAACCCCATAAACATAACCAAAAGATGGCACTGGCCAGGCCCACTCTCTCTGATGAGCCACATATTCCAGTTGACATATTAATCTTTCCCTTTGTAGTGGTCTTCCATCTCGTGTTACTTCATGCTGCGTATTCAGGTGTTATTCACCTGCATGGATGTACTGTTGTACATCTATGCAGGTGAATAACACCTGAATACTATCTATATTGATATGCATAGATGTGTGTACTTGGACAGAATGGATCCTTTCCGTTTCCACAGAGACACGTGACAATTTGTTGTAATGGATACATCTCAAGTTTAGCATACTATGCTTTATAATGTAATACATTGGATTCAAAGTCTGATTGAAGTCAATCCGATGGGTCCATTTTATATGCACAGCGCATAAGATGCATTTATGAAACCTAAAGGATCTGTTCTGTCCAAGAATGATAACTGTTGCCCATAATTTACATTCAATAAAATATCTGACAACATCCTAAAACCATCTGATAGCCTAACTGTATAAATAGGGAGATACTATGGAGCTGTTGTACATATGCAGGTGAATAAATATGGTCAGTGTTCAACAAACACACACATTTTCCATGAAAGTAATTTATTCATATTTAGAGTTGTACCTACACTTATAGCTATATAATTGTAATAGTCGTCTGAAAATTGACCACATCAAGCTAGATTTGAAACTACCAAAAAAAAACTGCTCCCTCCCTCCCTCCCTCCCTCCCTCCCTCCATTTCTGCCATTGAGACGTGTTGCATTTCACGCACCTGTGATTGACGGGCAAGATGGACTCCCGAAACACCCTGATTGGTCAGAATAATGACCAGAATAATGAATAATGACCAATAGCTGACAGCTGGCTATGCCATCGTATTATAGATAATATTGCACATGACAATGTTACTTCTCCATCCATTAGGCCTACACGTCGCCTTGATAGTTGACCTTACCCAGCCATGCAGCGGGTTAGACTGTAATTGCAATTGTTAGACTGTAATTGCTGAATGTATTAATTATAGCTCATGTATTATATGTCTGTCCGTAGCGCGCGCACACACACACACACACACACACACACACACACACACACACACACACACACACACACACACACACACACACACACACACACACACACACCTCCCACCAAGTCAAGGTAACTATATGTACCTTGGACCTCATTACATGGCATCCGCCACCGGCTAGGCCCCGCCCACGAAACACGTCATTATTGACCGATACCGAAGTGGTAGGCTATAAGTAATTATAATTAATTATAATTATATTTATAATTTAATAATCATCCCGATGGATGTAAAGCGGCCTGCAGCGTTTGAGTCGGCTGTCAGAAAAAAAAAAAAAAAAAAACGACAGCCCCCCAAAAACGACGACATGTCCCTTTAAAAAGCCGCTCCGCCAGATCGCCGTGTGAACCCGCTGCGCGCGCTGGGAGAGACACACGATGCTCACGTTATTATTATATACCCGCCGGGTGTGATGAGATAATGCAAATTACAAATTGTATTTGTATTTACTATTATTTTATTTTTTCTTCATTATTTGAATTCAAGTTCATAGCAGGCAACGGTCTGATTTAGCCCCACGCCACACCGGGGATAGAGAGAGGGACATGTATAATGGCTCAATGGCCGTGTGTCACCACGACGGACCCGTGCCCCATCCTCCCTGCGACTGAAGACCAGGAATGAGCCTCTCATCACACCGACTCATGAAGATATCCATAACCCGCCGTCCGTGTGCAGATGAGTCGCTGCCGCCGCCGCCGCCGCTGTCGTTGTTCCTCCGCTTCTCTGGTCCATGTCACCGGGCGACGTGATTGGACGAGGATCCGGGGTTTATTCTAACGGAGCGGCTCAGGATGCCCAGCAGGGCTCTGCGGAGGCTGCTGCATCTGGTGGTGCTCTGCCCTCTGTCCAAGGGCTTTCAGGTACGAGAGAGACCATCACATGGTAGCCTATCAAATGTAGCAAATGCATCAAATACATCATTCAAAATGATCGGTCTCAAAGGCCGCTAGACCCGTGTGTGTGTGTGTGTGTGTGTGTGTGTGTGTGTGCGTGTGTGTGTGTGTGCGTGTGTGTGTGTGTGTTTTCTCACTCAGCCTACCGATACCCCACGCAATTTATCCAACAAGCCTATAGCCTGTTAATGTGCATAATAGCCTTCGACTCAAACCAAATGTATTGCTTGTGCATATCATGTAAAAAAAAATAAAATGATATATATATATAAAATGATATATATACATATACACACACATATATATATATATATATATATATATATATATATATAGGCTAAACATGATCAAGGGCAATTTTAGACTGTCTCATCCCCCCTAAAAACATCCAGTCATTAAAATCAAGCTAACCACTTTTATGTAGGCTTCATCCAAACTGTTAGCTGTTGGCTAATAGTTTGAAAACAGTGTCTGGAAGAAGCCGAAGGCCCAATCAGCAAATTCTCCTACAACATATATCTATGGATGTAATAGGCCTAAACCCAATCAAATCATCAACATCCTGGATGTCCTCCTGTCCCTTCACGAGTAGCCTACATAATAAACCATTGCAGATGTAACTAAATGTTCATCCTATTTTGGGCTGAGGCCACCTAAATGTCAAGGAATCGCCCCTGTTTTATAGTCATGATCTCCATCCATTATTTGTCCTTTCATTTTCCCACGATTGTCTCTGCGGCTTCCAAAAGAGTCGTATCCCAGCAATAAAGGTGAAATACCTGCTGTTGGCATGGCTGTGCGTCCTCGGAGCCAGCTGGGTCTTCTACATGCAGTACGCCTCCTATGCTGAACTTTGCCGTGGACATGTCTGTCACGTGGTCATTGTAAGTAATAATAACGCTAATTAATTGCAGTCAATGCGCTTTACTGTGTGTGTGTGAGAATATCATCATAGGCCATAAGATAAAAGCCCACTACATTCTTTCTTTCTTTCTTTCTTTCTTTCTTTCTTTCTTTCTTTCTTTCTTTCTTTCTAATGAAACACATCTGTCATCTAAGGCTGTATCCTGACTGATCCGGGAGAGCCAGTGGGTAAACACAACTGTGGAAGCCACTTGGCAGGGCTTAATCTAAATTTAGAGATGAAGGATCTTCTAGGGACATTTCTTGTGGCTAATGGTGTGTATTTCCTGTTTCGGGCTCCAGTGTAATCACTACAGGAGAGGCATCATCTCCGGCTCGTCCTGCAAGGCATTGTGTGATCAGAGGACCCTTAGCCTGCAGCGATGCATGTCCACCTCACCCACTTATCAGGTACACATACACACACAAACAGTCAGAACAATGGCACATCCATCTTGAGAGACCTATAATCAAAAGTGCATTTATTATACTCAGGTCATGGTGTATAAACAACATGATCCGATAATCTGAATGGATGCAAGGTGGCGCCAACAAAAGCGGTCAGCAAAAAGGCAGTTAAAGTGCGCCTCGTGTTTTGAAGCCTGCAAATGTTTTCCATGCGCTCTATGCCTTTATATAAATAAAAAATAACAAAATATCCAAAAGTCAGTATCTGACAAAGAAGAACATCTGACATAAAAGAACATCTCGTCACACTCACACACATACATAAACACACACACACGTCCCATGGTTCGTCTCTGGTGTGTGGGCAGGTGTACAGCGGCCAGTGGAAGGACAGACCCGTCGTGATCAAGTGTGGGCTCCAGGAGAACCTGAATGTAGACGGGGTTCCAGATCCAGGACTGCAGCCGGAGATGAGTTTGTACGACAAGCCGACCCGAGGGACGTCCATGGACGAGTTCAGGGAGATGCTCCATGGCTTCTTCAAGGTGCTCCTCTTCTGGTTCTTCGGACATCGTCCTAAAACTACTGTAAAGGACAATTCCGGCGCAAAATGAGACCATATGATCATAATACATGTCCACTGAGTTGGACCGTTCTCTGGGATCAGTTTTCATTCTAGTCCAATGGAACCAAAGTTCTCGAAAACCGCTAATTAGCTTATAACGCTAGCCGTGGGGGCAGATATTTATGTAAAATAAATCACAATTCTATACCACTAACGAGGCTCAGAATCGCACCACACTTCCACGGCAGCATAATGAGGGTCCCTACATGTAAAACAAAGCATTGAGAACTTTGTAAGTGTACAGACAGTTTATTAAAAAGAAAGTTTAGAAAGCCAGTGCCTTCACGAAAACAAGCGGGTGCCATCTTTGGAAAACAGTCAACCAGTCGAGCGACAAACGCAGCCAGGAGAAGCACAAACAAGAAACATTTTCTTCTCTTCTCTATGCACACGCACTGTTCGCACTTCGCTCACCTTCTACTAGATTGCACACCTTCTGATTCATTGACATCTCATGTGTTCGCCTCTTCAGGCTCATTACGTTGCACGGCGTTCGTCACTCGGCTGGTCGTGACAAGCTAATTAGCGTTTTTCGAGAACTTTGGTTACATTCGACTAGAATGAAAACTGATCCCAGAGAACGGTCCAACTCGGTGGACATGTGGTCTCATTTTGCGCCAGAATTGTCCTTTAAACGTATATTTTGTTCACACACACAACACAAATGTTAAAGCAGATGTGAATGTGTTATTATGTGTTAATAATAATGTGTTATGTGTTACACTCAGTATGTCCACACCCCCGGTAGAAAATAGACAGGGGGAAGTGAAACCCGGAGCAGTCCGTTGCATGGTGAACGATGCATGGTAAAGACAGGAACCCCTACCTTCAGCTGCTGAAACGAACGTTATCAGTAGAATCACTCAACATATGTAGAGGCAGGGAACCCAAGCTTAAAGGCACTGTCTAATGGACAGTTTGGGGAAGCAGTGAATCGCTTGGCGGAGGCAAAGCCCTGACGCGAAGAAGAGGGGGGGTTCTTAGCCCCCTGTTAACTTCCTGTTCCTGTCGTTTTAACATTAGGTCGGTTTGATTTATGTCCGTCGCAGTAGCAGCACGGTCAATGTATATTGACTGGACTAGTGTGTGTCTGTACTGGTGCACTGCCACACCTAATTGGAAAGCACCCATCGTTAGTGTTAAGACCTAGCCTAGAACTCTAGACACCCCCTAGCGGCAGCAAATTTATTTGGCAGCTAGGTAGGTCTAGCACGGCTCCGTCGGCTTTTTGGTGCTGGAAACACAAAGTATGTCAGACCAATCACAGCGTGAGGGGAGGAGTCGGAAGCCGGGCTACCATGACGACAGAGTTGCAACGGTTCCGTGTTAGAGGTAAACAATGGCTGCTGCTGCTGGCGAACGGTTGTCTTTCGACTCGGCTTTGGCCGCGACTCTTCAAGACTTGAAGTTAACATTTTATTTGAGAAAAGAACAAAGAACGGCACTGAAGTCTTTCCTCGAAAATAAATATTTATTCTGAGTTTTGATTAATTACGTAGTCAGAGCCGTCGCTCTGACTACGTCACCTTCTTCGTTGCTCTGATTGGTTGTAGCGCTATCCTATTGCGTGCAGAGGGAACTTGAAAGACAACCGTTTATCCCGCCCATACTGCCAATGGAGCTGAGCCAGACCTTACATCTTTCTGATGTGGGTCTGGCTTGCCAGGCTAGTTAAGAGCTGCACCTGTGTTTTTCCTACTGTGAAAAGGGTCTAGTCCAGCCTTAGCAATGCAACGAGCAAACAGCATGGCGAGAGTGAGAGTTAATCACTAAAAATGAATAATCGCATCATCACACATTTTTATTAAAAGCGAACCTAGAAAACGGCGTAAACAATAAATCAGAAACAATGCCCTCCTCACGAGCGGTTACGATATTTGCGGCGGCTGCCATCATGAAGTAAACCAAATCACGGCCCCCGCCATAAGCTAGCTAGCTAGATTATTAGCTTGTGATTCGTGTCCCTCACAGCGGGCCAGTGTTGCCAACTCTTTTCCAATGAAAGTAGCCAGCACTCGCTCTAAAAGTCATGAAAAAGGTCGCCAGATGACCTCGTACGCTCATTTGCACATTGGTGACGTCCTTGCGCATTAATTTGCATAAAGCTAAGTGGTTGTCAGGTGCAGCAAGGCAGAGATTAAGAGATCAAAGCCCAGCCGGCCCCCCCAGCCCCGCCCCCACCCCTACTGACTGCGTGCGCAGTGCTGCTGCGCAAGAGGAGAGAGGGGGAGGGGAAAAAGAGAGACTCAGCACTGTTGGCCGAGGAGCCGTGGACTGCATGTATAGGAATCAATTACATTAGTAATATATTTGAATATCTCGTTTTTTCCCCGATGGTCTGAATAAGTGGCAAAATTTGTCGCTAGTCGCTTTTTATAAATAAAGTCGCTAAGAGGGTCTGAAAAGTTGCTAAATCTAGCGAGAAAGTCGCCAAGTTGGCAACGCCGCAGTGGGCGGAACTTGTCATAAAGTTACTGTCATTTGAAATGTGTCTCTCGTTGAATTACTATAGCTATATAGGTGCAGGGATGACGTATTTTTGTAGGCCAACCCGAAAGTTAGCATCGCCCTGGGTTCCCTCGACAAAAAGTCAATGGGTTTTTCCATTGGATTTTGCGTTATTGCAGAAAATAAGCTCTGTGACTAATAAAAGTTTATGATACTCACACGTTTTGTTAAGCAAGATAATCTTCACCAATGAACACTACTTTTATGATTTTTGAAGCATAAATGCAATCGCCAGAAGTTTTTTAAGACACGTAAAAGCTTCAAAATTCACGAGTGGGGTATTTACTGGTGTATTTTCTGTCGTAGACCAAAATGTGGCAATCTCTTAAGTTTGTGTTAACCACAGACCTTATTTCAGGCATCTAACCAAAAACCCATTCAAATAACCCATTGACATCGAGACGAGGGAACCGGAAGTGCCAAAATGCTAACGGATTTCTGGGTTTTTAGTTCCCCTTTGTTAAAGATGTATATATCTTGATGAAATCACACATTTTAGAGTGGACGTTAATAGCCTATGGTGTAACCTCTATATTTACATTTAGTCATTTAGCAGACGCTTTTATCCTGCTTTTTATTTTTTACATAAGTGCAGCACAGCTATGGTTAAAAAACACCCACTTTTTTCCACTGTTAAGGCCTTTACGAACTAAACTAAATAATGAAACTAACAAACTGTTTGTAACCCTGTATCGTGGCAGTCTAACCTGGGCGACCAGCCATCTCTCAACACACTGGTGGAGCGGGTCATCGCGCTGGCCGACGTCAATCGGGACGGCAAGGTGTCGCTGGCTGAGGCCAAGTCGGCGTGGGCCCTGCTGCAGATCAACGAGTTCCTCCTCATGCTCGCCCTGCAGGAGAAGGAGCACACCCCCAAGCTGCTGGGCTTCTGCGGGGACCTCTACGTGACGGAGCGTGTGGCCCACAGCTCCCTATACAGGCTGGACGTCCCCGGCTACCTGCGGCCCCTGGTCCCCGTGGCTGTGAGCGCCGGCCTCAACCGCTGGATGGCCCCCGCCTGGCCCCGGCGGGCCCGCATCACCATCGGCCTGCTGGAGTTTGTGGAGGAAATCTTCCACGGCGCCTATGGCAGCTTTCTGATGTGCGACGCCAGCCCCCGCCACGTGGGCTACAACGGCAAGTATGACTGCCGGATGGCCGACCTGCGCAGCGTGGCGTCCGAGGCGACGGTGCGTGGGTACCTGCGCGGGCGCCACTGCGAGACCAACGGCGACTGCGTGTACGGCCACGACTGCACGGCCACGTGCGACCGGCTGGCGAAGCAGTGCAACATGGAGGTGGCGCAGCCCAACCTGGCCAAGGTGTGCATGCTCCTGCAGGACTTCCTGTTGTTCGGGGCGCCGTCTGACCTGCGGGGCGACCTGGAGAAACAGCTGCGCACCTGCGTGACCCTCAGCGGGCTGGCCAGCCAGATGGAGGTGCACCACTCACTGGTGCTCAACAACCTCAAGACCCTGCTGTGGAAGAAGATTTCTAACACGCAGTACTCGTAAAAAAACAAAACACACACCAGCAGCCAAGGGGGGGGGGGGGGGGGGGGATTAGTGAGTTTGTAAAAGAAATATGATTGTGTAGGTATGAGTAGAAAACACTGCAAGAACTGTTTTAGTCAGGAGTGTGACTCACTCACATTTGTGAGTCTGATGTTTCTGATCGTGGTACAGTACTTGGCAATGGTCCATTTTGGGCTTTTACACAAGACCACGAATTATATAAAGCTGTGAACTTAATAAAAGCAGATGCCTCTCTTTAAAACTTATGAAATGCTTTGTGTTGTGAAGCTTGGTATTATGTAAAACTACTGTTCTTGGGAGGGACTTTGCCTGTGCTTAAAAACAAATAACATATTTTGTTTTTCTAAAATTAAATTGGAAACTGGTTTTCATAAATACATTCTTTTAAAGAATTTCCTTTGGGAATATAAATTTGTTGTGTTGGGTGAAAATGAATGGGTCAGACACTAACGTATGTTTAACTTGCACTACAGTATACACTCACCGGCCACTTTATTAGGTACACCTTGCTAGTACCGGGTTGGACCCCCTTTTGCCTTCAGAACTGCCTTAATCCTTCGTGGCACAGATTCAACAAGGTACTGGAAACATTCCTCAGAGAGTTTGGTCCATATTGACATGATAGCATCACGCAGTTGCTGCAGATTTGTCGGCTGCACATCCATGATGCGAATCTCCCGTTCCACCACATCCCAAAGGTGCTCTATTGGATTGAGATCTGGTGACTGTGGAGGCCATTTGAGTACAGTGAACTCATTGTCATGTTCAAGAAACCAGTCTGAGATGATTCGCGCTTTATGACATGGCGCGTTATCCTGCTGGAAGTAGCCATCAGAAGATGGGTACACTGTGGTCATAAAGGGATGGACATGGTCAGCAACAATACTCAGGTAGTCTGTGGCTTTGACACGATGCTCAATTGGTACTAATAAGCCCAAAGTGTGCCAGGAAAATATCCCCCACACCATTACACCACCACCACCAGCCTGAACCGTTGATACAAGGCAGGATGGATCCATGCTTTCATGTTGTTGACGCCAAATTCTGACCCTTCCATCCGAATGTCGCAGCAGAAATCGAGACTCATCAGACCAGGCAACGTTTTACCAATCTTCGATTGTCCAATTTTGGTGAGCCTGTGCGAATTGTAGCCTCAGTTTCCTGTTCTTAGCTGACAGGAGTGGCACCCGGTGTGGTCTTCTGCTGCTGTAGCCCATCCGCCTCAAGGTTCGACGTGTTGTGCGTTCAGAGATGCTCTTCTGCATACCTCTGTTGTAACGAGTGGTTATTTGAGTTACAGTTGCCTTTCTATCAGCTCGAACCAGTCTGGCCATTCTCCTCTGACCTCTAGCATCAACAAGGCATTTGCGCCCACAGAACTGCCGCTCACTGGATATTTTCTCTTTTTCGGACCATTCTCTGTAAACCCTAGAGATGGTTGTGTGTGAAAATCCCAGTAGATCAGCAGTCTCTGAAATACTCAGACCAGCCCGTCTGGCACCAACAACCATGCCACGTTCAAAGTCACTTAAATCACCTTTCTTCCCCATTCTGATGCTCGGTTTGAACTGCAGCAGATCGTCCTGACCATGTCTACATGCCTAAATGCATTGAGTTGCTGCCATGTGATTGGCTGATTAGAAATTTGCGTTAACGAGCAGTTGGACAGGTGTACCTAATAAAGTGGCCGGTGAGTGTATATAAGCAATATAGTTTTGGATCATAAAATGTACTTTTCCATTGAAAATTCTAAACTGACTGAAACAGTTTAGAATGACTTCAAACATCAGCATTATTAAGTTAATAAAGGTTGTACATATCACACCTGACATTTAACGACCAGGGTAAAAAACAGCAGGAAAAGCCATGTTCCCAACCAAACATCTTAAAATATACTTCTTGCTATTTGTTCTCATTGCCTTTTGTTTGAACGGAAGATATGATGCAACAAGTTTAAGCGTGCAAGACTTCGCAGGAAAACCAATCCCAGTAGGCTTGAATCCAAATACCTCATCTTAAAAACAAGCATTGGTAAGGTTTCATTTAATAGTCAGCTCAAAAGCAATCAATGGGAGTGTTTTTGAATTATATATCATATATTATATTAATATATAAATAACAGTGAACCCAGGTATCATATTTCTTGATTCTGAACACAACACATTAACTATTTAGCCACCAGAGGTGGTGTTTATGCAAAAAAAAAAAATTATGTAAGAAAATGTGCATTTATGTTCTGATTTTTATTCTAATTCTAACTGTCAATTTGAAAACAGCATAATTAAGTGTCAATTTTGAATAAGCTAACATATTTTATTGAGGAATATTCAAGTTTTAGACCAAGTGACAAAGAACAAACTATGTATGGAGTAGTAGGACATGGACAGAATTAAGCGCCGAGATGACCCTTCCAAAACCTTGTATATTTACAAACCACCGACCAACTGCTGTGGCAAATTTGCTACATAGCATTCAATCGCAATATAACATCCAATAACTGAACGCCGATGCGAAACCACTTAACATGATAGTACTATGTAATCACCATCAAATCCGCAGTAGAAGGTCTTGACTTTAGTGATGCGTGATTTAAAAAAAGAGAATTTTCTCAGTTCTTGGGCTCACAAACTCTGTGTCGTCATCAAACCATGCAGCAGCTCCATTTGCCGCCGCCTGTCCTTGGCGCGGGTCACTGTCATCTTGAACAGGCGGCAGTAGAGCTCCATGGCGGCGGGCGTGTCGTCATTGCCAGGCACTGGGTAGGTCAGCAGGCTGGGGTTGCAGTTGGAGTCCACCACTCCCACTGTGGGGATGTTCATCTTGGCGGCGTCGCGCACGGCCACGTGCTGCTGGAACACGTTGTTGAGCGTGGACAGGAAGACCACAAGGTCCGGGAGCCGCACGCCGGGCCCGTACTGGATGGGCGCGTTGGTGAGCAGGCCGCCCTGCCAGTAGCGCGTGTGCGCGTACTCGCCGCACTCGCTCGCCGTTCGCTCCACCAGGTGGCTGAACTGCCGCCGGCGGCTGACGAAGAGGATGACGCCCCCGCGGAACGCCACGTGCGCCGTGAAGTTGAGTGCCAGTTGGAGGTGCTCGACCGTCTGATCCAGGTCGATGATGTCCTGGTCCATGCGGCAGCCGAACAGGTAGGGCTGCATCAGCCTGGGGTTAAGAGAAGGGAGGGGGGGGGGGGGGGGGGGGTGCTGCATTATGGGGCGGATGTAATGCTGAAAAGGTTCTGGGTTCAATCCCTGATCTCTGCAGACTACATGTAGCACCTTTGAGCAACATGTCCTAACCATGCACCAAGTAAATTTGTATGAAAGCTAAAATGACCAAATAATAAACTATCAAATTATAAAACCAAATTATCATTAGCCTTTACATTGTGGGCTTTTGCAAGGTAGTTGCCACTGTATCCTTTACAAATTCCGTGAATAGTGTTCTCCCATTAAGTGAACACAATTCTGGTGGCATAATTAGGGTTAGATTAATAGTAATTATTTCCATAATTGGGTGATGGTAGTGCAAACCACTTCTATCTTTCTGTTGAATCCATTATAGCCAATGCAGTATAATGTTCCCTTGTTTTCACATTCACATTTCACATTCAAATACAACATACCAAATACAAACAATTTGCCAAAAGCCTAGAGCTCGGATTGGGAAAACTCAACATACCTGTGTCTGCAGCCTTTTTTGTGACCAAGATGAACTCTTGCGTTGAACAAGTCTTTCAAAGAGAACAGCTCCGATAAACGGAAGAAGTCCTCGGTCTCAAGGGGCTGCCTCAGGATTTTGTCTGGAGAAATAATCCAGCACATGAACACAATAAATCATGATCGTCGTGTCTGATGTTTCCATGATGTGAACACGGAGAGAGAGGGGTACCGTGAAAATGTCACATAAAGACATAAAGAGTCGTACCTTTCGCGTTGACGTCCGCGTTGTTCCGAGGGGAATTTACTTGTGCTGCAGGGGCATAGAGACTCCCATGGCTGGGGCACCCAGTGGTTACGAGTCGTGGGTGACATAGACCCCAGATCCCTGCAACACAAATATATAAGAGAAAATGACATTAGGACGCAGCACGGCTCGCCTGCTCCCGCTCACCGACACGATGCAGATACAGAACCACGCTACAGAGGTGTTCACGGTCCTACCACATATGATATATGATTTAGGATATATGATTACAAAAAGGGTATATTGGCCATAAATCAATTACAAAAGCTCACCTTTCGTCAAAACCCTAGCAGCCATGCTTGCTCGCCGAGCGACGTTCCCACCCACAGAAGGTCACGCTGTTGCCATTGGTACACGGAGTCAGCGGAATGACGTGTCTACGCGGCGCCGCTATGCACTAGGGCGCTTTTTGATGACGTCGGCGTTCGAGAAACAAAGTGTGCCAACTTTATTGAGTAGTACACAATCACACACGGACACAGTTTCAAGGGCTAATGCAAAGGCCGTCCGCTTAGAACGTGTACATATGGTGCTATTTATTTGCATAACAGTAACATGTTAATGGTTTGAAACAGTGGAAAACATGTGTCCAGTTTAGCATATTCAATATGTGCATATGCAATGTGTCTACATTTATTCCCCTGCTTGCTCTCCATAATCCTGAGAAAACATTGTAATCGCCATAACCTTGGGGCTCACAATAGCAAACAATGTAAACAAGGTAAACGTGGTCAAAACATTGTGTAGTCCTAAAGCTGCACCAGTAACATTTAGAAGATTTTAAAACTAAATCCTTTTTTTTTGTTTTTAACTGAAAGGACAACATTGAAAGAGATCAGGGTTCAACATCAAAGTGTACCACTAACATTGAATAAACATTTTAAAGTGTAACCTTGAAAAATAAATAATTTGCATTACATTTGAGGTCTGTATAGTCTGTGCTGTTAAAGGACACTTTTCTAGACACGGGCAAACGTAAGCTTTCTTTTGACATGCTCCTTGGTCTTGTTCTGTGAAATCAATTGGATTAAAACAATTAAAACCTCCATAAATACCCAGAAAATTCACAAAAACTGTGGAGTACATGTTGATACTGACAATGTCCACAAACTACTCGGCAAAGCCTTAATTGCCATGAATTCCAGGGTAACAGATACGCAAATACTACATTGCAGTTTGGCTGTCTTATCTCTGGCTATGTACCTTGCTGGGCCCCTTCCTGCATCTCCTGGGAAACTTGCTACTCCTCTCCTCAGTGTTCAGGGCTATGTACGGCTTTAGAAGAATGCCAGGATCAATTTCCCTAGACAGAGATCTGGGCAAGAAGATGAGGGAGATGAATCAGACTACACCTTTACTACTACTGACATACTAAGCTGCTCGAGGTAGCTTGTCACTTCAGCCATCACTTTTATTTCAACATTTAGTAAATGTGATGTATTCATTTGAAAGTGAATTCAAATGAATACAACCATTACACCCACATCACAATTAACCCAAAGATGTTTTGTTTCTTATTTAATTAATTTGTGGAGAAAAAGGCGAGATTCTCTCGATGCAAGATTACTTTTATAAAAAGGTGTGACCTTATACAGGAAGTGACCTCTGAAAGCTGAATTGTAATTGACATAGTGCAAATAGAACCACCATTAAATTTGAACATGAAAATGTACAACAAATTAAGAAAACGATTTGTAAAAGTCTTAACATATTGAGTGTGTAAACCCCATTGAGAATGATAAACCATGATTATTTTTAATCCACTCTTTATTGCAGTCAGTTGAACCTAAAAGATACAGCTATGTTTTTTGTCTTTCATTTGAAAGGATTAAAGAGAGGAAAAAAAACACTTTATGCAAAATATTTACAAAAACTGGCAATGCACAGCATATTCAGCAAGTATTTTTTTTGATAAACAAATATAAATAACTTTTCACATAGGAAATTCAAGAAAACATTTATAGGACCAACATAACATTAATGAGCACACTGAATGTCAAATCTAGTAAAAGAGAGATAAACAAAGATTAGGACTCCGGTGACACTAAACAGTTTTAGTTACAGAGAGAACAGGTCTAGGACCAGCAAAAAAGTGACCCTTATATTTCCTTTCATTCCCATAAACCCTTAAGAAAAAACAGAGGACACTGTAAACAGAGAAGTAAAGATTGTGGTGCTTCACATAGGAAGTAGTAAGAAGAAAGTAGAAAGATAATCCTACTTGCCTTCCTATTTTGTGTTCCATTGCATTGTGAGAGGGGACACGTGGAAAAGATAAGATTTATTAGGCCTACTCTATACCTCAAAGGGATTAATTGCTATTTTTTTCCAGCATTAGTGTCTAATCAAATTAAGATCAAGTGATCAGCCCCATTGAACTACCAATTCATGTGCACTAAATCCAATATATATTGTTAAGTTATTAGGCCTAAAGTGAAAATAAAATCAGTGGACAAAGAAAAAAAAAGGTATTGTTATTGTAGCCCATCTTGTGACCTTTACCATTAGAGGAGAGAAAAATGTAAGTGTCACGTTAGAGTGGCAAACCCTTAAAAGGGAGAGACTAACACCAGGCCAAGGATGCTATAAAATATAAAGTGGGCCTGGAACTAATGGTAGATGTTAGTTTAGCGTTGACTCCATTGACGGCTTCAGGAACAAGTCAATACTGACAATGATTTCAGCTTTATCCAGAGGTTTTCTCTGACAATCAAGCTCAGCTGGTAACGCAGATGTGTAGAAGAGTAACTAATATTGTAACTAATATTAAATACATCATGTATGACACCCCATTAACCATCATAATGATTACTTGAAAAGTTCAAAATTATGTTTGATCAAAGCTATTTATCTTATAAATAGGCCGATCCTTTTTAACAATAATTTTCTCCTTTTGGTTTTATTAAATGCCATTCTCCTTAGCTCACCATACCTCAAGCAAGCCCAAATGAAATTAGCTTCTATTTTATAAAAGCCTGTCTCGTAAAAGTTAAAAAAAAGAGTAAATTGCACAATCTGGAAATGCTATTACTCCTGTTTCCGTTTCTGATCCTTAGTGTACTTTGTTGTACTTGTGCACTTGAAATGTGTGACTGAAAGAAATACCCAAAACACGACTTATTTTTCCATTTCTTCCTCTGTAGGATCTCTATTGGCTGTGTCAAAGAATGACAATTACTTTGATTTTAACACATTTTGAGAAGCCACTTCGGTAATTGTTTATAGAAGTATGACAAATGTATTAATGACATTGGCAAAATAAACTGCAAACCAGAAGGGAAGGCTATTGCTGGTCAAGGCAAGGCTCAATGATCAAATCAAAAGGCAAATAAAGACTTCTAGGCCTGTTTTTGTTGTGGATTTTTGATAATAACTAGAAATGTACAAACATGTAAAAAGTTGGAGGGGGGGGGGTGCATTTCAATTGCAACAATATTCAATATTCCCTTTGAAGCCTATTTTGAGGCCCACTCATCTACTGAACTTGTAGTTTTGGCTAGAGATGCTGTGTGACTGTTCATTGAAACAATGCCTGTACTTACATAGAGGAAACTCCCTGTGTCTTCTCTGCATCTCGTCTCTCGTCTAGCTCACAATCTGTCTCGTCTACAAAATCTTCAATCTCCATCTTTATTGACTGCACTGCCTTCTCATCTGTCGAAACCACCTCCCTTTCTTCATTTTCCCTGCTGGTCAGCTCTTCTTCTCTCCCTCCGCTGATGGGCCTGCTTTGGACCCAGACCTGGCAGCTCCTACGTGTAGGGTCTAGCTTGGTAAACTCACCCTGGTCCTGCTCGCTAGGTAAAGCCAAGCGATTCCCCCTCTCTGCCTGACCCGACACTGGCTTCTCTGCCCTGTGGCTTCCAGACACAAGCTCCGTCATAGGAGACCTCCCCGGGGTATGTTTTGTGGCAGAGAAGGGGTTAAGTACAGAACTGGACATTGGGTTTACATGTGTCTCTGAGTAGTGGTGAATGGGTGAGACCGGTTGGCTGTTTCTTGCGGATGTCCATAGAGTGATGGGAGTGTGTGGTTTGGGGTTGGTCCTCGCCCTGTGATAAGGTGTTGCTGCTGCTGCTGCTGCTGCTGCTGCCGTCTTGTTCACACTTGGGAAAGTGATATGGGAAGGCCGACTGGGATACGCAGGCCTCATGTGAGTGATGGGGAGTCCCAGGCTTTGACGCCACTTCATAGCATCAGAGAAAGGCTGAACAACACTGGGACTCATAGCCGGCCGGGCACTTGCCTTCTCTAAATTATCATTAAAAGTGGCATTAGCACTCCCAATGGTAGGCCTCGTTTCTTCTTGCTTCACAATGCTTTCTGCATCCGTGTGCTGCAAAAGAGAAGGACTACGGGAAAGGAGAGAAGGGTGACACGTAGATCCAATCGTCAAAGGAGTCATTGAAGCCAGGCCGTCCTGAAACAACTTGCTTTGACCATCGGGTAGGCGAGTGTTCTCTGGTGTTGGAATTTCAGCCAGCTGACTTTCCAATTCAGTTGCTTTTTCTGGTAGCTGCGTACTGATGTTGCCATAGATTGGTACATCTCCATCCTTGCTTTTAGTCTCTGTGGGGGAAACCTTTGCTTTTTCAGCCAGGAATTTCCGGATCTCTTGTTCAATGCTGTCATCGCTGTCTACTGAACTGCTGTCTTCAGTTCCTTGAACTGCACTCTCATTAGTATACAGCAATGCAATGTCTCCACTTCCAGTCCCTTTTAATTGGTCTGTTTCACCTGCTCGACCATCAACTTTTCTTTTGATATTTTGCTTCTGTGGTGATGGGCTTTTTCTACTCACTTTAGTCTTCTCACTCATTTCCATGTTTTTGATGGGAGCTTTTTTTAAAACCCCCCTCTTAGAAACAGGGTCGAGTTTAGGCTTTTTTGTCGGAAAACTGTCACAAGGCTCTGGATCCTTGGGGCACTTCCTTGCTTTTAGCTTTAAGTCTCTCGTTTTTCTTTTTAACTTCCTCTTTGTCTTGAGCAAGTCTTTAATTGCCGTGTCCAGGTCCTCATCACTATCTAGAGAGCTGCTTTTGTCTCCTCCTCGCTCAGTCTTTTCGAATTCAACAGAAGCCGGTGACAGCTCCATCTGGTAAGAGACAAGTGAACTTGATCCTTCTCCTTCTTCCGTCAAAGTGAGCTCATTCTTCCTATTGGGACTTGTTGCTGGCTTCTTGCAGTCTTGAGATTTCTGTTTTCTTCTCTGAGTCAGTGACAGTCTCAGAACCTTTTTCTGGACTGATTCTGGTTTTCCCTTCGCCTTATCCGGTTCATTTAAGCTAGCTGGCAGTGTTGTGAGAGCGGCAGTAGTTTGTGGCTGTTTTTGCATTTGGGCCTTCTGCTCAAGGAACATCTTGATTTCTTGTTCAATTCCGTCTTCACTGTCTATGGAACTGTCACTACTTCTGTCCTCCACGATGTTAGAAGGGGCAGATAATGTCTCATTTGTATTAAAGCTGTTAATGCCAACATTACTACTGAACGCCGCAGGCATTACAGCCTTTGAAATATCTAAAATAGCCTCGGCACACATGAGCTCTGCGGATGTGGTCTTTGTAGTGGCTGGGGAGTGAAGCTTAAATGGTTCTTCCTTTAACAGAAGTGCCACATTCCCATTACTGCTGGAGCTGCCAAATAATGTGCTTTGGGGTAAGAAAACAGATGACATGGGGGGGCCAGATTGCAGATTCTTCTTTTTACTTTTCTTTTTAGATTTAAGTTTGTTTATTTTTTCTGTGTTTGTACTACAGAGAGACTGTATTGGTGACATAATGCTAGGTCTTTGCTTGTGCAAAAATGGTTTGCACACGCTCTTTTCTTTTAATTGCTCCAGCTGGTAGCAGCGAATGGCCTCTTCAATTCCATCATCACTGCTGGAGTCAGACAGGTCTTGTGATGTGAAGGAGTTGCAGGCATCTTTGCTTCTTATCTGCTTGTCATTTTTCTCCAACTGGTACTTTTGGATGGCCTCCTCAATCCCATCGTCGCTACTTGAGTCCAGTGAATCTATATCTCCTTTGACTGTGACCGGGTCTTTTACTTTCTTATAGAAGTTGTTTGCCATTAAGAAGCTATTGTTTGGTTCTTTGGGTAGCACACTTGTGGTTGTCATACTTCTGCCTATGTCCATTTTTGAACCCGGGTTTTCTTTTAAAGGAGTTGGATTGATGGAATTATTTTTTGTCACTGAACTCTGAACTGGTGCCATAGGATTTTCAACTTCAGGGATTTTTGAAAACGGGTTGCTGGCACTTAAGACTATATTGCTGTTGGAATGTTGTTTAGAAATCTCAGGGACAGGAGTGTTTTTCCTGTGAACTTTGGATGGCTGAAGGATGTTGGTGGACGGTTCTGCCTTGTGCTTATGACCATCCTTTTCCTTTAGGTACTCCAATATAGCCTCCTCAATGCCTCGGTCCACACTGTCATCACTATCGGAATCCTGGCTCTCGGATTTGATTGGAAACACCGATTGCATTTGTCGGTTCTCAGTACCGGAACCTGTTGATGATTTAGATCCTACCAAGGGACCCATCCCAAACTTGCAGGCCTCGAGGTGCACTTCCTGTCCCGGCGGCACATTTCCTACGATGTCGTCGCCCATGTCAATTGAGGACTGGGTGCTCCTCAAGCTTTTAATGATCATTTGGACCTTATCCTGGATGTTGGCGTCACCAGTGGACAACTCACTGTCAGAGCTATGTAAGCCGTGGAGGCTAAAGTCTTGGGGTGGGCCACAGGTCCTCCATTCTGTATGAGTTGCTGCAAATGGAGGCACATTCATCAAGTACATTCTAGTGGGCTGGGGTGGGTTGAATCATGAGAGTGCTGACGCTGCCGCTCAGAGTCCCATTGTTCAATCTGTGAAGAGAAAAAAAAAATACTGTATATAACATGATGTCTTGTTTTGTCAAATCAATAACCCTATGATTAATTTACATACCATGTCTAAACCTATAATTTTGTATATTTCATGTATGGACAGGTTTCAGCTCCATCATTGTTGTTTTGGTATTGGACATTAGACTGGGAACTAGAAGAATCGCAAGCTCATGTTTTATTTGCTCTGGCAGATATGTCTGGCCCCTCCCCCGTTCAGACAGATTTCCCGCTGACCTGGCCCAGGGTCGGGCCAATCACAACCGCTTATCTCATATGCAGCGGGTTTGATACGATGACTGTACAGAGGAGCGCCGTTGAGGCATTTTCGTAAATAACCAAGATGGCTGCCTCTGATGTGGAACGGTCTGTTGAATCCACTATCGCGTCAGTAGGCTATTAAACAAATTGGACGGTATATTTTCTCTAAGAGAAGAACAAACAACTGCACTTAAAGAAATATGCGTTTGCCGTGCTTCCGACAGTATTTGGTAAAAGTTTAATTTACGTCACGTTTGGTTGCTCTGATTAGTGGACGGTCTATCCAATTGTGTCCAGAGGCATTTTAGTCTGTGCCTGTTGATAACACCCCTTGGAAATTCTAAATAATTTTTGCCTGAACTGAGAGGTTCCAGACTAATATGCATTTGCAAATTGGTCTGGCGATGCCAGGCAAATTGGACATGCAAATGAAAACAAAACTTCTACGGCTGTGTTGGACAAGGTCAAAGATCTTGATATGGTATTGTTTAAAGTTTAGTTGTAGTTAGATATTGTCTATTGTGTGTCTAGAAGAAAGTATCATCTTTATTCATTTCACATTGTATGCTAATAATGTTGTTTTAATAACCTAGTCTCTGTAATAATTAATGCTTTTAATAAAAGATTTGTTTGTGGTAATAATCGAAAATCAGTGTTATTCTACAGTGTTTTTAACGTTACCAACACAGATTTTCTTGTAGGTAATAAAATGTGTTTTTGGGATTACTTGTTGACTTATCTCTAAGAATCTGAATACTGGTAGTGGTTTTATGTTACTTGTACGGATGATGAGACCAGTAAAGATAGTAGTAGAGTATCAATCACTTTTTATAACAACACAAAGTTAATAATATTTAAACTCAAGAATGGCACACATGAGCACATAAGCACATGTCCACATTATGTTCTGTTCTGGTAAATAAGCAGTAGCCAACCTTAAGGTAATTAAACCCATACGTTACCCTAAATTACTACAAATGGTATTCCGGCAATTTATTCTACAAATTCTTCTCTACCTATTTTTCCTACCAATAACTGGAATAATTATGGGACATATTACATTTCTAAATAGCAATGGGTTGCTACTGCTGCTACTACAGGGAAGAAAACTAGGGCAGACTAACTAGTTTAGTTAGGCATGTTTCAACCCCAATGATAAAACTAAACACAATGGCATCAAGCGACATCGTGTGGCTAAATCAGACGATAGTCAAGTCCATTTTATTTGTACAGCCATTAAATCAGCGAGCCTCAAAGCGATTCACAGCCCCCCTTAAAAGGGCAAGAAAAAAAGTCCCTTAATTATCAAGGAAGAAATCTTGGGGAAGGAAAGGCAAGCAGGGATCCCTCCTTCTAGGGATGCTGAGGAGGGCAATGGGTGCGATAAAGACAAACAGTAGCATTACAAGCAGACATAACACACAGGCCTATTACAAAAAGGTTTGAGGTTCAAACTAAGCATTAGACTGCCTTTGTTAGTTTTTACCTGCATGAAGCATAGAAAAACACCAAGCGCATATATGTTTGTATCTGTGTGTGTGTGTGGTTCCTATGACTTTGCCCATCTGCTGTAGACAGTAGATGGAGAGAGCGAGACGGTCAGCTGGTTCCACCTTGCGGTGCGCAGCGAGGCCACCACGAGACGGCAGCGGGAGGGACGATGCCTCCGTCCTCCCCAGGCAAGTCATGGGGGAGTTTCAGCCCCTCGCCTTGCCTCACCCACGAAGTGCACGTTTAACGTGACATTTACCGCACACGTCGCAGGATCCATTGGCGAAGCGGAATCAAATACGTACGAAATGGCAAAAAACAATAACAATAACAACAACCAAAAAAACCGTTAAAAAACAACAACAACAACAACCAACCCCGTACGCGGTGTGTAATTCGGCGTTCAAGTTCACGTTAAGTTAGTTTGACAGCAACATCATCATCCAGAGAAAGTTTTCCAACGTACGTGTGCGTTACATAACCCCCCCCCCCCCCCCACCACCACCACCACCTCCCCCCGCCGGCCGGCCGGCCGTCGTCGTCGTTTCGCCCCCCCCCCCCCTGCACGTCCACCACCACCACCAGCGGCAGAGAAGCTCGCCGCAGAGCCGCCGCCGCGCCCCCGTACCGCTCTCTGCGGCCCGGGGAGCGCCGACGCCCGGCGTACCGCTCTAGGAGACTCCGCAGAGCGACCATGTTTTCTCGGGAACGGGAACGGCCGTGGCCCGTGTGTGTGTAAGGCGCCCCTGCCGCACACCGACGACGACGACCCGGGGAAACGACGTTGTGTCCAAGCCCCCCTCAACCACCAACACCACCACCACCGTTTAGGACGAAGATATTTAAGCAAATAGGGGGACACACGGACCACATAATAACGCCTATTCGGTTACTCGGAAGAGACTTGCGGGGCCTGCCTTCGCTTGCAGCCCCGGCATTTCCCCCCCCCTTCTTCCTCCGGCGAAGAAAAGCCTTTGTATGGCGGCGAGGACTTCTTCGCATGTCGGCTCGGGGGGGTAGACGTAGCCGGCTAGGTCGGTTGGTTGGGTTGGGTGGGTGGGTGTGGGTGTGTGGTGGTGGGGGTTGAAAAAGACGAAATTTTTCCGGGTTCCACTTACCTTCGTTAACGCGGTCCGGCGGGGGCAAAACCAAACTGCCAGTGGCCCCCGCAGCGTCGCCGTGATGTGTCGGCGTCGGCGTCGTCGGTGCTCCGCTTCTCTCTCCCTCTCTCGCTCCACACACACACACACACCGCCGCCGCGGACACGCGCCTTGCTCCCGCGAAGCTCCCGGCGCCGAGTCCCCCCTCCCGGCTGCTGGCTCCCGGGCAGCCCGCGACTCCACGCACAGTGGCGACTAGCTGTCCATGCACTGGTCATCCTGGAGGCTGGTGATCTGGCCATGAATGACAATTAAAACAACAAAAAAGCATTGTTTAATTCTCTCTCTCTCTCTCTCTCTCTCTCTCTCTCTCTCTCTCTCTCTATATATATATATATATATATATATATATATATATATATATATATATATATATATATATATATATATATATCTCTCTCTCTCTCTCTCTTATTTATATATATATATATATATATATATATATATATATATATATATATATATATATATATATATATATATATATATATATATATATATGTGTGTGTGTGTGTGTTTGTGTGTATGAGGGGCTGTGGATTTTGGCCTGTGGACTTACTATTGTGGGCTATTATTACCACGTAATAATAGCCCACCACGTTAAGACCACGTAAATGGTGTCATTCTGTTCTGTATGTTTGGATGATAGGCCTATTATTGTCATTGTAATGAATAATACATGTGTACTATTACTGTTGTGTTTACACACCTTGATCCAAAGTGTCTTGAACCCACCCGGGCTGGGTATTTAAACATGACCCAAGAACAAGACAATAAAATACATCCTCTAAAACATTTAATTTAGGTGATAAACCAATTTTTCCCCATCCCCCACAAGTTATTTTTGTTGTAATGCCATCTGCCCTCCAATCCTTGATCCAGTGTTGCTCTTTTACAGTGTATGGGAAGGGCCAGAATATTTATAATGAAAATTAATATGAGGGGAGAAGCTTGAATACACATACAGGTAAGTAAACATGTTGGGAAGGCGAGAATAACAATGGTGGTGTGGCTTCTTGGCTCCCGGGGACGTTTGGGATCTGGTGTGGCGGCAACAGAGGTGACGCCAACACAAAACACAAGAGAACGAGCAAAACAATGTGTATTGTTTGCTCACAGTGTATCTAATACAGCTTAATTTTCGGGTGTGCTTAAGACATGAATTCCATTGTGTCCCCAGGTTACTATCCATCGATTACACCTCCTCCAATCAGCATTCATCCTAGTAATACACTAATTTGTTTGGGTTTATCTGAAGGACTGTGACATTCCCTTATTAAAAAGATGCATGGCACAGGGTTAAGCCAATAACACAAGACATTGATTCTTCTGGATAATTAAACTAAGACAAGGTGAAATGGTCCACATTGTTTCTTGTTAGTCGACTATCATTTGAAATGCCAAAGGGTTGATAGCTCAGTTGATGTGTTTCTGTACAGCATATTTATCACAAAAACATCAGTTTAAACATTGTTCACCTGCAGTACACCCTGTTGCACAGGTGCTCATGTACTCATTTGCTGAAATTATACAATACTCCATAAGAATAGGCCTACAAACACAGTCGGCCTACCTACATATATGCTTACTGTATACTAATATATAAATACTGTAATTTGAATGCTTTCTACAACAGCAAATGACAAAGCATCTCACAATAAAGTGACCCCAAACCCTGGCGGCATTAATGCCATGCTCTACCAGTCGAACTGGACGGGACCATACCGTGTTACATATGTAACAGCATGTTGTGTAAGGATCACGACACGGCCAAGAAAAGTAACGAAAGATTTCATGACTGGCGTCCTGTTGCCAAATGCTTTGAAAAGCCAAAGGTTAAAGACCTAATCTGTAGCATTTTACCGCCCACCCTGGACCCTCACCAATTTGCATACAGACAAGGATCCATGGATGACGCCATAGCCACACCGCCCTCACCCACCTGGAGAAGAGGACTTCTTATGTTCGTGGATTAGAGTTCAGCATTCAGCACCATAGTTCCCCTCCAGACTCGACACCAAGCTCAGGGACCTAGGACTCACTCAACCCCAGCATGCGCAGCTGGATCCTAGGCTTCCTGTGGAGTCGACGCCGGGTGGTGAGGATGGGCTCCAACACCTCTGACTCAACACAGGAGCCCCCCCAGGACTGTGTCTTGAGCCCCCCTCTACTGCCTGGACACCCACGACCTCTACTCCCTGTACACACAGCTCCAACTCTGTAATTAAGTTCGCCGACGCCACGACATTGACAGGCCTGATTACCGATCACCACGAGACGGCCTACAGGAAAGAGGTCAACAATCTGACACAGTGGTGCCTGGAGAACAAGCTCTCTCTCAACGTCTCTCAAGACCAAGCAGCTGATGGTGGACGACAGGATGACTGCCCTCAGCCGCACAGCGCTGCAGAGGGTCATGGGAGGGACAGCCCAGCGCATCAGTGGATCTGAGCTCTCTCCCTCTATCCAGGATTGATATGACGGACGCCATTGCCAGTAAAGCCCGCAGGATTATCAAACACCCCAGCCACCCAAATGACGGACTGTTTCAGCTGCTGCCCTCTGGCCAGCGGTATCGCAGCATCAGAGCACAAACCTGCAGGCCCAGGGATATTTTTTTCCACCAAGTGACCAGGCTCATGAACCATGGACAATAACGGCCCCTTGACTGTTTGCCTATGACGCACACACACACACACACACACACACACGCAAACAATGTCCATTTGCACTTTACACACACTAAACATTATTTATATCACTTATATTAGTATGTAATTGTATTTTATTGTTATTTTATTTGTATTGTTATTTTATTATTGCTGCAATGTCGAGGAGCCGAAACAAAATAATTTGACTTTATTATACCTGTACAATGGGATGTAACAATAAAGGAATCTTGAATCTTTCATAGGATCATTTGACAAACACCACCACTGTAACAACCCAAATGTGTAGCTCTCTATACCATGTCAACTCGTGTTTCTCATGACACCAGAAACAAACTTGCTGTAATAACCTTACGTTAAGTCAGGAGGACACAGCTCCAAACTTGAGCCTTTGCTACAACTTAGAAGTCAATGCAAAGTTGGAATTGAAGTACTCAATTTTTCACGGTTCCGGATGCAATTCCTTAGTGTGTCCAGTAGATGTCCTCCTCTCTATGTTTTGCCCTTTCTGTTAATTATCTTCACCTGTGTGTGTGATTAGTTACATGTTGCCATGTTTCTACGTGGGTTCTCAGTACCTTAGTGAAGTCAATATGACCACAGTTTTGTTATTTTGTATTCAGCCACAGTGAATGCATTTGTTCATCTTCTTGTTTTCAAAGAAAGTAAAAATGAGAATTGATCCTGACCTCCACCCTTCGCGGTCCCCTGAGTCCTTTGCATCAGGGTCTGCATATCATCACCCCCCCCGATCAATGCACCAGGGACCCATCTCTCCGGTCGCGCCCGGTCACCCCATCTGCACTGACCACTTCATCTTAATCACCCCATCTGCACTGACCACTTCATCTTAATAGGTTCTATACATGGGGCTGTGTCCCTTCAAACCTTTCCACCATACCCATTTTCACACAACGTTGTGAAACTGTAAAAAAGAAAAAAGTAGGTAGGTCCAGAGTCGACTCATCCCTCCTCCTTGGCCGGTCCTCTAGCAGCCACCAGACTCCACAACCAAGGCGACCCCCACATGAGAACTTCAAGACCTGCGCTGCCTGTTCCTTACTTTGAACCCAATAACTAATGGCAGGATTCCATGGACTTGTGCATGAAGTCATATATTCATTCATTCATATATTTATATTCGTATATATTTATATTTATTGACAGACAGATTGACTGAAACTATTTATTGATACATATGCAGATATTTATATTTATTGACAGACAACATGTTCACTCATTCACTCCATCAGAGATACAGTGCTGATGGCCAGCTGCTCAGTGTTTTACTTTATCTTTATTTTTATTTGTATTTATATTTTTATTCTTATTATCTTGGTTTGGTTCTATACTCTTATCTTATCTTATCATGAGCATAACAAGTATGTGTGCATCTTGTTCAAGGGGCTCTTTAACACGTTTTGGCTTTAGGAGCCCTCGGAGACTGAACCAGCAGCTCTTCACTTGACATTTTGTTCTGCATGTAATAGATCTTATTGGTTTGTTATTCATTTATTGCACCACACGATGGCAGTGTTGATCTGCCTTTAGAAATGAAGTACATTTATGTAGCTATTGTTTTTTATATATATATATATACACTCACCGGCCACTTTATTAGGTACACCTTGCTAGTACCGGGTTGGACCCCCTTTTGCCTTCAGAACTGCCTTAATCCTTCGTGGCACAGATTCAACAAGGTACTGGAAACATTCCTCAGAGAGTTTGGTCCATATTGACATGATAGCATCACGCAGTTGCTGCAGATTTGTCGGCTGCACATCCATGATGCGAATCTCCCGTTCCACCACATCCCAAAGGTGCTCTATTGGATTGAGATCTGGTGACTGTGGAGGCCATTTGAGTACAGTGAACTCATTGTCATGTTCAAGAAACCAGTCTGAGATGATTCGCGCTTTATGACATGGCGCGTTATCCTGCTGGAAGTAGCCATCAGAAGATGGGTACACTGTGGTCATAAAGGGATGGAAATGGTCAGCAACAATACTCAGGTAGTCTGTGGCTTTGACACGATGCTCAATTGGTACTAATAAGCCCAAAGTGTGCCAGGAAACACCACCACCAGCCTGAACCGTTGATACAAAGCAGGATGGATCCATGCTTTCATGTTGTTGACGCCAAATTCTGACCCTACCATCCGAATGTCGCAGCAGAAATCGAGACTCATCAGACCAGGCAACGTTTTTCCAATCTTCGATTGTCCAATTTTGGTGAGCCTGTGCGAATTGTAGCCTCAGTTTCCTGTTCTTAGCTGACAGGAGTGGCACCCGGTGTGGTCTTCTGCTGCTGTAGCCCATCCGCCTCAAGGTTCGACGTGTTGTGCGTTCAGAGATGCTCTTCTGCATACCTCTGTTGTAACGAGTGGTTATTTGAGTTACAGTTGCCTTTCTATCAGCTCGAACCAGTCTGGCCATTCTCCTCTGACCTCTAGCATCAACAAGGCATTTGCGCCCACAGAACTGCCGCTCACTGGATATTTTCTCTTTTTCGGACCATTCTCTGTAAACCCTAGAGATGGTTGTGCGTGAAAATCCCAGTAGATCAGCAGTCTCTGAAATACTCAGACCAGCCCGTCTGGCACCAACAACCATGCCACATTCAAAGTCACTTAAATCACCTTTCTTCCCCATTCTGATGCTCGGTTTGAACTGCAGCAGATCGTCCTGACCATGTCTACATGCCTAAATGCATTGAGTTGCTGCCATGTGATTGGCTGATTAGAAATGTGCGTTAACGAGCAGTTGGACAGGTGTACCTAATAAAGTGGCCGGTGAGTGTATATTGGTATGTAGTAATATGTATGTATGTATGTATGTATGTATGTATGTATGTATGTATGTATGTGTGTGTGTGCGTGCGTGCATCCGTGCGTGCCTATGTATCCATCATTCAATTGTATACCTATAAAATTGGAATATCTCGCCTACATGTACCACAGTCTATTGCACATTATTCCCCAGAAGCCAAAGGGAGAGTTTGGTGACCCATCAGCCTTTCCAGGTGGACAAGGTCATGTCACATCACCCTCGCCCCTCACAGCGGGGGGTATCGATTGGTGGAGCAAGTTCATTTACCCCCCACAGCAGGGCCAGTGTGTCCAAACGCCCTTCAGGTCCTTGTCTTGTTCCACCTAATGGAATAATATAGACAATGACCTTGAGAGGAGAAGCAGAGAGGGTGGGGAGGGGGGGGGGGGGATGCCTTCAACACATGAATTCATAAGCTCCATATATATCACTGGTAGGCCGGCTAATTAAAGTCACTATGACAGTAGTAGACCTTTTCATTCGATCAAAGATTGCTTTATCGCCCTCTTGTGGCGATGGTTTTCCTCACAATTCCTTTCTGAAATATTGCAGGTGGAGATGTGGTCCTGATCATCGCTCTCTAAAATGATTGACCTTGGGGGACGGCACCTTCGCCAGTGCTGCCCTTACCCCCTGGGACTCCCTCACTTCATAACTTATAAACTCCCTGACTCACTCATAACATTCAAAACTAAACTCAAAACCCACCTCTTTAAAATGACTTGTTTACTCCCAGTCCCGGTCTACAAACTACCATTCTCTTTCTGCTTTTTGTTCTATTTTTATCGTCCTCTTTTATCCACCATACCACTTGATTGTATGCATGTTATGTGTATATATTCTGTTTTTCTGTTTTTTATATTTTTCTTAAATGAATGCACACAGACACAATAACAATAACTTGTGGATAAAATGACCTGCTCCAGATATTTCCCTCTCGTTTCGTAATGTTTTCCCATTGATTTATTTTCAAAATCAAATGCATACAAACATTCCCCTTTTCCATGCAGCAATTTCAGACACAAGGGGTTTTGTTTCTGCGATGGAAAGAGATGATCCCACTGTAGTTTCTCCCACATTGTCCCCCGACAGGTCCCTGGTGTGTCCCTGACAACCTGACAACCTGACTCTGGGGACTTTCCAGAGCTAGAATGTGCCTCATTATGATGAAGAAAACCCTGCATTGTTCTTGCCATCCACCTCCCAGCAGGCGTAGTGTAAAAGTGTTGCGAGGGGATAATGTGAAACCCATAGCCTACTTCTAAAGGGAAATATGATATCAGTTAGCTAATTAGCTCATGCTCATCCACCTTCATTCAAGTGAACAGTTTTTTTTGTGAAAACAGAAAGAAAGTTGAAAGAGCGGACAGGGAAGCGTGGAGCACAAGTATAATTTTTAATCATGACATATGTACAGAACAGAAGAACCGCTATTTGAGTCTTTTTTGGTCTGGGGCTTAATGTGTCTCATTAAAGAAAATCAATCATTAGGAAAGCTGATATATCACAGTTGTTTAACTGTCTAATACACTTCTAAGGTTAAAGTACCACAATCCACTGACTGTTTTAAAAAAGGTCTTAAGACATTTCTTTTTAGCAAAGCTTTTGGTCCCCTCTAGATGTTTTTTGTTTGTTTGTTTTTAACCTGTAGCACTTTGAGATCCTCTGATGAAAAGCGCAGTATAAATATAATGTATTATTATTATTATTATTATTATTATTATTAAGGTTAAAGTATGCCTACAGAAGGAGGACACACCTAGAACTATGCCTACTAGTTAAAACAGCATTTTGATTCAGTAAAAAATATCTGAATACAGCAATACTAAACTAACTACCAATCACTCCTTCTGTAGAAACATTAAATGTTTATTTGTTGACAGCATCAGCAGCACTACTTCACCATTCATTTCATATTATTGAAATCTCTTGGCCAATATTTCATATTAATATAGGACATCAGTCATATTTAAGCCATTCTTGTATACATTGGTCCAACCCTGTCTCATCAAAATTACGTTCCCAGGGAACTATTCGGCATTCTCAATTACGTTTGTCTGAAAACGTATTTTGTCCGTGATTACGTTTCATTGAACGTATCGCAAATACGTTCGTTCTCAGCCTATTTTTTGCCATTTATTTACCTATAGAATTATGTTTGGTTGAAACGTATCCCAGATATGTTAAATGTCAACATATATCATATTATTGTCATTAAGGCATATTTCCCTTTCGGGGAACGTTTCATTTAACGTATTTTGTCCCTGATTACGTCTTGAATCTGAATTGAGCATATGTTTTGTTATTTATTTACCTCTTGGATAATTTACATTGAATTGAAACGTATCCTCAATAGGCTACGTTAAATATCGATAACACATTTGTCGGGGGCGGGGGGCGGTCCGGGGCTGGGGGGGGGGGGGGGGGGGGGTCCGGTCCAGGTCCCTGGACTGGGAGCATTCCCAGTCCAGCACAGTTAGAAATGTAAGCTTTTATATTTAGGATAAGATATATTTTACTGTAAGATGGACATTATTATACGTCACGCGCAACACGTAGGCCTATCCTGACGTTGATCCAAAGTGCCAAACGTAGAGGGGTTACAATAATGGCCCTTAAATTGTATGACTGTTACATTTTTCTGCCTATTCTTTTCCCATGGTTTTGCGTCCAAGTCACGTGACTTTCAAGATTCACGTGACTTTTTCAGATTCCACAGGACTCCCTTGTGACGTCACTCCGTCTGACGGATCAAACCCTCGCCCACTACACGTCTGAGGTTGATTTGCTGATCAACACATTATTCCGTGGCAGCGGGAGAAACTAATGTTGACAAAGTGACGAGTTACGATCGGATGTTTGTCCTATTGGTTAGTTACTCGATGTTTTCTCTCTCTGATTCCTGCACCATGTTTCAATGACGTCAGGTTGCTAGGGGCTACAGCTGACAGACGCCGTGACCACCTGGGAGGACCTATCAGCCGGAAGTACTGTCCTTACTGTACTACTGTTTATGTTATAATGTCATAATATTGTTGACAATAAAAAAAATAAAAATAAAACTATTATTGTCCCACACCACAATGTATGGCCCACAAGGTGAACTCCAAACAATTCATGTTTATCCAATTCATGGACAAACAAAGCAGCTGGAAACACGTCTAAAACACTTGAAATAGAATGTAGCCTATATTTATATTTTTACAACATCAATCTCCCTATTATATGAACAAAATATGATCAGGTTATACTTTCTCTCTTGAAAACGGGCAAAACGCTAACCCTAACCCTAACCAGGAAAATGAATTTAAAAAACTACAAACGTTCGGAAAATGCAATACACTCAAGTGTGCGGCGCCATGTTTTTTCCGCCATTTTTTTTGTAGGCTAGTTCTAAAATGTTTAGTTTACGTTTTCCCTATTATGTGAAAATGTGTCAAGGAACTTCGCAAGTGTATTATATGTTTTAGGGACCGGGGGGTCCGTGTACGAAGTATAATTCATTTACAGTTGTTCACGTTGTATAATGAAAAAGGCCAGTTTCGGGGGTATTGCGTATTTTCATTGTCCGAGACGTGCAATGCAATTCAGCGCGCCAAAGCGTCAGCTTGTTCCATTATCCAAGTTGTACAATGAAAATTGAACAAGGAAGTGGAGAGCCGGAAACAGAGACAGCTCGCCTTCAAAGTAAAGCTCGCCTTATAAGTAAAAGTCGTGCGTTTTGAAGCGTGAATTTAATTTAAGGAGCGCTAAACTAAATAAATAAACAAATAGCCTCAATCAGGGGTCTTCAACGCTTTCCAGGCCAAGGACCCCCAAACTGATAGAGAGATGGAGCGGGGACCCCCTACTTATGTTGTGTAAAATTGTGTTTTATATTAAACTGGTCCTATAGTGCCATGTATAAATGTACCTTGTTATTGTGCATTCAATACTAAGATATTGAAATAATACACAGGTTCATATATTCATGTGCAAGGTACAGTGAGTAGGGTGGCCATGCCACTGCCATTCATAAACATAACGTAGCGTCCGCCAGGACGCGTTGGAAAGACGACGCAGTGCTGTTCAGCAAACAACATTTATTGCTGCAACAGAACAGGTTACTGTCGGCCGTAACCACGCCAAAACAACTCCAACATAAAGTTAGCCGTAACTCTCTCATATGTTCCTCGCGCTCAACCCAGGCTCACACACACACACACACACACACACACACACACACACACACACACACACACACACACACACACACACACACACAGACACACGCACGCGCACTCACACAGCCCTCATTCCGTCAAAAACTACAACACCACACCGGATCTAGAGCGGAAACAAAACAGGCACGCCGCACACACTTGTTTAAGAGTAGTAGACATTACGTTTTGAGTGGATGGCGAGCGCGAGACGCCGAAATGGATGCCAATAATATTCTGAATGGAAAGTTTACTTTTAAAAAGTTGCCAAATGGTTCCATTGACAAGACCAAAGTGATCTGTGTGTTTTGTCGTTGTGAACTGAGCTATCATCGCAGCACGTCCAGTCTGAAATACCACTTGCAATATCAAGCATTTTACTGTACCATTTTGGAGAAATTCAACAATAAAAGTCCCATATGTGTACCTTCGGATAGCACAATTGCATATATTTGAACTGCTGTAAAATCACTTTGCTCAATATTCCCACAATGTGAACTCCAAACAATTCATGTATTTACAGTAGTTCAAATATATGAAATTGTGCTATCTGAAGGTACACATATGGGACTTTTATTGTAGAATATCTCCAAAATGGTACAGTAAAAATGCTTGATATTGCATGTGGGTGTAGTCCTACATGTGTACAAGTCAAATATACCACCCATAGCCAGGGAATATTGAGCAAAGTGATTTTACAGTAGTTCAAATATAACAAAACATGCCACTTGGAGGCACAAATATGGGACTTTTAGTTTGGCATTTCTCCACATTGTTGCAATAAAGATACTTGATATTAAGTTTTTCATTCATCATGGGCGCATGAAACACTAATACAACATATTTCATTTAAATGTAGGTTTTAATTAGCTTACTGTTCTTAATAGGTACATTTATTTTGAAAAACCGGAAGTGAATACGCGGTTTCTCCGCTTCTACCGTAATGCTGAGAATATTTGTACACTCGAAATATAAGTGCGGCTCATTTGACCACGGTGATCGGAGGAACGGCTGGCTTGACCGCAGTCCATCAAGTGGTATTTCAGACTGGACGTGCTGCGATGATAGCTCAGTTCACAACGACAAAACACACAGATCACTTTGGTCTTGTCAATGGAACCATCTGGCGACTTTTTAAAAGTAAACTTTCCATTCAGAATATTATTGGCATCCATTTCGGCGTCTCGCGCTCGCCATCCACTCAAAACGTAACGTCTACTACTCTTAAACAAGTGTGTGCGGCGTGCCTGTTTTGTTTCCGCTCTAGATCCGGTGTGGTGTTGTAGTTTTTGACGGAATGAGGGCTGTGTGTGTGTGTGTGTGTGTGTGTGTGTGTGTGTGTGTGTGAGCCTGGGTTGAGCGCGAGGAACATATGAGAGAGTTACGGCTAACTTTATGTTGGAGTTGTTTTGGCGTGGTTACGGCCGACAGTAACCTGTTCTGTTGCAGCAATAAATGTTGTTTGCTGAACAGCACTGCGTCGTCTTTCCAACGCGTCCTGGCGGACGCTACATTATGTTTATGAATGGCAGTGGCATGGCCACCCTACTCACTGTACCTTGCACATGAATATATGAACCTGTGTATTATTTCAATATCTTAGTATTGAATGCACAATAACATGGTACATTTATACATGGCACTATAGGACCAGTTTAATATAAAACACAATTTTACACAACATAAGTAGGGGTTCCCGCTCCATCTCTCTATCAGTTTGGGGGTCCTTGGCCTGGAAAACGTTGAAGACCCCTGATTGAGGCTATTTGTTTATTTATTTAGTTTAGCGCTCCTTAAATTAAATTCACGCTTCAAAACGCACGACTTTTACTTATAAGGCGAGCTTTACTTTGAAGGCGAGCTGTCTCTGTTTCCGGCTCTCCACTTCCTTGTTCAATTGTCATTGTACAACTTGGATAATGGAACAAGCTGACGCTTTGGCGCGCTGAATTGCATTGCACGTCTCGGACAATGAAAATACGCAATACCCCCGAAACTGGCCTTTTTCATTATACAACGTGAACAACTGTAAATGAATTATACTTCGTACACGGACCCCGGGGAGCACATTTATTTAGTCAGATTTCATTTTTACTATTGTTAATTGGGTGAAATCTGGTTTTGACCTTACCCAGTAGCGCCCCCTAATGGTTTGGCAAAGGCCACAAAGGACATGATAGAAGAAGTCAAGAGCTTTCCAAAAATGTTTTCCCCATGTTTGTATCACATTGTGTTGCTTTTCTGTAAGCCTTTAAAAGAGCCTTAGGTTCAAGGTTCAAAGGGCATTCCTGAGGGGCAGGAACCATCCAGAATGTCCACAGTGGCAGATCTGTATTCTGCAGCTCAAGACCTTTCCAATGGTGTCTTCATTGTCATCCTACGACAAAGTTTCATTTTTATCTGCTCACTGAGAAGGCACTTAGCCTACTGATGTGTACTTTCTCAGAGCCTATATAGAGCCAAGATGGATAAAATCACTAAAACATATTTTAAGGGATATTTAGTGGCAAAATGTGTTCAACATATTGATGGTGACCTTATCCTTAGTCATGCTTTTCAATTTGGAGCAGTTTAGACCCCATTTACCCCTTAAATGATTCATATACATATTTCCATATTACTTAATATGACCATTTATAGCCATTGTGTTCCCTTCCCCAGGGCTGACAGGATTGCCCTGGATGAACAATATGGTAATGCGAATGTATGTCTGTGTGTAGTTACATTTTTACCCACAGTTGTTTTTAATTGACCAAGATATGAGCTTTTGAAAGAAAGTAGGCCTCTGCCATAGTAACATAAGGGGCTTTAGGACTACAAAAAACATGGCGCCGCACACTTCAGTGTATTGCATTTTCCGAACGTTTGTAGTTCTTTAAATTCATTTTCCGGGTTAGGGTTAGCGTTTTGCCCGTTTTCAAGAGAGAAAGTATAACCTGATCATATTTTGTTCATATTATAGGGAGATTGATGTTGTAAAAATATAAATATAGGCTATATTCTATTTCAAGTGTTTTTAGACGTTTTTCCAGCTTGTCCATGAATTGGATGAACATGAATTGTTTGGAGTTCACATTGTGGGACATACATTGTGGTGTGGGACAATAATAGTAAAAGAATAGGCAGAAAAATGTAACAGTCATACAATTTAAGTGCCTTTATTGTAACCCCTCTACGTTTGGCACTTTGGACCAACGTAGTCAGGGTACGTGTTGCGCGTGACGTATAATAATGTCCATCTTACAGTAAAATATATATTATCCTAAATATAAAAGCTTGCATTTCTAACTGTGCTGGCTTTAAAAGGTACACATAAAAAGTACAAATTATGTTCACAGTGTGTTGGCTTACATATCTGGGCCAGTTCAGCCAATCAGAAAGCTTCAAATTATGTTTCCTGTACCGTTTGTGGCTGGTCGATTTTCATTATACACACATTATTTTCTTTACATTTCAATATAACTGCTACAGGGCAGTATTTCGCCAGCCACTGACGATAACCACCCATCGGCAATATAAAACATTTTAATAAAAGCTGGCGTCGTCACCATAGCAACGGTCGCTGACACTCATGGGAACTGTAGTGTAAATTGACGCAAACCAATGAAATTACGATATTTCTCGGAAAAGAAGCATAGGCCTACATATTTCTTAGCGATGGCCACTACACAACACTGCTGTATCGTTAATGATCATGAGTATACATTTATACTGTAGTATACAGCGGCCCATGCTGCGGCCCGTCATGTATAAATGCAGCATCTATTTGGGTCGGACTGGGAGCATTCAGGGTCCTGGACCGGCCCACCACTGGACCGGCCATCCTCCCCCCGCCGGTCCGGTCCGGGGGGGGGGGGGGGGGGGGGGGGAATGCTCCCAGTCCAGGGTCGGACCTGGACCGGACCCCCCCTCCCCGGACAAATGTTATCGATATTTAACGTAGCCTATTGAGGATACGTTTCAATTCAATGTAAATTATCCAAGAGGTAAATAAATAACAAAAAATATGCTCAATTCAGATTCAAGACGTAATCAGGGACAAAATACGTTAAATGAAACGTTCCCCGAAAGGGAAATATGCCTTAATGACAATAATATGATATATGTTGACATTTAACATATCTGGGATACGTTTCAACCAAACATAATTCTATAGGTAAATAAATGGCAAAAAATAGGCTGAGAACGAACGTATTTGCGATACGTTCAATGAAACGTAATCACGGACAGAATACGTTTTCTGACAAACGTAATTGAGAATGCCGAATAGTTCCCTGGGAACGTAATTTTGATGAGACAGGGTTGATTGGTCTCATATCAACAAATCTTCTATTACTCAAAAATGCTGCATTATCATTGATGATACGGAAGAAGATATTCTGTCGGCCTATTTCTTGACAGACTGAAAGAAAATGTTTGTTTTGTCGAGCTGACTTTCAAGCATAATTCCCCCTTGGATTCTGAAGTGGAATTGGAGTGAAAGGTTGTCTATAAAATATGCATGTTGCACTAGAAGTTGAGGTTGAGTGTGGGTGTGTGTGTGTGTCTGCATGTGCGTGCTTGTGTATGCATGTGTGTGCATGTGTGTGTGTGTGTGCTTGCCTGCGTGTGCATGGAGAGTGGAGAAGAGCAGAGCTATGAGGCTTTTAGCTGAAAATCCTGAAAGTACCTGAAATCCACTTCCATGATAAGTAGAGCAGTGAAAAACCACCCAAAACGCTCTAAGTTCAGAATTAGTAGGTTGTTGAGGTCCAGAGACACATTACATTCCCATGATGTCCTTCAGTACAAAAATAAAATTGAACATTCGCCAAATAATTCCCTACAAAGATGGCCCAGCATCCGAACATTGTCCCAAGCTTTTATTGATTTGACTGATGAAATGCCAGATCTAATCGGAAGGGGATTTGTTTCATGCATGCATTTGTATTGAGCTAAATAGGGAAACAGGAACTCAACTCGTATGTACGGATGGGAATCTAAAATCACATGTATGTATTTTCGTGGGCATCAGCTCTGTGTGCACTGCCAGCCCTGTCTGCGGTTGCCATGGTGACAACACACTGCTCGAGGTTCAGACATTGTGATTTTGCAGAGCAGGTACAGCTCTGTTTTAGGATAGCTATACGGTTTATCAAATAAATAAGATACCATAAATCGCAAGGTGTTTTGTTCCATTTTATTAGCGTATTTAGTTTTTGAATTATCTTCCTTTAACTGACATTTTGTTTTCCTGCTATATGAGATGGACGGTCGAAACAGTAAGATTTAGGAAAATTAGATTTAAGGGCAACCATTTTGTTTATTTTTTTTTGCTGTAAGATTATATATCTGAAACGTCATCTATGCAACACCCACATTACACCATTACATCATTACACCATTACATCATTACATCATTAAATCAAGTGATGGGAAAGCGATCCACCAGAGGGGGGCAGTAGACTTCTGCAGTACCTTCCAGCCGTTGTCTTCTCTGCTTTTACGCCTGCCTTTTATTTCCCTGATGCTCATCTCATCTTCAAGCATCTCTCATCTAGGAGGAGATCACCGTCTCTCACGGGCCCCATAGCAGCGTAGCACAGCAGGGGTCTTCTTCACTCTCCGTGACTTGACACCGTTTCATTCAAGGAATTATCCACCTTTAAAAAAAACCACACACACACACACACACACACACACAATGCTATCTAATGCTAGACAGTTACATCTAAATACACAGAGATGAGTTAAGACCGCGTGTGACCTTGGAGACATCTCTACTCCATCATGTCTCTCAATAGTGAAAGAGAGGGAGGGAAACAAAAGATGGTTCCTCGTGTTCATTGGAAACTCGACATCTGAGATTGTATTGACAGATAGTGATTTCAACCGTAGGGATTTCTCGATTTGTCTGCAGTGGGAGTCTAGGAGAATGAGGAACCACAGGTGGCAGGGCAGAGTATTAGCTATGTTCCGGTTCTGGGAACCACAATGTAGCCCATACACCAACCTTGTTACTTGTAGGGATCCTTGAGCCCCATAAACCTGCTGCTAGTCTAGAAACTCTCCAACAGCGGGAGACATGATCTTATAAGGGCCTTACTTTGCACACAACCGGGGCCGACTTACATTTGGACCGTGCTGGGTTAAGGGCCCATTCGTTTGAGTTGACGGTGCGCAGCCAGCAAGCCTGTTGGCCACCTCTTCCAAGCGTTGTGTGGTCATCATTTTACACGTACACCCCTAAATAATCGCCGGGAGATCTCCAGGGCTCAATGGCTTGGAAATATATTTTTTAAACAAGTCGCTGGATCGCTTTGGGCTACAACACAAACAAATCAATAATCAGGATTATTCAGTGAGGGTGAGTGACACCACATGTACTTACGAAATGAAACGCGAAGACGTGTATACAAACAAAATGGCCCATCGGAGGGCATCATCTTTCTCAATGTTTCCCCTGTTTAGCAAATAGATGCCTTAGAGCAGTGTGTGTGTGTGTGTGTGTGTGTGTGTGTGTGTGTGTGTGTGTGCGTGTGTGTGTGTGTGTGGGAGGGAACACAGAAATACAGTATATATTCCCTGCCATGTACACTACAGATCACGCTGAAATACAACACACTATTACACACAGAGTGCACACTCTTGTGTGTACTTTCGTACACTCTCTTTCCTTTTCTATTGTCATGGGGGTTTTAATGCGGTATTTCGGTATGGACGCCTGCCTTTGACCTACACACAGTCATTGGTCCTGGTGTGGACTGCAGAAAAGTTGCTTCCTAATGTGGCTAATTATGAATCATCCATCCATCCACTTTTCTCCACCTAACGAGAAGCTAGAGCCCAATTCAGCTGTCTCTTAGTGTGAGACTCACATGCAATCATTCTTATAAATGCACACACACACACACACACACACACACACACACACACACACACACACACACACACACACACACACACACACACACACACACACACACACACACACACACACAGATCGCCAATTATCCCCACCTGCACGTGTTTGTTGAGAGGAGTACACCAGGAGTATCTACAAAACACGGGCCCCAACATGCAGTCAAGACCCAATTACATATAAATAATACAACCGCAACACACACACACTCTGCACAGAGTCCCAGCTGTCCTTCCACTGCAAAGGTATGAGTAAGGACCTTGCTGCTGCTGCTGCTGCTGCTGTCAGGATGGCAGAATTCTTAACTATCTTTCTCCCCAGAGACTGAATCTCTGCCATGGACACTCTAAACCTGCACTGACCGACCCCGCTGCCTTGTACCGATTCTATTAAAGGTGCTGTAGGATTTAAAAGCTATTGTTTGAGTGCAACTTGTTCGAAATGCCATAGCCCTACGTTAGCTATTAGTGAGTGCAATGCACTGTGAGAATATCTGTTTAGAGTTGACCGCGCCTGCCTCTGCAGGAGCCAATTTAGATTTTAGACCGCTCCCGGCTCCCTGATTGGTTCAGGAATCCTTGGCTGTCAATCACAGGTGCATGAAATGGGACACTTCTCAATGGCGGAGAAACATAGGGAAGGAGGGAGCAGGGCTGGGGTGTTGTGTATAGTTTATTTTCAAGTTATTGCCCTCCCTTGCTTGTCTTCTCTTGTCTGCTGTCTTGCTTTATAACTCCCAGATCTTATAACAACTTCCTAATGACAAATGTACTTAAGGCGCTTTGGGTAGACACGTTGCCAGCTAAATGACACAAAGTGATTTAAACTAATGTAATGAGAGCCACTATAGGGCTCGTATGCAAGCAGTCATGGTAACGCCGTTAAATACTCACACAGATGATAATTACGACACCAAAGTAAGGAGTTTATCATGTGTCCAAGTCCTTGTGCAAATGTTAAACGTACCAATTAAAATGAAAAATGTGTATATTCAATTACAGTTTTGCAGAAACAAAAGGTTGCATTTACATTCAGAAGCATAGCATTTGCCTTTGCGTATGTTGAATCAAATTACAGTAAAACAAAAACATTGGAAACGAATAAGGCATTGGAAAGCTGCTGGGAACGTACTCCCCAGTTAGAGATCCTGTTTAAAGAGCAGCGTGGTCCATCCTGGACTGCAATTCTGCCACTTCTGCTTCTACACACAATCTCATGGTGTTTATATTTGTCTCGCCTCCTCCTCCTCCTCCTCCTCCTCCTCCTCCTCCTCCTCCTCCTCCTCCTCCTCCTCCTCCTCTCAACTCCTCATGTCTTTATCACGCATTCCATCTTCCACTTCCCACCTGCTCTCCTCAGCTCCGTTTCATTTCTCACACTCTCCTTTTTTTTTTACTCCCTCTCACTCGTTCTGCTGCATGTCCTCGGGGCTACCGGGCTTTTGCAGAGCCTTATTTCGTTATGGCTGGAAAGACAATAAAGATGGGGTTTCTTTTGAGCTTCCCTCCACCCCAGCCCACTCCTCATCCTCTTGGTTTATCCCTATGGGTAGAGAGGGGTGGGTGGTGGTTTATCCCTATGGGGAGAGAGAGGGGTGGTGGTGGTTTATCCATATGGGGAGAGAGAGGGGTGGTGGTGGTGGTGGTTTATCCCTAT
This sequence comes from Merluccius polli, assembly GCA_030340625.1. NCBI lineage: Eukaryota > Metazoa > Chordata > Actinopteri > Gadiformes > Merlucciidae > Merluccius > Merluccius polli. The sequence continues at coordinate 132,038 of JAOPHQ010000573.1, forward strand.
GGAGGGAGAGGGGTAGTGGTGGTGGTGGTGGTTCATCTCTATGAGGAGAGAGAGAGGGGTGGTGGTGGTGGTGGTTTTATCCCAATGGGAAAGAGAGGGTGGTGGTGGTGGTTTATCCCTATGGTGTGAGAGAGGGGTGGTGGTGGTGGTTTTATTCCAATGGGAGAGAGAGGGGTGGTGCTGGTTTATCTCTATGGGGAGAGAGGGTTGGTGGTGGAGGTGGAGGAGCAGACTGAGGTTGCTGCTGGACAAATTGTAAAAAATATGGGCGTAGCTAGTTCTGGCGGTAAACTCTAATCAGCTGACAGCTAACACGGTCCAATCAAATGCACAGACACTGATAGGCGGTCAATTTAAGACCGTCCATCTCACACACACACACACACACACACTCACACACTCACACACACACACACACACACACACACACACACACACACACACACACACACACACACACACACACACACACACACACACACACACTCTCTGCAAAGTTAAGCGCTGAGCTGGATTCCCGAGCCTCCATCTGCTTCGGTTCTGCTCTGTATTGTATGTAACCTACACCATGGGTTGAGATATCTGATGTACTCCATGGGGGGGATTGTCTAGTGTTCCCTGTTGTCAAATGTTGTTATGCTGTATCTGACATCTGTATGTCATGCTTTAAATCCTGGAGCATCCTCAAAGAGTGGAACCATACCACCAAACCGAAGTGTATTACCATTTCATGCAATAGACGGTTAAATCTGACATGGTTAAATATGACTTGAGTGATTTCTGACATGAATATAGATATTTTGAATATCCCGTCTGCAGGGAATTGACACACAAAGAAATATTTGTCACCAGCATAACTAATGCATGCATGACTGTTGGTTATTGTCAGACTGTTTCTTGTTTATTTTTTACAAGCAAACATCCAGGCTATAATAAAGAAATGTCTTGCTTTTGGGCGGGTTCTACTATGGGTTCTACCCTGGGCCTCAATGCTGTGTGACATAAACCTGAATTATAGTCTATTGGTTGTCCCCTCCTCTAAATATTTTTTTTATTAAAGTTTATATATCAAAACATAAAAAAAGGTGACATTACATCACAGAGGAGTTGTGGATTGTGATGATGAGGTGTTTTAGAAAAAGAGCTGTCAAGTGTTGATTGTTACTAAGCAACAGAGACAGGTAACTTCATGGCAGCACGGCGGCATCTGGGGTTGCAAGTGTTGTGCTCCTTGCTAGCAAAATGACTGCAGCTACAAAGAGGCTAATCTATGACTCTGTGACCAAGGTGGAAGTCAAGTTTAAAGACATTTAATAAGCACAGATAATAAACAAAGCGTGAAAGAGAAGATTATGAGAGTCGTATATCTTCACAAGTGAAAGAGCAGCATAGAGACGTCTACAATGTGCACAACCACAACTGTCTGTATTACTGAGTTATGTGCGACTTGTTCAATTTGAACATCGACACCGCATCTCGCAGAGCATGCTAGCTTGCGTAGCCAAAGATGTCAGAAATACAGTGGTTGCCAGGGGTTGAGTAATTTAAGGGTTTCTAAAAACAAAAGCCTAAACGATTGAAGATTTTAGATCAGGCTTCGTGTTTGGATTCGGCTGTGCCCATCACTTCATTGGTTTCCAATTACACTAACTAGACTGGCAGGTAATCTCCCTTGCCGAAAACACGCATGAAAACGCAGTCGCAGTGCTTTTCTAAATTTAGCACACATAGGGTGAAACGCCAGCGCGAGAGTGAGACATTGAAACAGTTTGTATGTATGCAAACATCACTGGGATAGGAGGCACACACACACACACACACACACACACACACACACATACACATACACACACTCTCTCATCTCTTATTTAGACTGGCCTTCATTTCAGCTCTGTCGCTGCCTTCAGATAGCCTAATGGAGCCGTCAGTTACGCTGGTGCCAGCGGTAGTGGTGATCGTGTCCTCTGTCCGTCGGCTTGACCGCATCGAAAGAGAAGGACGTTCATGGGACAGTGTGTGTACGCCGCCGCACCATGCTTTGTGTCTCATCCAAAATGACCTACCCGTTATCGATCTGTGCAGTTCAAGGATATATATAAATACAGAGGTCGTCGAAAATAAGCGGTAAAGTTCGATTCCATCATGGCTACCCAGATTTGTTTACATCACCATGGGGGGGAACCATGTACTGTATCATTTCCAAACAGCCTCCCCTCCCACAGCGCTAATGCGACTCTTAATTGCTTTTGCTGGAAAGGGTCCATGGATTAAGTCCCCCCTTTGTCGCTCGCATCTTCATTAGGGCTTCCATCAAACCACACAAAAGCCAAAACCTGCCAACTCCTTCCCCCGTCTCTGGTGTGGCCTAAATTAGGCTCTCCGATCCTTGCTACCCGGGGCCCCTCTCTTTGTGGGTGGCACACTTATGGGGGGGGGTTTGGCTCTGAGCAACGTGGTGCCTCCCCTCCCCTCCAACCCCTTATCCCTTTTCCCCTGTAACGATACACAGCTGGTGTTACTGTGGTGATGGAAACATACTGTTATACCCACCCTCCAGTCACTTCTTATTGGCTCCAGGTCTCATTAAAACCACCCAGGGCTCAATGGCCTGTCAGGCCGCATCCCCTTGCCCATTTATCTGGCAGCCAACCAACGTGAAGTGTGTGTTGTGTGTCTGTGTGTGTGTTGTTTGTGTGCGTGAGTCTGTGAATGTGTGTGCTTGTGAATGTGAGTGTGTGTGTCTCTGAATGCGCGTGCTTGTGTGTGCGCGCATATGCGTTTGTGTGTTGGTGTGCGTGTGTGAATGCGTGTGCCTGTTTGTTTCCGAATGTGTGTGTTTGTGTGTGTGTGTGCGTGTGGCTCTGTGTGCAAAACACATTGCCCCAATCACAGTTGCCTGCTTCCAAATATCCTTTATTTAGGCTTAGGCTTTAGACTTGGCATGGAAAGCCTTTTTTTTCCCTCGACTAATTCACTCAGGAAGAATCAGAATTGCTTCTTTGCATGTATATGCTAATGCTTTCGTAGTGGGATGGCAGAAGCTGCTCGTTTTAAACAACTTCATTTCAAGTATGCGGCGCAGAATAACACGATGACTTCCACTGTGTGCTTTAGGGCCCCTTGTTTATTCGGTGTGATCTTACATGGGTAAATCCCGCCATGGGAAATCCGACATTCTGGAAAAGGTACGGATAAGAAAAGACAAATACTAAAAGGACAAATACTCATCAATCCGACACACAATGGAGGCAAAACGCAGCTGTCGCCGTTGAAAATATCAAGGGTAATTTATGCCCTGTAGATAAATTGTCTTTTAGGTGCTATTCTTGCTGTCTGGGAGTCCTTGCACTTTTTGCACTTTGAGCCTCATTAGAATTCCAGGCAGGCACAATCCAAGGACGACTGCGTTCTTCAAGTGGATGGTTTGGGCTGTCACCGGGCTGCGTACACAGTATGACGAAACAATGCGCACAGAGAGAGTGACAGACACTCCCCCGACCGTACAACACTTCCTCCAAAACTAATTTAATCAGATTTCGTTCAGGCGACAAGATTGCTTTTCCAATTTTTACACCACATAACATGTTTGCTTTTATCTGCTGGCGTATGGTATATGTTATAGCAAATAGTGTGAAGCCTCATTCTTAAGTCATTGCAGTACGTCTATCATTTGAGGCTCAATATTTGTGTCATAATTATCTACACTGTATTAGGTGGGTTGATGAGTGTTGTTCTATTGGTAGCTAGCCTTGCTGAAAGGGAGGAAAAATGGATCATCAGAAAGTAACATCGAGTCGTTTGGGGAAATCAACTTTTGAAAATAGAATTTTTCTGTGAAAGTGTTTGGCTGAGAAGAGATTCAAAGGGGGAAAAGTGGTTGTTTTTTCAGTGGGCCCATGCTGACTTCCTATGATTGTATTGATTCAACTCTGAAACTTTGAATTGTCTGTGTCTATACAACAAATGACAGCATTTGTGAGCAAATCAGTGCGGAAACCAAATAGCAAAATTAAATAAAGAATTTTAGATTGTATCTAATAGGCGTATAGATTAATTGCATGGCCTGTGTAAATTTCAGTCAGATAAAAAACGTTTGATAGATAATTTAATTTATCTGTTGCAGTATTGCTTTCCTGGTCTCATTTAACAAAACGATTAGGGTTATATAAACATTGGTCTATGACTGGATTTTCTATTACAGAGGGAATTAATAGTTGCCTTTTTATCATAGTGACTGATTTGTTATCTTACTGTTTTTAATTCATATCCATCTTGTTAATGTGGAGCAGATATGGGTGCTGTTGACATTCATAAGACACATCAATGCTTTAATTACATTCTAAAGCTGTTGAACTGAAAACACTCCAGGAATATTTAATGATTTAGTAATTTCTGTGTTGTTCCCTATTCCTACCTTGCATCAGACTACATTATCAGTGATGTCACTTGATGCACTAGATGGGTCCATCATTTGTTGACTCAGGTGCACTAACAACAGCCCCTTCCCTCCGTCCCCTCACACCCTCCTCCAGGCGACCCAGCAGCACTGATCAGGTCCCCGATTTGTGTCTCAGCAGCGTTGGCCCGTGGATCAAGTCTTGTGATCCACAGCCATCTGGAGGCGCGTTGTGAAAAGGCACTCTCCACAGTCCAGATGGTGCTCATCATTGCCGCATCTTTGATGCCAGGCAGCACGAAGGCACGAATACCCCTCTCGCCCGCCATTTTTTTTGGGCACACCCCACCCTCTACCCCTTCTTACCTCTGCAGCGACTTCGTTTAGCGGTAGCGGTAGCGCTAGCTTTAAGCGGTATAGACCTAGGGTGAACAGACGTCCCCGTTTCTGGTGGCCTGTCTGGAGCTGGAGCTGTCCCCGGAAATTGTATCTGATAGGCTGTGACGCGACCTCGCTACACGGGGGTATATCTATCGACGTTATACCATAAACAGGCACGACTGAGCATAAACAATAGGCTATCAATACAATATACAACGATTTACCAAAACTTAAACATATAGTAAAACATTGGGCATGTATTGCCCAATATTTTACTACAGTACCACATTTACAATGATACCAATAGGCAAAATGGAAATATATCCCTTTTTTATTTGAGAAATTATAACAGTTTATTGATATGGACTGCCAAACTACAAGTGTACTACAAGTGTTTTTCAGTTCAGAAATCTGGTCACCTTAAATTGACCACTTATAAATTCCCACTAGGCAAGCAGAAACCGAGCCAACTACCTTGTTAAAAACAAACCGTTTTGTTAGCCTTAAGTGATGAAGAAATGTGTTCCAGTTGTTTGATTTCCTTTTGTTCGATGCCAAATAAGGTTTTTAGCATCCAGCAGCACCACTCACTGACTGACTAGCATTCAGTTCAACTCAGTTCACCAACTTCAAACTGAACCGACTTAACGCAGAGTACAAACACAGCTGGCTTAGTGTACAAAGCGCGAACGACAGCCTCAGTACTCTGCAAACCCCCCCCCCACCACCACCACTAATCTGGAGACACTAAAGCCTGAGATAAGCTTTCCCAGGCAGGTTAAGATCTACTATTTCTCCCATAATTGGCTAAACTTCCTGGTCCTCTTTCTTTCCAAAAATAGAGGACCACATGACAACAACAGCCATTCCCCAGTCCATCTTCCAAACTATATACATGAGTTTTGTAAACAAAACGTAACCTTCCTGGATCTTTAAACCTAGTCACACACAAACTCATCCACACTTGGCCCTCAACACCGAGGTGATTTGTCTACTACTTGGGGACCCTTTCCCATAGTAATGGGTTGGAGCGCTCCGCCGCTTCTCCGTACTGCTAAATATACACACATGGGAGCAAGATCTGCCTACCGTAGATGTATTAGTCTGGCCTGGATAAAAGCATTCGTCTGTAATTTAAACTCTGGGTCAGGGCTGAAAATAACTGTGGTTCGCTTTTACGCCGTGGACCAGATACACCACCGTGGAGGCGGGGGTTGTACGATTTGTACCGACAAACACACAACTAAATGCTGAGCATTTCAATTAGTTCAGGCAGGTTGGAAAAACTACTTGGTTAAGTTGATGGTCTACTAATTCAAAATTAATGAAATGATGGTGACCAAATGTCAAATTCGGTGTATAGTACAGTTTTACAATTGTTTTGATACACAACACACACACACAGCCCTCGGTCCAAATCAACTTCCATTCAACATCACCTGGCATGAGCTGTTTCACACAAGGTGGAGATTTCCGGAGAGCGTAAATCCCCCCCCAAAAAAATCACAAGCACAGAGAAGTTCATTGAAGAACAAAGTACAGAATTTGTTTGACTATCAAGATAAACCTCTCCCTCTCTCTCTCTGGTGGTGATGAGAGAGCGAGAGAGAGAGCAGCAGCAGCAGAACAAGAAGAGAAACCCCTGACACGAGGTTACCTCTAAAAGAGTCGGCGAGAGTTGATTGGAAACAGAGTTCAGAGGAGAGAAGAGGGGCACGTCTGCAGTGACAGAGAGAGGTGGTGGTGTAGAGAGAAGTTTTTTTTAATAAAAAGGCATGACACTTGCAGTTCAGAAATACAGCCAGCGGATAGGAACGAAGGATTGATTGATTGATTAGGGCCAAGGAGTCAGATGGTGGTGGGGGTGGTGGTGATGATGGGGTTCAAATAGACAGGTAGAGGCAGGGTTTAATCTGATATCTGACATTCAGGCGAGGGGAAAGCTGAAAGTGCAGAGGCAATGGACGCAGTGGTGAGCATTGTATGATATTGATCGGAATCAAGCTATGCGCAAGAAGAAAATACCAAGGCCTAGCTGTTCACAAGGTGAGTGAGTGCACACAGTTGAAGTGGTAATCAGGCTCGTCTGGGTATGCGTCGTAGTGTGTATAGCGCTACCCCTAAAAACAAGAATATTTTTAGACTTTGTCTTTTTACTTTCATGCGTTTATCAGGCAAACCAGAGAAAACAGGGGTGTTCATTAAACACTTTTACTCTACTGATAGCGATTCACTGTTGCACTTTCTTCTAACAAATGTACTTATTGTAAGTTGCCTTGGACAAAAGTGTCTGCTAAATGCCCTAAATGTAAATGTAAATATACTCAGTTAGAGATTTGGATTGTTGTTTGGCTGAATTTGCTGAAGACCCCAAAAAAACCCTGCCTCTCATTATGATGCATTTAAGTGCAAATTGCTAATAGATTGTATCCACTTGTTTTCCATGATGATACTGGGTGGTTAATAAAAAAATACAACTAACATAGTTCACTTTGGGACTAGGTGGTGTTGTTGTTGTTGTTCAAGCTACCATTGCCAGTTGATTGGAATGCAGCCCTGGGAATTAAGTTACCATTGTTTTTTTCCTCTATCTAGACACATATACATTGTGTATCCAGATATAGATTGTGTATCCATATACATTGTGTATCCAGATATAGATTGTGTATCCATATACATTGTGTATCCATATATTCTTTACAGTCTATGGTCCAGATACTATGTTTGTGTAGGTATACTTTGTGTTGTCTGGTTTGGGAATAAAGCCTATGAATAAGGGATGGAGGGGCTCCAGCAGAACGGATACCTACTGAAGAAGAAACCAGTAAGACGTATCCCATAGCTACCACAATATAATCCTCCAAAACAAGCAAAACAAACAAGCAAAACAATAAAAAATGCAGAACCATGGTGTGTTAAATCATTTACTCTGTTGTAAATTAAAGTGGTGATTAGGAAAGAGAACTACAATTAAATGGATCCATTGCACAGCAGTGCAATTCAAATGGCCAGCCTTCTGTTCACATCTGGTAATAAATAGTAGGTCTAACAGACCTTAATAATCAAGATAATGGAACTCATTAAATAACAATACCAGAAGAAATACGAAAAGGTCAGTTTATTCAGACAGTTTAGTCTATTGTGGTTATATGGAACATCTTGCCAAAGCGGGAAAGCATCAACATCTAAAGAACAGTAATAGCATTAGCATGAAAACATCATCAAGAAGGAAATCACCAAACATTGATTCATCGATAAGAAAGGTAATGGGAGTGGGACATTAATTCAATTAAAATGCACTTCTATCAGTGTTTTATATATATATATATATATATATATATATATATATATATATATATATATATATATATATATATATAATGTTTTATATAGCACCCTTCAACGCAAAGGTGATTTAGAGTGCTTTAGAAACACTTAATTGCATTTTAGACATTTAAAGGACAATCAATACAAGAAAATCAATTCAAATAGAATTGTAATATTAAAGTATAAGAAGGGAAATCAATAAATATGCCAGTGAAGACATATATTTTAATAACGTTATGGCTATCTTCATTCAGCCATCGATTATGAAGAGAATATTATAGTGTGTGCGTGTGTCTGTGGTTTCACAGAAGGCTAATTTCTCCCTCTGAGCGAGCACAAGCATAACCGAACCACTGGTAACTGGTAAGTCACACCTACGCAACACACCTCCACAGTCCTCTCTGACAACACACACACACTGTATTTCGATATTGAATGAGAACAAAGGTAATTGAATATAGAGTTCATGTATATTTTTTATCTTGGTGGATCATCAAGTTTATCTATTAATCAACGTATTTTGTCAAACAAACTGAAACCTACGATGTCCAACTGAAATCTATTGAGAACATTGCATATTTATGAACTCACACAATAAGCCAATACACACAATAAGCCAATAGCTTAGCTATTTCAGGTGAAATAGCTGAGACTATGCTGTACTTAGCTATTTCAGGTGAAATAGCTAAGTACAGCATAGTCTCAGCTCTCATCACAGCACAGAGACCTGCTGTAATGGTTAAAGGCGTGTTTAGGTTACATAGTAGTCTGTAGGCATCCGACAGCTGAAAGTCAGGTTTTTAGAAAGGTTTGTAGAAGAAAGGGGAATGTAGGAGTGACCAGAGAAGAGAAGAAAGGTAATGGAAGTGGGACATTAATTCAATTAAAATGCACTTCTATCAGTGTTAAATACTTGAAATATTAAGTATGGAGTCCTTGGTGAAGGGGAAACTTCAAATACGTCAAATAGATGAGCCACTGAACAGGCAAAGCCATTCAAAAAAGAGCGGTCAGGAAAGCATGGAGAACCTAATCATGAGGCCTGATTGGAATTGTAGTTATGTCTATCGCCTAACTGTTGTTGGTTGCATGTATTTAGATCATGTCCACTCCACATTTTGAAATGCCCCCCCCTTACCAGTATTGCACTTAATTTTTATTCCAAAGTAGATATATAAAAATATTATTTGGTTTAGCAAGCATGTGATTAAAACATATTTTCAAACATTTAAATAATAATTAATCATAATAATAATCAAAAAATAATACATTCATATACTAAATACAAAATGAAAGCAACATTTAGGTTGCGATCTGTTGCCAAATACGCGGTTTTGCTTTTGGTACGATAGTGCAGGTTATGGCCAAAGCACATTCAGTAATCTTATTTGTCAGTTACTGCTGACCCCCCACCACACACACATCTGTCACACCAAATTTGCACCCGTGATTTAGAACCACGTTCTGAAACAGCTACTAGTCCTTACATATGTTTACATTTACATTTAGCAGACGCTTTTGTCCAAAGCGACTTACAATAAGTACATTTGTCAGAAGAAAGTGAAACAATACATCGCTATCGGTACAGTATGTCAATAGAACAAGTTTCAAGCACTCATAATTGCTAGGTTAACCCATTCCTCAAATACAACAAAGACGGCCAGGGTAAGATGATACACGATGCTAAGTGCTAGAACATACAAACATACAATAGGTGCGTAGGAGGAATTTATATCCCGAGAAATCACATGCCAGAAAGCGGCTGTAGCAAACATCCATGACCATCTTGTTGCATGCAAGAGAGTATATCTTTGACATTTCACCTAACGGTTTTCCCCTTCAACTGTGAAGGGTCTATTTTTACCAGCCTCTTTGCACATTTTAAAACTTCAGTTGAGTAGCCTACTCGTTCATAAGAAATACATTTTTCATGAGTTCTTCTGAGCTATACAACGACCAAAGGATAAGATTTATGATGTAACGTTGTGATGGCTCAGTGTTAACCCTATAGTTGGAATTACATAATTTTGCTAAATGAAATATTCAATTTCTCTATCCTGAGATTAACAATATTCCAAATAAATACAGTTCTGAATCTCCATCTGTTCCACTAATAGTCTAGTCTAAAATGTATTTGATTGTCACTCATTTCCCCCAGAAATCTCTCTCTCTCTCTCTCTCTCTCTCTCTCTCGCTCTCTCTCTCTCATGGGTTTTCGCACCGACCATTGGCTGCATGATCACAACCTGTCTCCATGGACCCAGACTGACAGAATCCAAATCCAATCCAAATTGAAGGGAGTGGGTTCACAGTGATCGTTAGCACCTAGTCCCATGCGTAGTGAATCGCATTTTCAATCTGACATCATTAGAAGTGGTGCTATGAATATGTTGAGGGTATTAATGAAACAAGGTCAAGATCCATGGGTACTTCGTCTTCTGCCGCACTTGTTTTTTAACCTCAAACTGTGTGGATAAATGTCAAGATGAAAACCATGCTGTTTCGTTGTTTCTCTCATGCATCGGAGTTGAGGATCCAAAAGTGCTTCAGAATTAAGGGGACACAGCTGGAAATTAACTAAGAGCTACACTAAGGGCGACACAAATCATTGTATAGCAGCGAATAACGCATTGCTGGCCATGCCCCAAGTCACCTGGGATAGCCTACCAATGTTAAATCCAACCATCCAGCTTTTTTGGTTATTTTGCAACAGTAACAGCTGTTGTTTTCATTTCTGTGCACCTTGTCTTACTCGTTGCAGGGGTGAGGGTGGAGTCTGGCTGCAAAGTGATGCACAAGTTTTAGTTAACTCATTCGTGGCAGCCATATAGAACTAGAACAACATCAACAGAAAACATAAACGCAGCCAAGACTTGCTATAATGCATGGGCACACACACACACACATTCTGAGAGATGCATGTCTCACGTACGCACGTGCACTCATACATGCACGCACACACGCACCCGCGCACATGCACGCACACTTATTATCTCCTCGGAGGTGTCCCCGTTTCCATCTCTCTGCCGGTGGTGGAGGAGGAGGAGGAGGAGGAGAAGGAGGAGGAGGAGGAGGAGGAGGAGGAGGAGGAAGGGGAAAATGGGGGGGAGGAGGAAGTTGGTAAGCCCCATCCCAGAGCAGCAGAGCACACACCGGAGTGGAAGATGACCTAGATTCCCTCTCCTCATTGTATACACGCTTATCGCCCCAACACTCGAGGGAGGCAGAGAGGGAGCGGCAGTAGACAGAAGTGTGCTGTGGGTCTACTGGAAAAAAACACGACAAAAATACGATTTCTCTCTTCCATATCTCGGTGGGATTTTTCCTGCCGACATGTTCCCGTGTGAGAATAACGCCGTGGGTGAACACGCTTCAGGAAACAGGGGGATGAGAGACCGTATGGCGACGCACGCCTCACCGCGATAGTTTCACTTGGCTTTCGGTTTGTTTTCTCACGCCTCACAAAGCACAAGGATTGTGCGAAGCGATGAACACACGCATGGACATAAGTGGGATTATATAAAATGTATATCATTATCAACCTCCCACTTATGTCCTTGCATACTTTTACATACATTTAATGTATGAATTGAATATCATTCAGTATCCACTCTAGATGAAACGCAGTTAGAGTGTCCACAGTCTACCTGATATCTTTGAGCAAGATTCCTGCTCATCATATCCTATCAACCCCCCCCCCCCAAAAAAAAAATCACTGTAGGCCTAAGTTGGTTAAAAGTGTCTGCTACATGACTTCATTGTGACTAGTGAACAGAAATGACCCCGAACAACTTCGCAGCCAATCACAATCTGGAAAAGGGACGTCCACGTATTAGGTTCTGTCCTCATGGTTTGACTTTAATATTTGGCGGCTCCTCAGACATTAAACAGAATCATCATGTGGAGGACAGTGGGAATAGAGCGGGACAGAATAGACTGGTAGGGTGGTGGTAAGGGGGAGAGAGACTAAAGGCTAGCGATATCCTGCAATGCAATGTCCAAGCAACGTGCCGCTAGTCATCTCCTCTACAGAGCCGGGAATCCCAAGTGGGGGGGGGGAGCAGTTGTAGCCATGTAATTCCCCCCCCCCCCCCCCACTCCCAGAAGGGGAAGTGAGAGAAAGTGCATGTGAGGTGCTGAGGATGACAAAATAAAAAACAACAACAAGGAAAAAGCAGATAGCGGCCATGTCGGACGGTGGAACAAGCGACCGCCAATCGATGGAGATAAATACAAGGAAACAAGAAGAAACTGTGTCATTGCTCCTATGGTCGTTACATGGCCCTCACCCACCTTAACAAATAGTACGTACAATCACTCTCGACTTAATCGTAGCCAGGCCTGTGCAACAGACGTTGTGTTTAACACAGTATTACCATATTCCTGAAACAAAGACATAACCTCTCTCCCACACCCTCATAAGTCAAAAGCTGTTATCCTGAACTTAAACAATCAACTGTGGCTATGTCCTATGCAGGCATAGCCTCTTTTGTCTTGTTTTTTTCACACAAAGACACAACATATGCAGACTCTCTGTCTATCCTTCTTGTTCCTATTTGCCCACGCGCTAGCTTTTCCAAGCCATTATGTAATCATAATGACATAATCATCTGCGTTATTAATCTTACATGCAGACATGTGCAGTCGCACCCACCCACACACACACCTACACACACACCCACATACAGCTTTGAAATCAAATGAAGGTGCAGGCATATAATAAAGGAACGTTTTTTCCGGAAAAAAAAACTGGAAGCTGGCCGGCCATGATGAATTATTTACTAGTGGAGGCGATTTCATTTCCCATTGTTCCTCTCTTAGTGCTGCAGTTCTCTGCGGGAGACGGCCGCCTCTCGCTGGGGCTAACAGCTAAACGAAAGAGGGCACGCTGTGCGGAGAAAGAGAGAGAGAGAGCCCGACAGGAAGGGAAACATTCAAGATTAAGTAAGGGGTTAAACAAAGTCAAGGAAAACAATAGATTGTGTTGTTGGTCTGGTAGAGCTGTGTGTTCTCTTACTCGTTGCCGTTTAGTCATTTAGGAGACACTTTTATCCAAAGCAACTTACAGGCAACTCAGATACATGTCATGATGGAGCAAGTAGGGGGCTAGGGGTTGTTTGAAATTGTATTACTTAACAGGCCAGCACAGAGAGATATGCGCTGTAAAAGGGGAACAGAATAGTTTGGAGGTGCAAAGGAAAAGAAAATAGAAAAGGAGGTTTGAAAGGATCTGCTGTAAGTGAGTTACGTGATTGAGTATCGACATGAGAGGAAGAGGAGCGAAGAGAGGAGAAAAGAGAGAGAGTTGTATTAGATTAAGAGGAGACAGGGGAGTAGACGACTGCTAGGTGTGTGTGTGTGTGTGTGTGTGTGTGTGTGTGTGTGTGGGGGGGGGGGGGGGGGGGGGGGGGGGCAGCAGTGTTTCAGCAGAGCTGGGAGGCATGTTTTCAATATCTTTGATACATGCTTTCGGTAGAGTGGAAGCTCTGTCTTTCTATTCATTTCTGCCCACCCCTCTCCCATTGGCCTCAGGTACAACAGTTTTCTGGCCCTCATGTTGAACATTATCCAGTGGGCTCACATTGCCCGACTACTAGTTCCATGCCGTTTTGCTTTTATGCCATTTGAAAACATTTTCTGTTTAAAATTTTTTTTTTCTTTACCTTATTTATAGCTGAGCTTGAATCTGCGTCGCTGTTCATCTTTTCATGCTTACCTCAGTGGGGATTACCTATCGTTATCTGCTACTCATCATCATCATCATCATCATCATCATCATATATATATATATATATATATATATATATATATATATATATATATATATAGAGAGAGAGAGAGAGAGAGAGAGAGACAGAGACAGAGAGAGACAGAGAGCAAGAGAGACAGAGAGAGAGGGGGTTGAATTGATGACACCCAAATTTCCCTCCCAGGACCAAAAAGTATAAATGAATCCTACAATATTCATAGTGATCTGAACAATATACATCAGACATAAATTATGAAAGTCTTTAGTAGAAACCCTTCAGATGCCATCAAATCTATGAATCTTCTGCCATGTCTCGCCACGCCAAACACAAGGGCTGTTTTGTGTCTTGCTGTATTTTCTTCCTGCCAGGAAGCTGTTCTGGTGTGAAGTCGCTATGAAGTGACACTTATCACAGGCAGCTCCTGTGCTGTTGTCAGTTAGGTGTAACACACCTTACCACATATAAGACATAGTCCCTGTTTTGTTATCGATATTTAAAAAGTGCATTTGCCCATCTGAAACAATAACACCAATATTGTTGTTGCATATTGACACTGCGGCCCATATTTATAATCATTCAATTCCACCCCTCATCACAATTTAAAATATCTCCATTTTTGGTAGCATATGCAAGTGACAAACGGGACCTACCAAATAACTAAAATATAGATAAACTCTGCATGGTCATGTTTTTTGGGTGTATTAATACCTTAAAAAAACAGTAGATTATTGGTAAGTGGGTAATCATTTATCTTTCTACAGTGAACCTGAAATTGTGGGTCTGGACCTCTGAGGAATAACTGAATTAGTTTAAACACTATCTTAAACACTGCAATAGCTTATATACACAATGAAACTTCATATATCAGAAGTCGAGCCTGTGTGTGGTGTATCCAATTGCGTAGGCAGTTACTCCAATAACCGACTACAGTTTTGATGTTGTCATTGGAGACAATGTTTACAATGTGAAATGGTAGGCAAGGAGGATTCTCAATAGCATTTATTATTATATACACGCTTCTGGGGAGGTTTTCACTGCGCGAACGTGCACATTCAATACACCTTCGTGCATGCTGCTGTCTATATTGGTGAAGCAAGACAAGACAGTTATCATTGTGGTACTAGACCTTATTTTTATTATGTCTGTCCAATGGTACAGAAATACCATAGGTAGACATTACTACACCGATAGTTCTGAGTAAAACAATATTCTAGCAAAGACAGAATGTGTGTTCTAGTGAAGATAAGTTAAAACTGGAAAAACTCCCCATTCACTAAGACTCATTTAAGACCAGTTTACTATGTGGACCACAGATCAAAATTGCAACCGCAGCCCAGCCAGGTAAATGGTAAATGGACTGCATTTATAGAGCGCTTTTCAGACCAGTGGCCACTCAAAGGGCTTCACAATTTTGCCTCACCTTCACCCATTCATACATCAACGGTGTTGTCAGCCATGCAAGGCGACAGCCAGGTCGTCGGGAGCAGTTAGGGTGAGGTGTCTCACTCAGGGACACCCTGACACTCGGCTAGGAGGAGCTGGGGATCGAACCAGCGACCTTCCGGTTACCAGACAGCCTGCTCTACCTGCTGAACTGCTGCTAGTAGCGTCTAGCCTAGAACTCTAGACACCCTAGCGGCAGCAAATTTATTTGGCAGCTAGGTAGGTCCAGAGCTTTTCTCTATAGCTCTGGGTAGGTCTAGCACGGCTCCGTCGGCTTTTTGGTGCTGGAAACACAAAGTATGTCAGACCAATCATAGTGTGAGGGGCGGAGTCGAAAGCCGGGCTACCATGACGACAGAGTTGCGACGGTTCCGTGTTAGAGGTAAACAATGGCTGCTGCTGCTGGCGAATGGTTGTCTTTCCACTCGGCTTTGGCCGCGACTCTTCAAGACTTGAAGTTAACATTTTATTTGAGAAAAGAACAACGAACGGCACTGAAGTCTTTCCTCGAAAAGAAATATTTATTCTGAGTTTTGATTAATTACGTAGTCAGAGCCGTCGCTCTGACTACGTCACCTTCTTCGTTGCTCTGATTGGTTGTAGCGCTATCCTATTGCGTGCAGAGGGAACTTGAAAGACAACCGTTTATCCCGCCCACACTGCCAATGGAGCTGAGCCAGACCTTACATCTTTCTGATGTGGGTCTGGCTTGGCAGGCTAAGTAGCGTCCGCATTTGTGAGAAACATCGACAATTAGCTGATATTCTCTCCTGGATTATGAATAGAAACAGTAATAGAAACCAACTTCTCCATGAAGAGATTTGAGTGAGAGCAGTGATGGGAAGATCCAGGCAGCCTCAGCAGGGCTCGGAGCCGGTGGTGGTGCTGCATTATGTAGATGACACTGTGGTCTCCTGAGCCCTAGCCCTGGGCCACGGCCCTCCTCACTGTGGCCGTGAAGACTGAGAGAAAATTACACCAGCAAGACTGAGGCGATGGCATTGTATTGCCGTTAACTCAGTCTACCGCAAGTATATTCAGGGGCCAGGATAGTACAGTGGTCAGGGCATTCTGGATTTTAAACACAATGTCCCAGCGGTCTACTTATCATTATTGCAACAAAAAATACAAATCCCTGAAAGTGTCTGCTAATGACCACAGTCTGCTAAATGGTCAGTTTGCACCCAATACGGAGGTACTTTCTTCTACCGCCATCGAGCACGAACCAAATAATACATTATTTACGAACCACAATATGCCCAACCTCCAATAGATGGCCGGTGTACAGAGGCCATGGCCACACCAGCACCACCACGGTGGATAGCCCATCATGTCTGCCTCAGAAGCAGATATTATTATGGCCATTTCAACCTCAGACACAGCCACCGGGTTCAAGGATCGCAGGAGGAGGGCAAGATTGTCAGCAAGGGAGTAGAGGAGACAGTGAAGAGCACAGAAGCCCATGACCCCGTCTGCACTGCCCTGGCCCACATGCACTTACATTACATCAAATGGTGTCTGAATGGAGCAAAATATATATAGCTAGAGCAACCCATGGGTGGAAAGCAGTGGTTGAGAGAAGCACTCAGAACTTTTACCTAGTAATACCGCACTGTAGAAATACTCTGTTACAAGTAAAAGTCCTGCATTGAAAATGTTACGCAAGTACAAATGTATTAGCATGAAAATATACTTAAAGTACCCAAAGTTAAATTACTCATTATGCAGAATGGCCCGATTCAGAATAATATGTATTATATTATTGGATTATTATTTATTGATGCATTAATGTGTTCATCACCTGAATGTTGTAGCTGGTAAAGGTGGAGCTCATTTTAATTTATTTATATATATAGTTTTTTAAATATTACTTTACATACTGCTGGGTAGCTTTTGAATTTCCTCCTGGGGACCATGAAAGCCTTATTGATATAATATAATTAATTGATTTATTGATTATATTTTGTATTATTAATCTGAATCTGCAAATACAGTAGTAACTAAAGCTGTCAGATAAATGTAGTGGAGTAAAAAGTACAATATTTGCCTCTGAGATGTAGCGAAGTACAAGTATAAAGGTAGCAGAAAATAAAAAATACTCAAGTAAAGTACAAGTACCTCAAATGTATACTTAAGTGCAGTACTTGAGTAAATGTACTTAGTTACTTTTCAAAACTGGTGAAAAGTGAAAGTCATGGTTGGCTACTATGGGCTCTAGTGTTGTAGTGATGCTAAAGTGGTCCCATCAAAATTAAATGATATGGGTTGCTAAAAGCCAAATGTTTATAGTGTATGAACATAGAAATGCATTTACCTTTGGAGTGCTGTGGATTTGCTCAGCACACAAACCACTGAGCAACACCTCGATAACCGTTCCGTTCCGTCTTCTTCCGCTTATCCGGGGTTGGGTCGCGGGGGCAGCAGCCTAAGCAAGGAAGCCCAGACTTCCCTCTCCTCAGCCACTTCGTCCAGCTCTTCCCGGGGGATCTCGAGGCGTTCCCAGGCCAGCTGAGAAACATAGTCTCTCCAGCGTGTCCTGGGTCTTTCCTGGGGTCTCCTACCACGCATGATAAAAACCTGACTGCAAGGCCTTTTGGTTTAATGAGAACATGCTTCATTGGCAACTGAGAAGAAAATAAATGACATTGAGAGAAAGGGCTTTCTTTTACATATTGGTGAAATAGTATTGTGTTACCGTGTTGTGAGGAGAATTTGATTAACACCAAAGATATGGATGTCAACGTTTGTTCCCACGACAGAAAGGTTTGAGAATTATTGTTAGTTTTATTGACTTCCCTCTAAAAACACAAATAACGTTGTGTTTTGTTTCTCTGGAATCCCATTTATACTTTCACAGTAAATGTTCCATGAGCTTAATAGCGTCTTGTTTAAGGAATATTTTGGGCCAAGACATCATTACAGCAAGCATACAGCAGCACACCAAGAGTTTACAAGGGGAAAAAAAAATCTTATTATAATCTGTCTGGCACATAGTGTTCATATCGTAAAATACCATTTAGCCTTCTTGATTATAAGCTTCACTTGCATTCCCTTCAGCCGTGAAATAATCTTCTTGTGATACTTGATGGGAAAAGTATTTTTTTAGGCCACTTCTTGACAGCAAAGTACTTGATTTAATGGAGCCTGATCATGGGAAGACACACTGGAGCATTTACCAAGCGTCTTCCATGGGGCAGCACATTTCCAGGACTTTTATAGTCACATTGTACAAACATCAAATGATACAAAAAAACACAAACCAAAAGTGGTTTCACGGTCTAAACTATAGTAGGTGTGATATAGACCTGCAGTCTAGACTGGGAGACTAGTTAATTGATAAAACACATATTACTTAATCTACAGTGGTAATTACAAATGCAAACTACATACTACATTTGTGAACATATGAGGATTAATTTCTCCACGACAATACTAAACTGCTGAAGGTGAGCTTGGAGGAAAGGATTCCACGATATCCTCATGTAATCTTCCATTTCCATATGCAAAACGTGACCCTATGCCACCTCTCTACTGGGCCACTTTTAAAATGTGCAGTCAAAAGCAGCTAGTTAGCAGAGCAACAGACAGAGAGGACCCTATGAAAACAACGTCAGGTCCCACTGCAGGACCTCCTATGTTCCAGTCTATAAACACTGTAGTATGTACTAGTATGTAGTACGACAACCTTAGTGTTATGAACAGTATCCGACAACACAAGCCAATGGTACTGGGACGTGGTCACTTCCGGAGACATGTCTGACAACGGTGAGGTTAAAAATGATCTGGATTTATACCATGGCCCGGGCGAATACTCAATTCTGATTGGCTAGAGAGGTGTGCATTATTTTTCGATAACATGCAAGGCTATGACGTGATCGTCTTATGACCAAATTGAATTGAAATTAGAGAGAGTCGGTATGATTTAAGGGGAACTGTTTTTAAAAAGGCTAAGATAAGAACAAATATAATGCAGAGATGTGTTTCTGTTAGAGGTGTTGATTTGTGGAATAGTTGTGATAATGAATTAAAAAGGTGTAGTTCACTTTCCTCATTTAAAAACATGTTTAAAACTAAAATACTAGAAAAATATATAAGTCAGGTATGAAGAAGAATGAAATTACTGAAACTTTTGGTTGTGTTTGCTTGAATTGTTGTAATGGAACTTTATTTATTTATGTATTTACTTCTCTAAGATGTTTTGTTTGTACTTCAGTTTTATGATGTAACTGAGTTGCCTTGCTGAAGTTGTTTTGTTTTGTAAAAAGGGTCGGCATAATAAGCACCAGCTTCAGCCTACACCTTTTTGATTAGCTCATCCCTTGTATTATGATTTGGTTGAGGTAAACTTTTTTTGTATTTCGTTGGGGGGGGATTTTAAAAATGCTAATCAAATCAAATCACATCAAATATATTAACTTTTGCGTTTTGCAAATGAATATCAGTCTGGCCTTGGCAGGTGAATCCGGTTGAAAGTAAAGCAAAAACATAATCTAATCTGAGAAAAGCCTTCCGTGCAGATTTATGTCAATCGTTTATCATCAATATTCAGTCTATTTCAGACAAAAAAAACAGTTTTAACTGCTCCGTAGATTGCTAGACTTTCCTCACCACTTTATTTTTTAAATTTGGTACGGTGGTCGTGTTCCTGTTTTCGTCGTGACCTCCTTCACCCAAGCGCTGATCGGTCCTATCGTTTTTTAATGTTTTAGAAAAAGTCACCGATCTGCAGAGAGAAACAGAATGAACTTGTGAGATCAGAATGGTCTCATGAGGCTAAGATTATTCTGCCAGTAGGCTGAATCCTATTCTTCTCCGTCTTACTGGCTGCATTTACCCTTTGCCTCTGTGTTTTTGCCTTTATCTCCCCCTACTTAATGCACACACGCACGCATGCGCACACACACACACTCTCTCTCTCTCTCTCTCTCTCTCTCTCTCTCTCTCTCTCTCTCTCTCTTCCCCTCTACTTTCTTTCCCCATGTTTATTTAATGCAGCCCCTCTGGCATCTCAGAATAAATAAATTATACATTTAATTATGCTCTCGTTTTCCTGATCTCCTTTCAGGAAAAGATTCATGAGCTTGCGTGTTTCTCGAGCGACTCCCCTATAAACGCTTATCCTACATGACGACATCACACCTGAGTGCGGGGAGATACGCGCTCTGGTTTTCCCGCGTTGCTCATTCGTCACGTTCCACCGCTAATTCCCCATCATGCTAGGGTTGATGATCACAGCCATTCGGCACACGATTACATTCATGCGCCGCAGAAGAAAAAACGAGAAGGAAACAAAGGGTGTAAAAAGGGGAAATGTATGAAGGCAAAGACAAAGAGACGACAGAGAGAGGACCAAGAGAGGTTTCAGAGCAGTTTGTCAATTTCACATCACCCTCTTTTGGTATCAAAATAATAACTTATACCACTACATTGTTAAATACTTTATCCATTATTTTGGAAGTATTTAACACCTTTGAACGTTTTTTTGGTCAATAACATTGGATAGGTTTGCATTATGTAAGAGATAATCCACGAGGAGTTGTGCATGTATCGAAAAATAATACACGATGCGGAGTGGTTTATCCTGCTTATACCATGGCCACTGAGAAATCAATACAAATATAAGGGTGTTGATCCATATTTTGGGGTAGTTCTGTCTCAAAAGTACAACTTTTAGCTCGCACTACTTTGTGTGTGCCTGTAAACAAACGGCGAAAAATAATGCACATCTCTCCAGCCAATCAGAATCGAGTATTCACCTGGGCCATGTTATAAGTTTCAATAACGACACCTCTGCCTTTCAGCAGTTCTGAATCAATGTGCTACAAATCCAACATGAGAAACAATGTTAAAATACAACCAGTGACCTGATGTTTCCTTGACAACCCCCACATCACCATCCCCCCACCGTCGTACATTACTTTCCAATAACGGGACACCCTGTCGTGGTTTATACGTATTTCATGAAGCCTTTAAAGGATATCTTCTGGATTATTTTCCCATCATTTTGGGTCTCAGGGACTAACGCGGACAGCAGTGTTCAACATTGGTCCAGTTCTGAGCAAGAGGGCTTTGGCCGTCAGCCGTGAAACGGGCAGCAATGTAACCTATAGGGCATTAGTGCCCCATCAATGTATGTCCTCTAAAAGTGTTTGTTTTGCCACCGCCAGGCTCAGATTGTTATTGTAAGTGTCTGACAACATTATGGAAACCATCCCTACAGAGACATAAAACCTTTATCTTTCGCTTGATCCGCTCTGTTTGTTATTGTGTCTAACCAAGTCTCGCCAAGGAGATTTCAGAGCGAGACTTCTCCCATAATGTTGTCAGACACTTATAATATCAATCTGAGCCTGTCAGAGGCAAAATAAGCCCTTTTAGAGGATGTACATTGACGTGGCGCTAATGCCCTATAGTTTCATTGCTACATTGCTGCCCATTTCGTGGCTGACGGCTGTGAGCCTGCTCGCTCAATACTGGACTAATTAGTCCCCGAGACCCAAAATGATGGGAAAATAGGGTCCAGGTTTAAAAATCCTTAAGTTATCCTTTAAAATCCCTATTATTCTCCTCCCTATTAGGAGTGTTTCCATCTTCTTGTGTGCCAAGCTGTTACATATACGGTTCCATTTCTCTCTAGTTTAGGTCGTTGTTGTCCACCATCACGGTCCATCTGGGTGCGGACCATGTGATGAGCCAGTCTATTGCTGTTCGTGTGACGTTGGCAGTCGTATGTTCCTGGCCACGCTCCCCTCCAGACTGGCCTCTAACGCTGCGGGTGCACTTGTCCTGTGGAGCCGCTCCGGCCAGGGCACTTACTCACCATGTGCGTGCACACACACACACACACACACACACACACACACACACACACACACACACACACACACACACACACACACACACACACACACTCAACTATACCACACATGCACGCATGCACACACACACACACACACACAACTATACCACACATGCATGCACGCACACACGCACTCAACTATACCATACACAAGTACGCACACACACAAACATACCACACACGCACACACACAACTATACCACACACATTCACTCAACTATACTATACACACACACACACACACACACAACTATACTACTACACACACACAACTATACCACACACACACATAATTACAGAGCCATTATGAAACACAGTGGTGAGGAAATGTTTGAACACATTCTCTGGCCCCGTGTGGACCCTGAAGCCATCTGTCACAGGGCATCCATGCCAACACACTACCCTTCCCATCTCACACCCCTTTTCTGCTCCATTTCTGCTCAGTTGGAACTAAGGTAAGATACCTATTTCAGGACCATATACTTTGACCAAAGTTATTCCAAAATGAGCAAAACCCCAACTGAGACAGGAGCGGTTCTCATTAATAACACCCCCAATTTGTCAGGCCATAAAATATTACTATCACCGCGGCATGCTGCGAAATTCATCATTAGCATTATCCGTTATTTTGTGAAGCAATCGCAAATGAAAAAAAGTGGTCCGATCTAAAAACATTCATCTTTCCAAAGCACAACACAAAAACCCTCCCCAGTTCCCTATTAATAATCGTGAAGGGAGATCTTTTATAGCTGTCGTTGTTTCCCTCTTATACTGTGTTATTTGAGGTATATGAGGTAGAGGTGCTGGGAGCTCCGGATGGGGGGGGGGGGGGGGGGGGGGGAGTCTGCTGGGTAGGTGACACAAGCAACCAATAAGTTCACATTCAAAAAGGTGCGATTCCATCTTCTTCAGACATGCCCCAAAAAATGTTTTTCCAACCTTTTCTATTGGCACTTTATGCCTTTTCATTTTTTGTATTTTTTGTTTTCATCCTGTGGATTCAAGGTTACGTTGGAGCTGTTGATACTTTGCCTCTTTCATCACACATCTCGCTTGTGTAAAATACAAACAGAGTGAACTCCTCGTGGGAATACAGCAGCAGGAGAGGGCTGGGGTGAAGGCCTACACAGTCGGGGAAAAGTTGAAGGACACTTTTGTGCACACGTATTTATACCGCAGTATTGTTAATTACTGCGGTACCTGATTGGTCAATATCATTTCGAGGCTGTCCATTATTTTTCAATATCGGGACACCTCTGCTGCCTTCTAACAGTTATGAATCAATGTGCTACAAATCCAACTTTAAAAACAACTGACAAATACAACTATCGACAAGATGTTTCCTTGACAACGCAAAAACAATATGCTCAAAGCGCCGCAGAATAACACTGCTGATTAAGTTGATAACAAAACCAATAATGTTATACATGAAAGTAACTACCGTAATATATAATCATTACTGGTAGCTGCGGTATAAGCAGAATAAACCACTCCGGGGTGTCCCGTTATTGGAAAATAATGTATGACAGGGTGAGGATGTGGCCGAGAGAGAGAGAGAGAGAGAGAGAGAGAGAGAAAAAGAGAGAGAGAGACACAGACACAGACAGATATAAACATGCAGATATATAGCGCTTATGTTTATTTCCCCGTTATGTTTACGACCTTCAAAGAACACACAGGCACACACAGCTCAGCCTACCACCCCTTTATTGCCACCTTGTCAGTCCCCATTTCAAAAAGTAGCTTCTGATGTAAGATTTAGGGAAGCCTGGTCTCCTCCGTGGCTCCCGTATCTCCCTCCTTGTAACTACATTCAAACGGAGCGTGTCGGGGAAAAAGGAGGAAGACATGTTGAAATTCAAAAGAAGAGTGACAGCGGATCAGCGGAGCCCAGACTGCCTCAGCGACTTAAATCAGAT
This sequence comes from Merluccius polli, assembly GCA_030340625.1. Taxonomy (NCBI): domain Eukaryota; kingdom Metazoa; phylum Chordata; class Actinopteri; order Gadiformes; family Merlucciidae; genus Merluccius; species Merluccius polli. Next base: position 156,113 of record JAOPHQ010000573.1, read on the forward strand.
ACAAATCCTACATACACATGTTCACACGCCCGCGCATTGGGCTTTCATTCTGCCACAGTCATGCATTATCTTCAAAACAGAAAAAAATAACAGCGAAACAGTGACAGAAAGAGTGAAAGAGAGGGAGAGAGAAAACTAGAGTTAAGGGGGGATTCAACTTCTATCAGAGATGTAGCCGAGTGGAGATCTGGCCTGTCAGGGTTTATTTGCCCTCCAGTTTATTTGCATTTATCTTATGCTCATCTCATGGCCAACGCAATACCCAATGTATAAAATCTTTCTCCATCTGTCCGTCTGTTAATCATCTATCCAGCCATCTACCCACCCATCCATCCAAAGAAACTATCCACCATACATCCATTGATGATACAACCCTCATCCATCCATCCATATCTCAGATTTGGACCAAACACGGGGCGGTAATGCAGCTCATAAAACAGTTTGTCCAAAGCGACTTATAATAAGTACATTTGTCAGTAGAAAGTAAAACAACAATATATCACTGTCTGTAATACATTGTTGGTGCACCATAGTGGCTCAGTTTAGCTATCCTTTCTGGTGTACAGCCTGGATAGCTTGGGTAAGATGCTATATGATGCTGAGCCATACCTCATTATAATAAATAAATAAATAATATAAATATATATAAATTCATTATATTATAATAAACATTACATTAATAAGATATATCAGTTTCAGTTTTTGTGAGTGTGAGTGAATGTGGGGATGAGAGAGAGAAATTAGACTGTTCAGTTGCCTCTCCGCTGTTAGGGTCTCGGCCATCGCCCAGTTCAGCGCCAAGCCGCAGCGCTGCTGTGTGACTGTCTGTGGTGCAGAATGAAATGAATAAGCTTTGTTAGTGAAATATCCTTCACAAAGTGTAAGCTAACAGCTTTCTTTTATGATTTTTCTCATGTTACGTTGAAAAATCATTGTGACCCATCCCCGCCTAAAAAATGTAAAGCATGTCTTGGCAACTGTCACTGACTCTTCCCCTTATGCCGCGTGCACACCGAGCACGGCAGCGTGGTTACATACAAAGTCAGTGCAAATACGCTAGTAGACGCTAATTTGACCCGCTGACACAACGCATGTGGTGCGAACGACGCAGAATCTGCTTTTTTTCTTTTTCTAATGAATGCAGAAAGAACAGGTCTTGTATTATGAGTTCCTCCGTTATTCTACGCTTTTCTCCACAATGTTCTTTCATAAGACTAATCGTTGTAATTGTATTAGCACATTAAGGAAACGGAGGTCCCTGAAGTTGGTGGTTTGACTCAGTTGACAAAGTCAAAGTGTTGACGGAAGTGCATCTTTTATATCCAGGAGTACATTTTTAACATGTCACTTTTTTGGGGTGAATGATGAAATATTAAAAAAATGTGCGTGTGTGGATAAATATATGCCAGCCCAGTGCAGCGTCGGAAAAAAATAGAAAACCGTATAACCCCGAGTCCGGCTGGGTTCCATCGCTCACTGCCTGCAGCCCCTACCAACCGCTGATGCATTTTTCATGAGCAGAGCAGAACAGCACAGGAATACAATAAATAAATAAATATAAATAAATAGACTAGTGTTGAACTATATCCGAATGGTTCAGCCTTATGTCACTCCGGGCTATATAGGAGGATGAGCCCTTAAATGGTTTAGTCCACAAACACTTTAGACATCATAAGTGTCCTCACGGTAGATTAGTTTGCGAGAGTGTGCATGGAGGAGTCTATGACTGAGGTTTACTGTGTGTGTGTGTAGTTTTTAATAGCAATGGTTTCTGTACGAAGGTTGAGACGGATGTGAAGAATTGAGTTATGTCAGGGTCCCGACCCTTGCCAACTGTCAGCGCTGTGAAGTCTAGTATACTCTGCACGATGAAGCATCGGCACTCGTTGCTTTAAAAAGGAACCCGTCGCGGACATGAAAGGCTTGTTAATGAAAGTGAGGAGGCTTTGTTGAATGCATTAGTTGGGAAAGCTATGCTGGTGACGTTATAAAAGAAAGAAAGATAAAAAAGTGCGAGATGAATTTCTGCACTACGATTTTCTGTAGTGGTAAAAAATACTTGAGGCAAGGCAATACAAGGACTAACCAAAGTGAGTTGTGTGTTGAACTTTCTCTATATTGGAGTCTGGAGACTATAGACTCCTATGTTGGGTCACATTATAGACAAAAACAAGTTCATACATAAATAACAAAATGTAATTGTGATATTTATTGTTTCACTGACATGCAAAAATCCATGCACATTCATTACTGCTTAGTCGTAAATATAACATGGATTAACATAACCCAAAAGTGATCAATTTTTCTAATAGGACTGCTATGCAAAGTTCAACATGATTTACCCAGCATTTATCCGCTGACCTTTGACCTGTTATTAGATTAGTGTACTGTAAATGCATTATTTATGTTTTTGGATCACCATTTCAACTGCTGATATTGTTTATTTAAGGGTTGGAATCACTACACACTAGTTTAGTGCCTGATGCTTGAAGAAAAAGTAGTGTTAATACACAGTAAAACATGATAAATTGTGAGACTGCGTTATAGATTGTGAATGTATTTTTAATCGGAGGGGTCTCACTTCACAAGAAAAGTAATTCCAATCGATTTTCAAACAGAAAACTACGTTGCAAAAACGAAATTCAATTTGTAAGGATCACAAAAATAAGTCACCCAAATGGTCAAACGCCCAAACTCAAGTGTTTTTTGTGACCTGCTTCTTCTTCCTCCCCTGTTGCTTGAATCCAATTGACGCTGGCACATAACTTTTATTAGCTAGGTGCGCTGGTGTGAGGCCCAATTACAGCGTATAAACTCAGAAGGGGAAAGAGAATTGCTTTTGCAATCCGGGGCCATGGTCCTCCCAGTCATAAAACAAAAACAGTTGTGTAAAAACTGGACGTCCACGCAGGATGAATTACCAGCGGGTCCCTGTGGGCCCATTGTCCACGCTAGCATCAATTATCTACTCCGTTAAAACGCCATCCAGTCCCTGTGAGTAGATGATATTGATAGAGCCTAGACGAATATAATGTTAAAAGTAGCTTTAATGTATGCAGGAAACCGACGAGGATCAGAAGGGGTGAGGTGTGTAACCATCATGGAGGGATTGATCGATTTCCCCCGTGGTTAAGAAACAAATGGAGTGTCTCAAAACGCATGTGTGCAAAAAGCACCCTCCTCTTTTAATCTCATGGACTGTATTTCATAGTTCAGACTGGAACTCACTTTCCTTTTCTCTCTTTGCTCACCTCAGGTACTCACACATTTGGGTGGAGGTGTCAATATCCTGTTTATTTTCGCCACCAGAATTGCACATTTCTTTGTCCCCCCCCTTTTACAAGCGAGAATTGGTGTCATGTATGCTCTGTGTGCTCTGCAGTGGCTGTCACCCTAGGAGCTGAAAAGAGAATACTGCATACCTTCACCCAGTTTAGGCGTACTTATTTGTATTTTTTTCACCCAAAGGCACATTTCAACTGTGGAGGAAAAAAAGACAAAAAGTGTCACTAGCTAATTCACCACCGGTGAGATGAAAACGGAGAATTCATTTGTGCTTCAAAAGGTACATTCCTCTTGTTTTATTCTTTTGACAGAATCTTTCAGAGTCTCATTCAATGTACCTCTGTTCAGCCCAGCTTCAACCTGAATGTGTCTTCTTGGCAGTCAAAACTCTTGGCTCACTCGACTTGTATTGGGAAAAACCAAAAGCACCGATGTCATTGACGTTATCCATTTACTTTTAGTAATTTCTGTATTTAAAAAAAAAAATCTATATTCACTATCAGGTGAGTGCTGGGAACAGCATATAATCAATATTGGAGCAACTACACAAATAGTAGTGACAATGCCATAGCATTACCATGCAAAGCACATTTTCTGAAGACATTTCAGTTTTCGCAGGTGAACTGCCTACGAGTTTCAGAAACTGCGATCTGAGCTTGTCGTGACAGCAGGGTTCCATAGGTGCGAGCGCGAGTCCTCAAAAAACGTCAAAACCCACGTCACACTCACTCGAGCTGAAAACTACCACTCTGGAAAAGCTTTTTGAGTGGGAAGTAGCAGAGAATTTCCCCGTTTAACAACTTCATACATTTGAGTAAAAAATAACAGAAATGTTCACCAACACTTTGCGAGACCCAAATGGATGCACTTGTTATTCCCATCTATGCATGTGGTGGTGACTTTATAATGTAATAGCACCAATGGCAGAGCTCCCAACATGCCTCCTGTATAAGATCAATGAGGCAGGGAATTTACAAGCTTGAGGGGGGGGGGGGGCACATAAACGATCAAAGATGTCTATGTGTGTGTGTGTGTGTGTGTGTGTTGTTGTTGTTGTAGTCCTATAAACGATGACATCAAACTGTCCCATTTCCCAGATTGAGATTTTACTAGCGCTGCAAAAACATACGAAGGCTTGCGGAAAACTGAACGTAATGAAGTGTGACACGGCTCAATGCGTTTTTTACAGCGCAGCAAACCTCAGCCTATCGGCTGTCCCGCTGGCATAACGCGTCAGACAGGGAAAATTATGAGTGGCCTGGTGTAACCGACAGCCATCGGCAGGCTTCATGCCCATCGCAACCCAAGACACATGAGAGGATCACAACATACACACCTAAAGAATAGGAACGGGTGTATGTAGTGTATATTTCTGTTGCTTTCCTTTGCGTGTGTGTGTGTGTTTGTACATGTACTTTGTGTCTGCAAAATGTGTGTTTTTGTGTGTTTGTGTGAGCATTTTTTTGTGTATGCAAAATGTGTGCGATCAACTCTGTCCCTTGCAGACAAACTACACGTGACTGTCTGTTTCCATGGCGATCCAAACCTCAGAAAATCCTTCCCTGGGTACCATGAGACATACAGAAACATGATAATCATTCTTCTCCCACTGACTTTGGACAAACAAGTAGAAAGTTACGAGACAATCGGGCGAGTAAACAACAAGTAAACCAAAAAAATACTCTAGCTGTAAAAACAAGTGTCAGTTTTTATTAAACGGGCGCACCACTGTATACGTTCTATACATGTGCTGGGTATTGTATACTGCATGAGGTATTGTAAACTCATTTCAAAGTGAGTGATTTGGTAGCATTTGAACACATGCGAAGGTCAAACCCCCCATAGTTAATAATCACACTGGTCCAGCATGTGGCAGTTGGCCACTTAAGCGATCAAGTGATTGAGTCGTAAGTTACTATCCTTTCCCTCTTATTTAGCACTTGCGCTTTCACACATTTTCCGGGCGAGAGAGAACCATTTGGGCTACAACCCCACCAGTCAATTACCTCGCCGCTTCCTTCCATTGATTGGGTGATAGACGGCGATGTCACGTAGGCCACGAGACAAATACTAATTTCGCTTGACTGGGGAAAAATGAAATTGTGTCGTATTAATAAAAGACATGTCAATTTGAGGAGGAAGTAACTTGGGCATTCGATAGCTCGGTAGCTTTGCTTTCAGTACTAAATCCCCAGTAGAAGTCCATCTATTCAGGATCTGACAAGGCGGTGGTAGGAATATTGACTGGTACTGTCCTAGGCAGGTTTGGTTAGGATGTTGTCGCCGTACGCTTTGCACTCTTGAACTGTATAGCTGTCATTCGTTTAATATCTTTCACATCTAATACAGAGCGGGTGCACTTTAAGCTAATGAGGTCCCGCCAGAGCTAGCATGGCAAGGCCGTTGTTTTATCTCCTTCTCAAAGCACACCCCCACTCCCCTTTATCCGTCTTTTCCTTTATGCTCCTGTTTTTTTCTCTTCCCCGTCCATAAGCCTTTATTTAGCAATGCTAAAGCTAAGTTATTTTCTCACCGCCAAACTTTTTTTTTTCTTTTTGATCATTTGATGAAGTTATGCACATAGAGATGCTGCTACATCTAGGTCAATGTTTTGGTCTGACGATTAATTTTACATGAAGTGAATTTACATGAACCTATTTTACATGAACAACCCCTACTCACTGACACACACACACACACACACGGACATACACAACCTGATGATGGTGTGCATGTTGAAATGTTTGTGTGTGTGTGTGTGTGACTGTAACTGCAATCTACACTACATTAAATGTAGATTGCAGTTTGCTGCAACACACATCTGCACACACACACACACACACACACTAGAGTCGACATCATTATTTTTTACTTTCTACCATGCCGAAAAGACAGGAGCAGAAATGCATCATGGGTAGGACACTCTGGGAGCAGAATAATGGGGAGGGGTGGGGTGTGTGTGGATGATTTGGGTGCGAGTAGATAATTAAATTGCAGCCTGCAAGAAGACTAATGATGAGACTTTACCTCAAAGCCGCTCGACCTCTTGGATTTTCATCAGAGCCGTGGAAATGCCTCGCACTGCATATAGCACCACGGTCCTAACTCACCACCAGCCCTCCGCTGTCAGAGACGATCTCCTCCGAGACCAGGGGGGGGGGGGGGGGGGGGGGTGGATCTAGATGTCATACCGCTTGAACCTCATGAGTTCCCATCTCTCCAGAGAGATGGACAGCCACCAACCGTCAACTCTGATATATTGGACTTGAGTGCCTGCAGGTGCTACTATAGTCACTTTCCTTGGGATTCCCCCCATTATGCCTCCGAAACGGTTATATTCAGGTTTCCAATTTAGTTTGGAGATAAGGTACGAGCTCACAATCGTTACGTATAGGTTTTCAGATTCTCACAGAAATACTATTGCTACCACTAAAATCTTTTTTTTCTTCATTTACTTCAAATCTGTACACATACTAAGAGTTCAAGTACAAAACTATAAACTACATCCTTAACTGACAGATTGATTCTAGTTGTAGTTTGTTCTAGTATAATTTCCTTTAATTTAATATCCTTGCCTTCCCCTTTCTCTCCTACCTCCCTTGCTCCCTTTCTTCTACTCCTCTCCTTTCCACCCTGTTGCTATTTATTCCTCAGCCTGTTGTGGAGTTCATCTTACCAATGCGATATGAAGGTACTTTATTTATCCAGTGCCCTTAGAGTACTATTGATCGACAGGGTCACAGCCATGACAAAGCGGTAATCCTGGATTGGCAGATCAATAGTTCCACAGGATTTTAAGGAGGGGGTGGGGGGGTTTGTGTTAACGTCGCCAGCTTCACGTTTTCCAATGATTACACAGTGTGTACACAGAACACAGTGGTGCAGTTGTCAAGTGACACAATAAGGACTACAAGTTATTTTACATTCTGTTGTAATCTGCCTTTTAAGTGTCATCAGTTGTCGTCCACAAAATGCACTAATTTGTTCAGAGTTCACCTGGACTTTGCATAGACTCCCGCCCCAAAAGAAGGAAAAAAGAAAGAAACAAAAATAAACTCTTATGCACTTGTATGTTCATATGTCCTGGCAAATAAATAGTATTGGCATCGTATATCATCTTACCCTGGCTATCCATGCTGTATACCAGAAAGGATAGCTAAACCTAGCAATCATGGTGCACCTAGAAGGTTGTTCTGTTGACATCCTTGCTGTACCGACAGTGATATATTGTCGTTTTACTTTCGCCTGACAAATGTATTTATTGGACAAAAGTGTCTGCTAAATGCCTTAAATGTGAATGTAAATGAGAATGTGTAGCAGCAACTGATGACTTGCCAATCTCTGCTGGATTCTTCTTGGCAGGAATGACCGAAAGAGTCCTCCAGTTTATTTCTATTTAAAGAAACCCATTTCCTTCACCAACGGAAAAATAATAGCCATTGTATATAAGAATAAGAATAAGGCGGCGGCAACTCAATTGCCGTTAGTGTGAATATATAGGCCTATCAGGGGCTGTTATTTTGTTTGCAAGTTGCTGTTGAATCGCCATGACAGTTGCTTTTTGTCATTGTCCATTATCCAAACTATTTGTGTTTTAGTTTTGTCTGTAATCTGTTCAGAGTTCACCTGGACTCTGCCTAGCCTCCTTCCTCTACTAACCCTCTCCTTCCCCCTCCCATTAAAACAATTATGGGAGGGGGAATACAAATGTATTTTGTATGTCCTGGCACCTGCATTAATAATTTGCGCTTAGTATGTTAGCACTTATATCTGTTGTATACTAGCAATAGGTTAACTTAGCAATTGGGTGTGCTTGAAACTTGTTCTTGTGAAATCCTTACTGAACCAATAACAATTTACTGCTGCACTTTATTCTGACAAATGTACTTATTGTAAGTTGCTTTGGACAAAAGCGTCTGCTTAATGCCCTAAATGTAAATGTGATCTAAAATACCTGGAACAAAATCAAAAAGAAGAAGCTGCTCAGTATGCAGTGCAGTCAGTGAGAACACCAAATGGCCATAAAACATGACACGTACTGACAGAGGTCCTGCTCACAAATTCGGATGTGAACCAGAAAATGAAATGCAGATTGTGAAGTTACAAGTTCAGAGAGGGTGAAATAGAAGGATTTTAATGGTTTAACCGTGGAGTGAAAGACGGCGACCGAGTCGGCGATGACGCAGAACTACTGTGACGGCAAGGAGAGGTGCATTCTGGGTAGGCGGCTTTATTGAAGCGAGTTCAGAAGGTTGTTGTGAGAGAGGTCTATTCTTTTGAATGAATGAAACGAAGCAAGCAGGTATTGTAAGCTGGCTAAAACAACTAGTGCGTAGTATCATTACTATAGTGTTTGTGTACAATACAGTTTCCACAGTGTAGAAAACACAAATATACTATGCGTATAAATCAGGTGATGTGACGTGTTTCATTTGAGAATGTAGATGAGCTTCTGTAAGTTGGTAGGAGACCAAAAGTTAATGAAACAATACACAGGGGTGGTAAGATAGCTTCAAAGTTAATCATTAGCAGCGCCCATGGGATGAACTATTAGCATGGGAACAGTGACTGAGATATACTCAACATATGTTTTGACAGAGAAGGTATTATATATTATAAAGCATTTGTTTTTCATCATTGGAATAATGCAGACAATGCACAAATTAATAAAGAATAATTATTGAAATACATATATAAGAGAAAAAAAAATCTATAACACTATATGGATTATTGACGAAATAATGTAAACCATAAAAATATGGAATATGTTTAAGTCCATGGTTGCAGACAGTAATACACAGATAACAGGAAAAATAGATTAACATGGATACATGCTATTATACAATAAAACAGAATCAACACGAAAGGGGTGGATTAAAACCAAAGAAAAAAAGTGATTATGTGAGCACAACAGTGTGAGACCGATACAAATAGAAAAAAAGTAATTGCAAATGAATCGCAATGCGTATTCATTGCTAAAACAATACACATGCCCTGTGTCTCAATTTGTGTATTCCATACTTGCACTTTGAGTGCATAAGTGTGTTCACACTGACAAGTATGGCAAAATGCAGTGCAATATGAGTGCCCAGGTGGTGTACTCATAACGGTCAAAAGTTGACCACCAACATTTGTGAAAATGGCAGTCGAGGAAGTGGCTGCACCTCACATGAAATGGGAAGCACAGCCCACCATGCAAGTAAAATTAAAAGAACGTTCATTTTTATTGACTTTTATTAAAGTCAAGTGAGCAAACCAGCTGGCAGATATTTTGGCGGTCAAACGTTGGCAAAATGCTGTTAAGTGCACGACGGCCGTGGTCAATTAGTGACACAAACCTGTCGAAATTCACACACTATGCAAGTACATAGTACACTTCCATTTAGTACACTGTGTACACTAACGGAAGTATCTGAATTAAGACACACAAATGGATTGTGTTTGTGCTAACGAACACACACAGTCACACCCGAACACAGGCTTTTTTCCATTTTAAGTTAATGCTGAAAGAACGTCAAAAGCAGGTCTTGCACATCTTTATTGCAACTACCAACGCAGCTTTATTTCCTTTGCTATTTACCTTGTTTTCTTTACCTAGAAATTTTCTTTGCTAATGTACCTTTTAAAAATCAGCATAAAACAGAATTTATGTCATTTACTTCACAGTGGGGTCCCAGGTGGCACCGTGTGTGTGGTGTGTGTGTGTGTGGCGGTTGGGGGCTGTTTGTATTACCTTATAAAAGGCTTTGTTCTTTGTCACCAGCTGTTGTAAAACAAGTTCACTGAAAACATTACCCAGGAGCGAGCGCCAAGGTGGATTGATGAGAAGTGAAGGAAACCATTTTGTTCTGCTACCAGAGACAGAGAACTCATTACGTTCAGAGTTGCAGTGGCCATGCGGCGACTCTGGAGATGGGGGAGAAAAAAATAAAATATGATCGAATAGGTATGGTAAACTGGGACTTTGTCCGCAATGTTTTGCTGTGTCATTGCAAACGTGTTGTTTTTTGCTCTCTGGTTAATATGCATTGGCTTTGGTGTGTATGTTGGGGTGACCAGACGTCGCCATTTTTCGGGGACAGTCCTCGTTTCGGGTGGCCTGTCCCTGGCTGGAGCTATCCCCAGAAATGTTGCTGTTTTTAAAAAATAGGATTTTTAAAATATATTCACTAACAAGGACCACACCCGTACGGATGAGAGTTTAAACATGTTTATTACAAGTTACAGTTGAGAGGCGTGGGTGATGTGCTGTGGAAGAGGGTTGTAGGGAGGGGGGTTAGAGGGGTCGAGGGATGGAGGGATGGTGGGATGAGGGTCGGAAGTTGGGGATGTTGGGATGAGGGATGAAGGCGGGGAGGGAGGAAGGGAAGGGAAGAAGGGTAGGAGGGATGTGGGGATGAGGGGTAGAGGGAGGAAGGGAAGGGAAGAAGGGTAGGAGGGATGTGAGGATGAGGGGTAGAGGGAGGAAGCGGGACCATCGGTAAGAGTGGTCTTAGGGTTGACGGGTGGACGGGAGAAATCCTGGAGGGAACCTGAGAGGGATTAAGACTCTGAGTGGGGGAACCGTCTCTCCGTGTCTCTAAGGATTAGAGCCCCAAAGAGAGAACTTCATGTTGAGAGAAGCGCGTGCGCGTTTCTGACGTCACTCAGGTCGTTGCGGACGTAGGTCAGGTACGCGGTTGAAGACCAACGACCTAAGATTTTTGTGATGTTGTCCGGGATTCCCTGTCTGGAAGTGGTGGAGGCTGCTCCGATGCGGAAGGAGTGCCCTGAGTATGGCTCGGGGGGTATGCCGGATCGGGACAGGATCTGGCGAAAGTGGTGGTGGAACCAGGAGCGTGTGGCTACTCTGCCGGTCTCTGAAATGAACAGAGGGTCTCGGGGGGAAGCTCGGCAGGCTAGGCGTGAATTGATGTAATCGAGAATGGGTTCGAACGGGCTAAGGAATGAATTCAGTCGAAAGACTTAGACTGGTTGGGGTTGACCGGATTGGTTGGTTTTGCTACGTTTGAGGAAATAGACCAGGGTGTCGGAGGAGAGGACGGAGATGTCGGATACTGATGCGTGGCGTGATGGATCGTAGAGCAGGGTGGAAGCGGTGAACTCTGAGCAGCGTAGGAAGCCGAAGAATGCCAAGAGGAACATGGATTCTAGGACTTCGTCTGTGCTAGGGGACAGGTAGCCTTTGCGGAGGGTTTCAATGCAGCGGGTTAGGAGATCTGAAGTGAGGGGGAGTCGCTTCGGCATGGGGCGTGGTTCGGCCTTACGTAGGCCTTTGAGGAGCATGCTGATGTGGGCGTGGGTCAAAGCTGGGCATGGAGACCCCGAAGATAATTTGGCGAAGAAGTTGATTCCGCTGAGGTAAACTTGTATGGTGGATGATTTGATTTTTTGGATCGAATGGGCGAATGTGATGAAGCTGGAAAAAGTGCGGACGTCCAGCGTAGGGAACGGAAGGTTATGAGAGGTGTGGAAAGCTTTAAAGCAATTCCAGCCAGTTAAGTATGAAGAGAGGGTTTGTGGAGTGACACTGTTGAGGATGAAGTCTTGTGATGTGGTGGCCAGGTGTTCCAGCTGCGGAGTCAGTTGAAGATGGTGGCTGAATACGGTGGGACCGGAGTTGGAAGGGGGTTGGAAGCTGGAGCCAAGAGTTTGAATTTCTGGAGAGAGAAGCGGGAGAGAGAGTCGGCGATTATGTTTTTGTGGCCTGGAATGTGAGATGCTCGGATGATGAATTGGTGTTGTGCGGAAACCAGTGTGAGCCTTCGAATAAACTGCATGATGTCGAGGCACTGGGACCGGCCTTTATTTATGATGTCTACTGCGGCGCTATTGTCGGAGTATATTGCGATGGTCTTCTTAGACCATTCGTGGCCCCAAAGAATAGCTGCTATAATGATGGGGTATATTTCGTGGATTGTGGAGGAAGGAGAGAGGGTTGAAAATTCGCGAGGCCATTTGGCTGCGAACCATTTTCCGCTGTAGAAGCCGCCGAAGCCTACGGAGGGTGCTGCGTCGGTGAAGAGCTGGATGTCCTCTGGCTTGGTGATGTGGTCTTCGTAGAAAAACGATATTCCGTTCCATGCGGAAAGGAAGTGGTGCCATAGTTTAAGCTCTGTTTTGCTTGCTTCGTTGAGCGTGGTGTGGTCATGGAGATTTGGGGTGGACGTGGCTATCGAGAGGAGGTGTGAAAGGAAGGATCGACCTTGGGGGATTATGCGGATGGCGTAGTTGAGGTGACCTAACAGTGAGAGGAGTTGCCGTTTGGTGCATCTGTGGGCCAGGAGGAAATTGGAAATCAGTAGTGAGGTGCGATGGATTTTCTCAGTGGGCAGGGACGCTTGTAGTGAGATGGAGTCGAGGGTGATGCCGAGAAATTCCAGGGACGTGCTGGGTCCCTCTGTCTTTTCGGCTGAGAGAGGGACGCCGAGGTTGGTGAAAGCTGAAATCATGGTGGTGAGACCGTGTGATGGGGGAGAAGAAGGCGGTGTGACGGTCAGGAAGTCATCTAAGAGGTGGATGACGTATGGGAGTTTGTGGTTGTTGATTAAAATCCAGCAAAGTGCTTCGGATAGAGAATCGAAAATTTTTGGGCTGCTCTTACAGCCGAAGGTTAGGCGGACGGCAAAGTAATATGCGCCCTTCCAAAGGACACCGAAGAGGTGCCAGTAGTCGGGGTGAATGGGGAGAACTTTAAAGGCACTTGTGATGTCTGCTTTGGACAGCCAAGCTCCTCGGCCTGCGGCACGGATGAGGGAGATGGCGTGATCAATGGTGGAGTACTGCATTGAGAAGTCTGGGCTGGGGATGAGGCTGTTGATGTTTGGGACGGTGGAGCCATGTGGGGATGATAGGTCGATGATGAGTCTCTTTTTTCCGGAGTATTTTCGGGTGGCTATGCCGATGGGGCTGATTCTGAAAGAGGGGAACGGAGGACTGGAGAATGGACCGATCATGAAGGTTTCTTTTACTTCCTTGGTCAGGAGTCTGTCCACTGTGTCAGGCTCTGAGTTAGCGGATTGTAGATTGTGGCATGAGAAGGAGGAATCTGGCGTGAAGTGTAAACCTGGGTGGAAGCCGTGGGTGAACCCTTGGAGGAGATAGTGGACGAACTGGCGGTCTGGGTGGTTTTTTAAGGCGGAGGTGAGGGCATGAATGTTAATCGGAGTGCTTAAATACTTACATGGACCGTGCTTGGTAGGGTTATGGGGACAGGTGACTCTGGCGTGGGCTCCGCCGCAGAAGGAGCAGGTGTGGAGGAAACGGCAGTTGGACGAGTTGCATCCCAGGTCATTGAAGTTGTTGCATAAGACCCTGCCTCCCTGGTAGAGGATGGGTCTGCCTCTCCTGTCGACTCCTTTGGGGGCGGGGCCGAGGGTAGTTGGCTGTGAGGCGGCTGGTTTAGGGGTGATGGACGGAGGGGGGGCTGCGGGGGGGAGATTGCGGAAAACTGCCTGGTTGCGTTTCTGTGGGAATGAGGTGTTGGGCAGCGGTGTGGTGAGGGTGCATGTGGTGGCTGGGTGGGACGGTGCGCCGCACTGTTCGCAGTTAAGGGATGAGCGCGCTGCGAAGATGCGACAGTATAGCTCTGTGTCTAAGGTGCCCCAATATGTGCCCTGGTTGAACTGTTGAAGGCGCTCGGCGGCTCGGGAGGCGAACAGAATGTGGTATGAGTAAAAGCCGTTGCCACCGAAACGCAAAGCTAGGTCAATGGTGAGGGACAGGTAATCATCCAGCTCTGACCTGCGGTCAGGGAAGGCTGAACAGATGATGTCACGGAACAGGGAGAAGGCGAAGGTGAATTCTGGGGCTGTGAGCTCTTTGGAGTGGGTGGTGAGTGGTTGTTTGAGTTGGAAGGTGCCCAGGGATGTTTGCAGTTCCCTAGGGATGTGAGGGTTGCATGTGGATGGATGGATGAGTTGAGCTAGATCAACGTAGTTACCGGAAAGAATCTGCTGTCTGAGAGTGGACGACACCGGGGATGGTCTTGAAGACGCTGTGGGGCGTACTGGAAGTGATGCTGTGGCTAGGGTGTAGTTGGGGGGCGGAGGAGGGTAGAGGGGGAAGAGGCTGGAGCCTGCTGGAGGGGGAGCTGTGGAGAAAAGGGGGGCATTCGAAGTGGGAACAGAAATGCTGGCAACATGTGGGTTATGGGGGGGGGGGGGGGGGGGGGGGGGTAAGGGTAGGGGTAGGGGGGGGTAAGGGTAGGGGAAGGGGAAGGGAGGGGGAAAAGAAGGAGCAGGAGGAAAAGGAGGGTTTTGGCTGGACGTGCCGCTGTGGATTGCTGTCGAAGATGCGGTCTGGGAGTCTGCTGTGGTCTGGATTGGAGCCGGAGGAGCTGAGGTAGCTGTGGAGGGAGGAATAGGAAGGCTAGGAAAAGAAGAGGGAGGGATGTTGGGATGATGGGATGCATGTGCGCGGGAATTAAGTGAAGCTTGGGGGAGAGTGGAGGAGAAAAGAGAGGCCGGAACTGAAGATGTTGGGTTCGATACGACCTGGCCCTGGGTAAGGGCTAGAGGAGGAGGCTGAGCCAAGGGAGGCTGAGCCGGAGAAGGTGGTGTGACGTCATCGTTGCGCCGGTAACCCGGAAGTGGTGTTCGGCGTGGGCTCGCGGAGTTGAGCTGGAAGTCCTGGAGGCGTTGAAAAAGTGTTGCCTTTCTGTCGGAGCTGTGGAATGGGATGTTATGTCGAGTGAGAGACCGTTTTAGGCTGGCGACTGTCCAGTCGGCTATGCCTGTGGCTGACGGGCGGACGGCGTGTTGCCGGGGGGAAATTGCCTCGCGGCGATTTCGCCGGTCGCTGGCGTGGCTGGACCTGGAGCGGGCTGGAGAGGAGCGTCTGGAGTCGGCAGTGTATGACGGGCGACGGAGACGGGTTCTCCCCCTGGGGCTGTGAGGTTGAGAGGGGCCAACGATGTTGGAGCTGTCTGATATGGATGGGCTCGGACGCCGGCGGACGTGGACTGTGGAGCGCAACCGTGGTGGCTGCCTGGCGGGAATTACCGGGGATGAAGATGTTTCGGAGGCTTCGGGAGTGTTGGATATCTCGTCCAGGAGGTCGCAATCGGATGCGTTGAGGGCGAGTTCTTCATCCATGGTAAGATTGTTCGTGTGACGACGGAGTCAAAGCATGTGACAACGGAGTCATAGAAGGAGTGGACGGAAAAGGAGTGCTTAAGTACGTGGAGAACGGAAATGGGTTGAGTACGAGGCGTGGTCCTTATTCCTGAACCTAGTTATAAAACTTCATTTAGTAGAATTCTAATGGAAAAGGTTCCAGCTTGCTGATGAATATTCATTTTGAGAGTTTAGTTTAGTTTAATTAGTCTCATGTCTATCTGATAGGGTGTGACAGGGGTCTATCCATCGACTTTATACCATAAGCAGACATGACCATTCATAAACAATAGTTTATCAATACAGTATATAACGATTCCTTCAAGTAGATTAGGCTACATTTAAGTAGCCTACTTTGGCTTGTTTTTGGCTTGTTTTTATCTGATAAGATATTTACATTTACATTTAGCAGATGCTTTTGTCCAAAGCGACTTACAATAAGTACATTTGTTAGGAGAAAGTGCAACACTAAACCGCTATCAGTAGAGTAAGGATTTCACACGAACGAGTTTCAAGCACACCAATTGCTAAGTTAACCAATTGCTAGAATACAAAGGAGATAAGTGCAAAAATACTAAGTGCAGAATATCAAAGTAAGAGCCAGGACATACAAACATAGAACGATTTGAAGTTTTTTTTTAATAAAAAAAAAAGTGCTTGGAGGTAGGTTGGGGCGGTTCCGTTGACAGCCTTGTAGGTCAGTACCATCATGCTGCTACAGGGAGCCAGTGAAGGTCGCGGAAGAGAGGGGTCACTTGGGAGAACTTCGGCAGGTTGTACACAAGTCGTGCTGCCGATGCCGATCTGGATGCGCTGCAAAGGCTTGATCGCGGAGGCAGGGAGTCCAGCCAGGAGTGAGTTGCAGTAGTCGGGGCTGGAGATGATGAGTGCTTGGACCAAGAGCTGCGCTGCTTCCCTTGTGAGGAGGGGTCGGATCCGGCGGATGTTGTAGAGAGCAAATCTGCCAGATTGGGTCACCGCGGTGATGTTGGCTGTGCAGTGCAGTTGGTCATCCAGTATGACGCCGAGGTTCCTCGCAGTTGGTGAAGGACCCACCACAGCGTCCTCAACAGTTACCAGTAGGTCCATCTGCGGGCACTCCTTCCCCGGCAAGAAGAGGAGCTCAGTGTTGTTGAGGTTGAGCTTCAGGTGGTGTGAGACGCAAGTTGCAATCAGGCTGTCAGAGGAGGGGAAAGAGAGGAATAGTTGAGTGTTGTCTGTGTTGTGCCCTTAAAAAGGGGAATAGTAACGGGAGAAGGATGAGGAAAACACACACACGCAGCTCTTTCCTTCACTCGTCTGTATTGAATCTTATTTTAAACAGTGCATACAAACAACAGACAATTGTATACATACGCACACTCAGTTTTAGGACCACAAATATCATGAGTGTCTTTTTAACATGTTCTAAATTATCTAAATTATTATTTTAACTAAATAAACACGACATGTAAATTATACTTTTAACAAGCCAAGTTATCATGGGACATTTGAATAATGAAATGTATTTTTAACTTGTTGACTTATCAATTTCCGTCGCCATGACATGAATTAGACACAAATATATTAATATATAAATAAAACAGTAACACGCTTAAACACCAATGTCAACATTCAGACTCTAGGCCACAAGGTATCCGGCTGCTAGCTTACACGTCTTAGTTAGCAAGAAACTAAACAACAAATAAGTCCTACAAAAACGTCTTTTCCATTCATTTAAAGCCAGAGTAACATAAAGAAAAATACTATCAACATGTGTTCATAAGTATACAGTGCTTTGCAAACGGTAATTACCTTAAAAAGGGGAATAGTAACGGGAGAAGGATGAGGAAAACACACGCAGCTCTTTCCTTCACTCGTCTGTACTGAATGAGGAAGAGGAGCGCCATCCCCCTACTGGAGCCCCGAGGCATTACCAACAGATCGCCGAACCATTAAACCACACAGACAAGGACCTGTATTACCTATCTGCATTCCTCTTCTTGGTATTACTCATTAGTTTCATATTTTCCATATACATACACAACTACCATAAATGAAATTACATATTCTAAAAATAGATACTATAGTAACTGTGATAATATCAAACTGAAATTAGCTTTTCAAATGAATTATGTTTACCTCAAAATAAATTGTAGGCCTATGTATGAATAAGTAAGGGATAATGCCCGACGAGGTGTCCATTATCAGAAGTTAATGGACGACGCGGGGGCGTGAACCGTCCGACGCGAAGCGGAGGACGGTTGCTTCCGCGAAGTCCATTAACTTCTGATAATGGACACCTCGAAGGGCATTATCCCGCTTATACCATGGTCACTTGCCAAAGAAAATAAATTAAGACCATTAATTAATATTTGCATGGGTTTTACAATCAAAATATAAAGTTGTTCACAAGCCATAATTTAGCTTCCCTAGTAACGCCTGAGGGTCTGACTAATACCTGGAACAATCATTACCCTCCCGTAAGGTTCTTATGCAACGGAAACGTTGTTCACTCCTCCAGTAAATAGAACGGACCTTAGATACGACTCGGCAACGGGAGGTATTCTAGTCCGCTCAGCTATGAGCCAGAGAGCTGACGTAATGCATTGTACATCGGGAATCGCGACGGCCTATACTTTCAACATAAAGTGTACATATTTATAATTTGAAATGTGTCCCAGCCTTTACACCACAGATACTATAGGGTCTATAGCATATAACCGCGTTTTCTGATTACAGTTTAATGCATTTTTCACAATTTACCAGCTGTCGTTTTGACGACTAATCACCGCGCCATTCGTTTCAATGGGAATCGCGACGGTCTATACTTTCAATAAAGTGTACATATTTATAATTTGAAATGTGTCCCAGCCTTTACACCACAGATACTATAGGGTCTATAGCATATAACCGCATTTTCTGATTACAGTTTAATGCATTTTTCACAATTTACCAGCTGTCGTTTTGACGACTAATCACCGCGCCATTCGTTTCAATGGGAATCGCGACGGTCTATACTTTCAATAAAGTGTACATATTTATAATTTGAAATGTGTCCCAGCCTTTACACCACAGATACTATAGGGTCTATAGCATATAACCGCGTTTTCTGATTACAGTTTAATTCATTTTTCACAATTTACCAGCTCTCGTTTTGAAGGCTGAACAGACAATTTGACTGGAAGTACTTAGTAGGAGTCCATATAGCCAGAGCTAGCTCTGCATATAGCAGGGATTAATGGCCAACCTACAGCAGCCAATCAGAATCGAGTATTCCCTCTCCGTTGCCATGGTTACCATCTAGCGTTTGAGCCAGCGCAGTAATCTAACTGTAATCAGGCAATTTGACCCGAACGTCTTTCCTAGGTGTACATTATCACTTTTTAACCTACACCTGCCAGCCAATCAGAATCGAGTATTCACGCCGACCATGGTATAAATTGTTATATACAACTTGTCACATCTGAGATACTGGGCCGTGTTCCGATAGCCGTACTACCCGTACTTAGTGTACTTAGTTTGAGTACGTAGGGTGTTCCGATTATGATCGCGGCAAAAGAAGTGTACTTGAAAGAACCCGTATGTGTACTCAAAACGGCCAAAATGCTGAGTGTGCTACGGGGTACACTTTGCGTACTCAACGGCAGCCATCTTAGCTACGTAGCGGAAGAGGCGGAGCCGCGCTCAGAGAACGTCTAATGGATTCACGTGTTTGGCGGGTGACGCGGCCGCGCAGCTGATGTCATTTCCGTTAAGTGCGCCACAGAGTAACAGCACTAACATCTGAAGCTCTGCGTACCTATTGAGTACGGATAGTGTACTATGTTGAAGTGTACTCACGGAAGTTAGTGTACTCACAGATATCGGAACACGGCCCTGGTCTGTAGTTCTGGATGTCAGCAGTGTCGAGGGTAGGTTTCTTCAGAAGTGGCTTGACTCTAGCAATCTTGAAGGATGCTGGAATAAGGCCTGAAGTGAGAGAAGAGTTGATGAGGGAGGTGAGGAATGGCAGGATGTCGCTCGAGATGGCTTGGAAAAGGGAGGAAGGGATGGGGTCAAGGGGGCAGGTAGTGGCATGGTGAGACATTACTAGTTTCTGGACATCTTCAGGGGAGAGTGGGGTAAAGTGGGTGAGGCGGACAGAGGTGGGAGTGGTGGTAGGGAGGATAGTGGTAGGGGTGAAAGAGGAGCTGATGGCCTTCACCTTCTTAGTAAAGTAGGTGACAAAGTCATCAGCTGTGAGGGAGGAAGGGGATGGAGGGGGGGCGGGGTGAGGAGAGAAGAGAACATGGAAAACAGTTTCCTAGGGTTGGAGGCAGAGGAGTTGATCTTTGTGCAGTAGAAGGTAAGGTAGCGAGAGAGGTCCTCCGAACAGTCTGATATCAGATATGTTGTTGCTATATGGACCGCCAAACTACAAACGTCTCATTTCAGAAATCTGGTCACCTTAGTGTATGTATTAGCATAAACCCCAAAGTATGAGCAATAAGCAATTCAAAGTGCATTTGTCAGTGGCGCATACAGGCTTGGTCATGGCAAGATGAATATTTATAATTATGACAGTTGATAGATTTAGTTTGATGCACACATTTCCTTTAACATTAACCCAGAGAAGAACACAATTGGTTGAGGCAATCTCCCATTGGTGAAGTTGTCAATTCCGTTGTGTCAGTTGTCACTGTGACAGTAAATGAGCCATTTCCTTTGTGCATGAATGGCAGCATAGTTTTATATTAAAAGAGATTCATGGAACTGATGCTTTTATTATTATTATTTTTTTGCATAACATGTTTTACATTTTCATTATATTACTACAACCAAATAACTGGAACTTTAAATGAAGTACTTTTATTTTGTAGTCTACATTGAAACGTGTTTTATTGTGTAGTCAACATTGCAACATGTTGTCGACTTTGTAAAGAAACTGGAGACTGGCATGAGGTCGACGGACACGCAGCAACACAGACACAATTCATAACTGGTGACTTCAGGTGTTCATCTGATGCAACAGTATTGATTGCATCAGTATGCCGTCAACAAAACTTTATCGATTGACTTCCTGTCCTTATGATACAATCATAATGTGTGCATACGTGGAGAGATGGAGGACGAGAGACCACAGGAGAGCGTTGAGTATAGAAGAGACGTAACCCACGTTACGTAATACCAGAATGACAAAAAAATACAAATCTTGAATCCATTATGTCAGTCAGGCGCCAGACCTGAACTAATTCCACATCTCCTGCATTTTAAAAGCATCAATCCATTACGGCAGTATCGCAAAATCAAAATGCCACTGAACAGGTCTCTCAAAATAAACATTGATATATAATCCAGCATCGTTGTTGGCGGGGGAGGTTTGGTATTTTCTCGCAGGGTGTGGATCATTGCTTTGCCCCCCCCGAGCTCTTTCTGCATCGATCACAGAGCCGACCGTGATAACCTTTCACAGACACGCTCCTGGCAAGACGGCGAGGGGAAAGAAAAACACATGACAGAACAGCTCAATACCAAACTAAAATTATTACACTGCTGGTTGCTGGGGTTTCTTTTTTGTTTCAGTTTTAGTTTGGATTTGTATTGAGTTCTTTTTTTTTTGGTTTGGTTTGGATGTAGTTTTGTTTTGGTTTGTTGTCCGTTACATAACATCGAAACAACATTATACCACAACATCAAACAACAGCTACAATGACAGAGAGAGAGAGGAACGAAAAAGAGACAAAAAAGGCATTTTCTGACTCACAAATAGGCCAAAAAGACTTATTGGCCTATGGTTATGGTCTCCATCATTTAACAACGCAAAACAAATCCAGAAGCAAGGCCTGAATTCAGATCTTGAGAAGATCTATGTGAAAAGAAAAAAGGGAAATTAATAGCGTGTGTGTGTGTGGATGCCAAGGTTGATTTATATGTTAATTATGAAACGCTGTGTTTCCCCATCCGTCTTCGATGCTTAAATATTCATGGCCTGTTGCATGCCGTATAGTGTGTATAGTGTTTCCTAAATCAGACCGATTTAATTTTTTTGTTTTTCGGTTTTTGTTTAAAGCTTGCATCCAAAAACAAGAAAAGAAAGATTATTCAAGTCACACACAAAAACAATTCTACTATAAGCTGACAAAAAAACAGGAGACCCAGAAGTCTGGGCTTGGCTTTATCAAATATTAAACAAACAACCATCAAATATTAAACAAACACATCAACAGAAAACAGTCAATATCGAATATGTCATATTGAAAATAAGTGTTTTTTTTAAAATGTTCTCTCTCTCTCTCTGATTGAGTGATTGGTAGATATCCACTAAGTATAGGCTGCAGACTCCCACAATGCTCTGTTTACAGGTATAAGACGACAATGAAACACTAATTGGATAAAGCACGCTATCATGGAGTATATTAAGCTCCTGTTCTTTCCTACACACTGTTAAAGCAATTTGTGCCAGTGTGATTAATGTAAAATGGTATCTGTTCACGAGTGCTTGAATATGCAGGTTTCTGTTCATGCATGTTAACCTGTGTACCAGTGTGTGTGTGTCTGTCTCGTTTCTACTCATGCAGAATAGGATTACAAATGGTAGCAACGATGTGTGTGCATATATTTTTTGTGTTTTTGCCTGTGTGTTTTTTTTGCCTGTGTGTCTGTCTTGTGCAGGTGTGTGTGTTTGTCTGTGTGTATGTGTGTGTGTGTTTAGAGGGTGCATACGTGTGTTTGTTTGCTTATTCAGGGTCATGGTTAAAAGCTGCAGGAGCCGGTAGCCACAAGGTCAATGGAGGCCGGTGATGCTAGTCTCACCGGGCTCTCATTACTCCACAACCTCTGACTCATATCACCCCCCCCACCCCCCATTGAAGATTTGACTGCCAATACTGATATGTTGTTAGCAGCACAATATAAATCATGTTCTCATTTCAGATGTTACTTCAGCAGATGCTGCATGCATATACATGTCTTCACAGGGTTAGCAAAATCCCCGGGGGGGAGGGCTGGGGGACGTGTCCCCACCAATATACAAATAGTGCTCATTTGCCCCAACCCCCCCCCCCCCCCCCCCCCCAATTTGTTCGTGTAACGTCCAGCGATCTGACTTTGCAAATGAAGTGGCAGTACATTCACCTGGCCGGGTTCGTTTACACTTTAGCGTTTGAGTGCATCTCTATTTGGCTTAAGCTGTACTCCCATGCGTAATACATGGTTGGCTCAAAGTTAACATGGAGTTCTGGAAATTGGAAGACCCCACAATCGCGACCCGATTGGTCCCCTCCGATGTGTGACTCACCATTTCGCCCTTGTCTTTAAGTAGCCAGTAGGGTTCAGGCAACTTCCTCAAGGACCCTGTGACTGTAGAGAGAGGAGAGAGAAAATGACATGGCAACTCCCATAGCAAAAAGTTTGGAGTCTGCCTTTAAAGGTAATTGTAAAGTTTATGGAGTCTTCTGTTGAAGCCGTGAACCGCCAAGAAATATCGACTTGACAACAGAGAGTACCTTGCCTTGAGGAATTGTTATCCGCTTGGTGAGTGGTTCAGGTGGAAGCAAACCCCGCCCAGTCTGAAACGGCTCAGATGGAAGACACTCCAGACTGAACTTCAGGACGATTATCAGGCTAGACGAGGTGACGCCAGGCGCCTCGACCAATGTACAGAGGGGGATTGCCTGGGGTGCAGTGATTAGGTCAGCATCTGTAGCAGCAACTCTACTAGAGCAGTTATCTAGGAGGACCAGCAGGCGGTCCGCTGTGGTGGGAAGACCAGATCTGGAAGACTAACGCATGCCGATGACTGAGACCTCCAGATGTAATAGAATACCCCCCCGGTTTGGTCCGCCCGTCCCATCTCATCTCTTGCTCTTCTTGCATTAATCCACCTATGTTGCTCCAGTTATCCATATGAGTCATTCACACACCACCTTAAGGGCCCTATTTTGCACTCAGCGCAATTGACTTTGTACACTGGCGCTTGTACAATTCCTATTTTGCACCCGACGCACATTGGAATTTTCCCTCGCAAGGCGCAAGTCCTTCACTTGGGGAATGAACTTGCGCTCCGGGGGCGGTTCAGCGAAAACAGGAGGCGTGTCCCGGCGCAGTTTCCTGGTGCTATTCTGCAGTTTCAGAAAACAATTGCGCCACAGACCAGAAAAAACCAAGTCTAAAGTCAGTGGCGCTTATTCAGACGCTATTTTAAGGGCGCTTGGCCATAATCAGGGGGGGATGCGCGATTGCTGAGGGGGGGGGGGGGGGGGGGGGGGGGGGGGGGCGGGTGCGGTCCAAAAATCTGGACCGACCCAAAAATAATAATACACAAAATACAAAATAAAATAAAAAAATAATTACGGCCGGCCGGCTCGGCCTGAAATCGTCCGGCCGTTGGGGAAATCTCCCGAACCTCCCTATGGCCGCCCGTCCCTGGCCATAGTGTAGTGTGTGTACAACGTGCATACACTTTGCTTCTCTCATCTACACGGAAGCAGTTACCATGTTTGCAAACCATACATACAAGCAAAAATATTACCACATGTGAAAAAATAGACATAAATCTAGCGTACACAGTTACCCAAAAATATTCAGGCTAATAGTAGCCTAATGATGGATCAAATTAACCTGTTTGACCAATAGTCGCAAGACACGTATATAAGGACACCAGGATGACACCTTTTATTGTGCCAGCAACAGCTTAATCGAAAACACACAGAAACACGAAGCGGTGTAACTGAAAGAATATTCGGCATACTGAAAATGCGCTTCAGCTTATTTGACAGAAGAGCTGCATCATCTGTAAGCAGTGCTTGAAGTGGGCCGGTACGCACCGGCACTTTTTCTTGCGTACCGGCACTTGTCACAGGCTGCCCCCCCACCCCCTCATCGGTCGTAGGTCCGGGGTGGGTTATGATCGCGCCCCCCCCCCCCCCCCGTCGACAATCGCCCCCCCCCCCCGCCGTACGCAGTACCGGTGTCGTGCCAAAAAGTGATTGTCTGCCAGAAATTGATTGAAGACCACATACAGTTACTCAAAGGTGATTTCTACCTAAATATGACTTGATCTCATTCATAAGCTTCATAATATAAACACTGGAGCTCACAGGACACCTTGGAATTATTTTAAAGGACCATTAACACAAAATAGGCGTTTTCACCTGCCAAAAATTGATTTAAGAACAAACGTTAAACTTTCGAAGACACGTTCCTTTGCTGTAATTACATTATAATACAGTTGTGTGTATCTGCATATTATGGCCGTTTAATCCAGAGAAAAGCAGACGTTGTTGCGCTACCGCTCAACGGGCTGCTGTGCGCGCTCCCGCAGCCAGAAATCAGATTCTGGCAGACAATCACTTTTTGGCACGACACCGGCACTTATTTTTTTCCACTTCAAGCACTGTCTATAAGCAAAGTAGGATCTCGGTCTAATGTTAGACCACATTGCAAATATATCACCATGCATTCATAACCTCGTGATTCAGTGAGAGTGAGGCCAAAACATCGGAAAGTATGTCTTTGTGACATTTCTTTATTTACATTTTGTCAACGGAAAATGAAAAGCTGAAAAGTTTTAAACAGAATAACTCATTATTTTTCCCTCTGATGGGCATGCGCGCGCTACGGCGGGATTGGACCCGTCTGGGTCCAGTAGTGGCGATGCGCGATGTGCTCGCCATGGAACAAGCGCGCCTGCATTTAAAGGGAATGTGAGCCGACGCTCTGATTGGTTTATTGCACGTTACGCCCAAACCACACCTATGACTAATGTAGCTACTTCAGACCAACCCATTTTAGATTTGCACTGGCGCAAGCGTCATTTATCCCGCCGGCATAATAGCAACAGCGCCCAAGATCCGCCCACAAAGCCACTTGCGCTTTGCGTTTTATACTTGCGTTTCAGACTGGCAAAATAGGGCCCTAAGTGTGGATGTGCAATCTCATCCTCTAGACTAGCGCCATATATGAATTCACATCTATGTCAAACCCCTAAAGATGTTAGACACAGAGAGAAAGCACTCTTGACTATGATCATTTGAACAGAGACAGATACAGTCACGCTAGTGTTTTAAGTCACACGGCCGACAACCAAAGACATCAATATATGATGATGAGCGAATTGTCGTTTTTGTATTGACCGATTGATTTTCAACTCTCCCTTTCTGCAGTTTTTGCACACCCACATGACGTTCTCTCTCCCTCCCTCTCTCCCCCTCTCTCCCCCTCCCAGTGGCTTTGCTTGCTGTAAGAAGAAATAGGTTCTTAAACCCCAAAGTAGAGCTCAGCTAAAGATATTATGTTCCCAAGATCTTGCCATAATGATATTCTACATAGGGGCATCACAAAATAAGCTAAGAAACAGTCTCAGTCTGTGTTGTTTATAAACAAAATGGTCAGTGGGGGCAATGGGAGCAAGAATTACAAAATTGTTTAAACACGACTGAACGACTCTAGGCAACATGTGTAATATACTCTTAGCCAAGTTCCATTCCTCTAATTAGCAAATGGATAAGCCTGCAAAGAAATGGTGGCATTACTAAATTAGTTTAATTATTTTCACACGTAAAACGGTACACGTTGACAATACTGTTGTTGATGTACACTACGTTAGCACGTCAAGAGGTTCAGTGACAGTGTTTATAGCAAAGTCAGATTTTGTTGATTTGGTTTTCACATCAAATGATCCGTCACATGTGTGTGTGTCACGTTACAATGTTTGTTTTGTCAAACTGCATTATTTTGCCATGCAAAACTATGTTAAGCTATGCTAACTAACTCACGATACAATCAACACACTGTCACCCATGTTCAAATACATGTGTGCAGTGCCTTTAATATATTCGCCTCCATATGTTTACATTCAGCAACAAGGAGATGCAAATCTCCATGCACAAATTATGGATTAAGGATATTCACATCTCGCTTCCCCAAGCACAGTGCAAGTGAGTAAACCTAGTGATACTATTCGGACAAGGCCTCTTACTCCGGAGCGTCCCCTCATTCTTGATTTCCCCCCCTTCGCAATTTGATATTAGATGCAACCCCATGCTGTGAGATGGTGCAGAGAGAGAGAGAGAGAGAGAGAGAGAGAGAGACTTGCATGAAGGAGTTAGATCAAAGGTTTCAAAATGCTGTCAGTATGAACATGCTAGCCTCCGCATGAACGAAATCATGAGCGAAAGATGCCATAGATGTGATATATGCTATGTTCATGTGTGTGTGTGTATCTGTGTAATTATGCACATGTGTGTGTAATTTTAAACGGGGACATTTGTAGTTTGGCGGTCCATATATCAACAACATATCTAATGTTATTTCTGAAATAAAAAAAGTTTTGCCTAATCATATCCTGGTAAATATAGTACTGTAGTAAAATATTGGGCAGTACATGCCCAATGGTTTATCATGTGTTTTAAGCTTTGGTAAACCGGCCCAAAACAAGCTAAAGTAGGCTACTCGAATAGGGATAGCCTATTGTTTCTAAATGGTCATGTCTGCTTATGGTATATAGTCGATAGATAGACCCTCGCGTAGCGAGGTTGCGTCACAGCCTATAAGGTGATGAGACTATTTACCAACTGTCTCAAAATGAATATTCATCAGCAAGCTGAAACCTTTGCTATTTAAAAACCTAGCAATATATTTTTAGAATCCTATTTTTTTAAAACGGGGACATTTCCAGGGACAGCTCCAGCCAGGGACGTCTGGTCGCCGTATTTTACATATGGGTTTTTGTGAGCAAAAGCTTAATGACCTTGATACAAGGTGGTCTGTGACAGCCAACTCCCCAGTAATATAGGAAACAAAATGAGATTCCAATGTCATTGAAGAATCACCATTACATCTCACCTGGCTACATCGACGTATGTCACAACCTGCTTGTCTATACAACAATATACTGTTCTCAACACACACCATAAGGCTTCACCTCATTATTGCTCTGCTGAGTGAAAAGTTGAGATATTTCTGTCTGTCGGTATAACTGACTTGAACTGATATAGCGAGGACAAATGACTAATTAAAGAATCTCTAATTGGCTTTCTGCCAAATGCTTCCATTGTGTTATCAGGTTTCTCCGTTTTATCTTTTCTTCAATCTACTGTTTCCACCACAAAATTTAATTCCTGCAATATATTGGCACCTTGATATGTATGTGTCCTAACATAGAATCACACCCTAGACTAGACATACCTCAATGTGTCCCAACGTAGAATCACATGATAGACTACACACTCCAAATATAGAATCACACTCTAGACTAGACAGGCCTCAACATATAGAATGTGTCCTAACGTAGAATCACACTCTAGACTTAGACAGGCCTCAAAGTGTCCTAACGTAGAATCACGCAATAGACTAGACACTTCAAATGTAGAATCACATGCTAGACTAGACAGGCCTCTTCCTGTTTCCCAGTGGAAGGGAGGAGAAGAAATGTTTTCGAGTTAGCAGTCTGCCCCCCCCCCCCCCCCCCCACAGCGTTTGTGCTAAGAAACGAATGGAGGCCAAGCCAAAAAACAGTGCTGTACATGTATGTGTCAGACTTCGGTACACACACACACACACTGTGTGTATGTATATGTGTGTGTGTGTGTGTGTGTGTGTGTGTGTGTGTGTGTGTGTGTGTGTGAACTAATGTAATGGGTGCTAGGAGGAATGTTGCAGAGAGCGCTTCTGCACTTGGGTGGGTGAGGTGGAGAATGCGGAGATAGGTATCAGAGGTGGATTAAAGAAGATCAAAGCAGAAACGGGGAAAAAACATAAGAGAAATAATCAGGCCAATGTCTCTCTTTCCATATGGATGTTTCTGTCCTTCCATTTCAGATGTCTGTGTTTTGTGCTTTTGATGTGTATACTTGAGAGTGCTTGAATTTGTGGGTTTTCGGCATTGTTGATGTATGTGTATCTGTCTTTCTTTGTAAATAAGCTTGTCTTGCCTCTGTGTGTGTGCGCGTGTGCGTATGTGCATGCATGTGCATGTGGAAATTATTAATTCATATTGCAATATGCATGTGAAGGGCTACTTTTATTCCTCATATTCAAAAGATATAAATGCAATATTTTCTTCCACGGTGCAGAAATCCTTACCGGAATGAGAACCATTAAAATATGGATTAGGGCTTTAAAATGAATTACTAAAAATGGATTAGGCTTAATAGTTGAAGAACCGAAAGAGGCGAATAGAGAATATATTACATGTAGTAAAAATGGGTTGAATTGCATTCCATGAGAGGCATTCTATTTTTAGCACTTATTGCTATATACAATACTTTTATCTAAAAGTTTGGGAAATAAAAGATGACATATTGCACCAGTGACAGTGGTGCGTGTGTGTGTGTGTGTGTGTGTGTGTGTGTGTACGTGTGTACTTGTGTCTGTGTGTTCATGTGTGACCCATGTGTGACAGAGAGTAAGACAAACATGAGCATATTGAAACTGGGTCAGTCACAGTTTGAACACATTTGTGTTTTTTTTTCCCCCTCAAAATGTTATACATCATATTTTCTTCCAGATTTTTTTTTTTTTTTTGTTGGGGGGGGGGGTGGTGAAAACGGGGTAAGAGACTGTGAGGAATGCTGCAAGGGAGCGAGAAGGCACGCCATTAAAAAGAGTGGAGGCGCGTTGGAGAGGTGTCGGAGCTCATGCCAATTAGTGCCACTTTGGGTGTCAGTCAGCCTGGCAATCAGCGGCAGAGGAACCCTGCTGATACTGGATTCTTCTTCTTCTTCTTCTTCTTCTTCTTCTTCTTCTTCTTCTTCTTCTTCTTCTTCACACTCACACCCAGAACTCTGCCCTGCTTGGTGCCCTCAGCCTGCATGTTAGAGGAGACGAGAAGCTTTCGTTTTGATTGTTGACGTGGTGGCCATATTTGTTTTTTGTACCGCTGTTGCTACTGTTGGGTATTTAGTCTTCAGTCTTAGCTGACGCTTTTAATCCAAAGTGACTTACAGTGTTCATGTATTTTTAGATACATCAATGATGAAGTAGGGGTTAGGCATCTTGCTCAAGGATAACTACAGGTTGACATTGGGGATTCGAACCAATAACCTTTCGGCTGGGAGCCAAACACCCTTGACCGCACTTGGCAAACCTCCACTCAGATGAAATCAACAAAAGAAAATACACAGTCGCACAATGTGTGTTTTTAGATTTATAGAAAAGAAAGGTCTCATCAAGTCTGTATCCCACCGTGATGCGGTGACAGCTTCAATCTGTGTGAAACATTCATCCTTCTTTCAGAGAACATGCTCAGAGAACAGAGTTTTAAATTGAAACAGGAATACAAGCAGATTTTCGTAGATAGAGGGAGAGCCACACAATACACTTTGAGCAAGTGTTTGACTCCAAAAGTATTAGGTAGGTAGCCAACATATTTCAGAATCATTTCAATACAATTTCAACACCTTGGTGAGGTGACATAAGAATATCAGAAAAATAATTGGACAATAATGATATTTTTGATAGTTTGATGGTAGGTAATCGTATTGAACAAAACAATTACAATACAACCATGATAAATGCATAGAACTATGCCTAAGTAGTATGCCTACTATGCTTAAGAAGCATAATAGGCGTATAGTATGCCGTCTACTATCTTGGTGTTGTGTTTGATCAAAATTTTGACCATCACATTAAGAAATTGGTTCAGTCCCTTTTTTTTACGACTCGGAAATATTGACAAATTTAGTCCATCGTAGTGCAAATCATCCATGCTTTTATCTCACCCTGCCTGGATTACTGTTACTCCCTATTCTCTCCATTGAAGAGAGTCTGGTATTGCTCGACTTCAACTGGTTCAGAATGCAGCAGCCAGGCTTTCGACAAACACTAAACGATGAGAGCATATCACCCCCATGCTGGCCCACTTACACCAGCTTCCTGTACGCTTCAGAGATTCAGTTCAAAATTCCTCCTGATCACATCCAAAGTCCTTCATGGCATTGGGTTCCCTCTCATATTTCTGAACTCCTAACCCAATACTCTGCACCAAGATTACGCGGTTCTTCGGACCAATTTCTCTTCAGTGCCCCATACTCCAGACTCGTAACTCGTAACAAAGGGGGACTGTGCTTTCATTGTGTTAGCTGTCCTCAGCTGACCTGTGTCAGGTCAGCAGGTCAGCTGAGTCGGTGCCACATTTGTATGTATTTTTGTACGTTTGTTGCCTTCCAATTCCTATTGGTTTTATTTGTCAATTAATATTGTCTTGTTAAATC
The DNA here is from genome assembly GCA_030340625.1 of Merluccius polli. NCBI lineage: Eukaryota > Metazoa > Chordata > Actinopteri > Gadiformes > Merlucciidae > Merluccius > Merluccius polli. The sequence continues at coordinate 186,687 of JAOPHQ010000573.1, forward strand.
ACCTACTGTATATTGTTGAGTGTCTGTTTCGGTGTCTGTGATATTATGCATATTATCCCCAACTGTGATAACACCAATACGTATGTGATCTTGATGTCACCACTGTGTTCACCTTATTCACCTAGCGGCCATCTTGGTTCATTCAGTTCCCCCACCCACCTCATGTTTAGAACCAAGATGGCCGTGAGGTGAATAAGGCCCATTTGTTAGGCTTCCTTTCTGCTGTCTCCCCCCACCGTGCCATTTCCCCCAGAGAGTGTACAAGCAAGGACAAAGCATCTCCCATGTCTTTATAAGGACTTGTGGTTCTCCCATGACCTTTTCTGCAGCAGCAGCAACAACATCATACCAACACAATACAATCTACATTATGTATGAAAGTGCAGGTAAAAAAAAGTATACATATTTAACATTATACAGTTATATGAATACATTACACAGCTCAGCTGTACGTAGATGTTAGAAAACCACCAGACTGTGGTTGGTGTTTTAATACACAGTTTAAACAATAAACCGCAACACCTTCACACAGAGAACACTTGATTTTTTTACATGACATCTTTTTTCCAGAAGTAGCGGGTGAGTCTAACTTAAAGGAACGTTTGTGGATGAGTGGATATATGGCAGTGCATCTTGATGTAGTGTGCCTTGTGGGTGAGTAAGAGTGAAGAGGCTCTTCATAGTATTAGGTGAGCAGGGTCAGTAAAGACCCTGGGTGGGCTCAGGTGTCAGAGGGAGGTATTTCTTCAGTTTTATATACAAGTGGTGCAGCAGGTTTGTGGACGTCCTGTTAAGCTCTTGTGGTGGAAGATGCAATTTGATCATGGTCAACTAATTCAGTGTGGGCACCAATCTCTGGTCAGTAAGTAGCCTAGCAAATTTTCAACCTTGCATATATGTTTTTGCAGGGGACGTGTTTGCTATTCTAACACCATAATGTGTCAACAAAACAACAGAACGATTTGTTTTACAAACAAAATGTTTGCAGCTTGCCCGTTCGCATCATCCCCTCACCAAAAGCTACGTCCTCGCTAGTATGAAGTGATTAAAAAGAGTATTAGTCTAGAGATGAACCCTGCATTTGGATGACTCATCAGCTAGTCTTACAGTAGATGCCATAGAAATAACAGACGAATCTTTCGGGGGAAAAATGTTTCACTTTTACTTTACTTTTCGACGTGGTTTTTATTGCTATTTTAGGGTACAGACATCCATTCAGTAACAGGTCGAAAATAGGACAGGGAACAGACAAGACATCAATAAAGTGATATAGTGATATTGTGATAAAACACTGGGCAGACACAGGGGCAGTCTGGGTAACGGTGCAGTCCGCCGTACACAGACAATGTTTGATTTGACATTTAGTGGCGGTTTGCTGAAATTGCTGTGGGCTAGCCTAAAATAAAACGATGTCTGAGCAGCAGAAGCAGTCACAGGAGAGTTGGATGGGCTGTGTAAAACATGGTGGTATCGCTGTGGAACACTATGAAAAGTAGTGTTTTTCAGAGTAAAATGTAGAATTGCTGTTACCGAATCCCAGTTTGCACCTGCTCAATGAAACACTGGCTCACTGGCCTAAAACTGCCACAAAGCTGCATTTTTTTTAACAACAATAAAATGATTATGTGAATTGTAGCCAAAACACCTCAGTTTACTTGTACATGGAGGACCGAAACTGCCAAAATAAAAAATAAATGAATAAATAAATAAAGTACTCAATAAATAAAGACAATAATACAGAAATAAATGTAAAAATAAAAGCCTCAATTGATTAAATAAATGTTAAATTCAAATTCAGATTCAAGATTCAAAAATCTAATTTGAAAATGAATAAATATACACAGAAATAGATAAATAAATGATTACAATTTATTTATGTTTGTATTCATTTATTTTCATATTTAATTATTTCCTATTTAATTATTTTTATACAAATATGTATTGTTTTTTGTATTTATTTCCCGATTAATTTATTTCTGTATTTATTTATTTCTCTATTATTTTTTTCCCTATTTATTTATTTCCCTATGTATTCATTCCTGTATTTCTTCGTACATATGTTAATGAATGAGGGGGCATGTCTTGAAGACTCAGGCATTAGCAATCAAACTCACAGGAGAAGAGGCACAGACCCTCCTCTCCCTCTAGAGGCAGAAGAAGATACCAAAAATGGCTGCCCGACGTTCAGCTTCAGAGCTCCTTTGAGAGGCGGCTGATCATCTTGATGAGCTAGAGGTTGTTCTAGTTTGATCAGTTTGTGGAGGGGGCGAGCCACTGAACCACATCCAAGTTTCTGAAAACTGTAGGGTCAATCTCCATGTCTGTAGTTTCGGATAATTCTATCAAATCTGCAATCTGTGCCTCCACTCGAAATAGCATGGAGTCTGGACCAGCATGTCCAGCTTTGTGTAGTCTGAACCAGCATGTCCAGCTATGTCAGCCAACAGCCTTACATCTCTCGCCATGGTTCGCCAGTGTACATCCATTGCTGGTTGCAGCAGCACTTGGTGATTTCCAGCAGACTGCGCAAGTGCATTGCCGGAGCGAGGCAAGTACAGTCAATCTATGAGTTCTCATATCGATTAACCAATGGGAGTTAGGTGACACCATCTAGGCACGCCCTCTCATTATCATATGGACGAAAAAATACAGGAATAAATAAATATGTAAATAAATAAATATGTAAATAAATGAATAGGGAAATAAATGAATACAGAAATAAATGAAAAGGGAAATAATTAAAAACAGAAATTAACAATTAGGGAAATAAATAAATATATTGTATTCATATATTTATTTATTTCTGTGTATATTTATTTATTTTGAAATTAACTTGCACATTTATTTAATCATTGAGGCTTTTTTCCTACATTTATTTCTGTATTATTTTATTTTATTTATTAAGTAATTTATTTATTCATTGATTTATTTTTTATTTTGGCAGTTTCGGTCCTCCATACTCGTATCTCTAAATGGCTATCATTATTGTAACAGTGAACCTCACAAACACTCACTTATGGAACAGGGCCCTAATTGATCATGAATGGTGCAGGGCCCTACCTGACCAATAATGGTGCAGGGCCCTAATTGGTCACTAATGGTGGAGGGCCCTAATTTATCACTAATGGTGGAGGGCCCTATTTAATCACTAATGGCGCAGGGCCATAATTGTTCACTAATGGTGGAGTGCCCTACTTGACCACTAATGGTGCAGTGCTCTACCTGACCACTAATTGTGCAGGGCACTAAGTGATCACTAATGGTGCAGGGCCCTAATTGATCACTAATGGCACAGGGCACTTATTGATCACTAATGGTGCAGCGACCAACCAGATCACTAATGGTGCAGTGACCAACCAGATCACTAATGGTGCAGCGACCAACCAGATCACCAATGGTGCAGCGACCAACCAGACCAATAATGGTGCAGCAACCTACCAGACCACTAATGGTGCACCAACCTACCTGATCACTAATGGTGCCATGACCTACCTGATCACTAATGGTGCAGCGACCTACCAGATGACTAATGGTGCAGTGACTTACCTGATCACTAATGGTGCCACGACTTACCTGATCACTAATGGTGCCGCGACCTACCTGATCACTAATGGTGCAGGGCACTAATTGAGCACTAATGGTGCAGGGCACTAATTGAGCACTAATGGTGCAGGGCCCCATATTAATTTCCAATATTGCCATACTACCACTGCTGCATGTCTAAGCTCTCTGCGGCTTGACCATATCCAGAGGATCTCAGGCTTCTGATAATCCAGTTTAGATTGTGTTGTCTTTCTATAACAATCTGAATGAATAAATGTGTGTCTTGAGGATTTCCATTTTATCTATGTATCCATCTAGTCAAGTCAAATGTATTTGTTTATTTTTTAATCACAGTGAGTCTGAAAGGGCTTCACGCGGCCACATTATATGACACTATCTAACCTTTAACCCCACCTATAATCTGTCTGCCTGTATGTCTCTCTATCCATCTGGCCGTCTTCAAGCATCTAGCCTATAGGCCTGTAATGTATGTGTGTGACTGAAATGATGTTCCTCGTAGTGCTATACAACGATCATGAGTTATTTGCCAGTATTTATAAACCGTAACTGTTAACTGACGTTAGGATGACAATAAGAACATGCCATTCCGAAACACAACATGGCTGAAATGCACAATCACGCCATCATTCCCACAATGTCATGAATGATTAGCCGGCTCCATTACAGCGCTAGAGGACATTACGTTTCAAACGTCACGACACAAAGGAAGACGGCGGCATACAAAATATCATGAAAGAGAAAGGGAAAAAAAATCGAATCAAATATTAATGTGCACGGTGTGGTGCAGCATCTGCTGTGTGCCGTTGATGAAATATTCAGCGATACATCCAGAGCAAGGCATTGTGGTTCTCCGTGGTCCATACTGTATGACATGCGTGCCATGCATTGATGGAATGCAGAATGAATGGATGTAATAGAGAGGCATGAGGAAGGGGGGGAAAAGGGTGAGGTTTTGGGGGGGTGGGGGATCCAATCCCAATATTGCCACCGAGACATATTTCACACCTCTGACACAGTGCTGAGCTGAAACAGCAAAACGAGAAATAAAGGAACACCCAGGAGAGAGAGGGAGAGAGAGTAAGATTGAATCTATGTTTTTCGTATGTATTTTCTTCTTCATGTATTGATCGTGCAGATTTTCGGATGATGATGTTAGCCAGGGCAGATTGGACGGTCACAGAGTGGAAAGGCGTTCATGTGACGAACGCATGGAGTTTGTTAAACAAACAACAAAAAAAAGCAGTGGCAAGAACACATCCCATTACTGTTGTTGTCTTCTGTTTCACACTGGCCAATCTCTTGGGGGGGGGGGGGGTGTTATCAGGGGAAAGTGCATCATGATCCTCTCTTAAAAGCTTCCCCCCCCCCCCCCCCCCCCCCCCCACCCAGCCGTCTATAGTCCCAATGCAGCATTACGAATGCTCTCTTATTATCTATCCATCTCTCCGTCTGTCTGCATGTCCATCTAGTTATAGCTATCCATCTATCTCTCCATCTGTCTGTCCATCCGTCCATCTATTTATATCTCTCTATATATCTATCACATTTAGCAGACACTTTTATCCAAAGCGACTTCCAAAGTACATTTGTCAGTAGAAAGTAAAACAACAATACATCACTGTCGGTACAGCAAGGATGCAAACAAGTTTCTAAGTGCACCCTAATTGCTAGGTTTAGCTATTCTTTCTGGTGGACAGCATGAATAGCTATGGTACGATGATATACAGCTAAGTACTATGTAAATGCCAGGACGTATGAACATACAAGAACTGCACAAAAGTTGTTGTTTTTTTTTTTTGGGGGGGGGGGGGCGGGCATCTGTCCATCTATCTCTCTGTCTTGTCTGTGCATCTATCCATATGTCTGTCCATCTTTTTATATCTATTTGTATCTAGCCATCCATCTATCCATCTGTCTATCTACTTGACTAGGCTGCTCTGTGTTCTTATTTACTCTGCATAAACGATGCAATTAACCTCCTCCTGCACCCCAGTCTGCAGTATATATTTTAGTCAGCAGTCTGATCACTGCATTCCTCCCACTCTGCTGTGCTTCATCTTCTTTACCGTCTTGCCACCCCCCGCCCCTGCCATGCCCCAACTCCCAGACAGTTATCTGGGACCCCGCTAGTTCAAAGGCAAGGCATCGCCTTCATAGTGGCGGTCATTCAAGTCTAAAGCAGTATCCCATAGCCACCGGCCTGACACATGCCGAGTTCAAAGAAGACAATCGCGAGATGGCTTCAGAGGGAATGCACCTCCTCCCTTCAGTTACAACCCCTATACATCTTTTAATCACGACTCCGACAGACGATCCTCGCTCTCTATAAGCCGGTATTTCTTCCTCCTCCTCCTCTTCCCCTCACGATCGCCCATTCTTTCACCGACTTGTTTCCTTTCTTCTCCTTTAACTGTCCAATCTCTTCTCTCCATCCTTTTGACATCTACCCCCCCCCCCTCTCCTCTTGCTGTCGTCTGTCTACCGTGGAGCTCTAATGAATACGCAGGCGCGGTATGTAAATTATTCAATAACTAGAAGGGGAATATCTCTCTGGAGGGAGGGAGGGAGGGAGGGAGGGAGGGAGGGAGGGAGGATTATACAACACTTATTAGATATGGAGTGGCACGTTCCTATGTAGGTTTGGGGTTTTGGTTTCCCCCGTTTCTGTATCGGCCTTTCATTCGGTGCCCCATTTTCTCTTGTTTTTGTTGAGCTAGGGAGCTAGACTTACCCATTGTTTTTCTGTTAAACTATTAGAAAGATTCTTTTGTTTTAAGGTAAGTCCTGTTGTGTTTATTATTTTTGGCCCAGGGAGCTCACCCTTACATCTTGTAGCGTCCCTGACCAACCTCATGCTTATTATTTGTTCGTCCAATACATCCTCTGTTTCATTTTGAAACCCAGTGTCTGCAGTGTGCTATTTGAGTCAGCTTTATGTTGCCTCCTCTACCCCCTAGACTAGGGGGTCATAACATGGAGATACCCAGTAGTGGAAAGTAACTTGGTACATTTAATCGAAGTACTGTATGTTATGTACAAATTTGAGGTACTGGTGTACTTTACTTGAATATTTCTACTCCACTACATCTCAGAGGCAAATATTGTACTTTTTACTCAACCACGGCTCTAGTTACTAGTTAATTTGCAAATTTAGATTAAAAATACAAAATATAATCACTACATACATTATATTATTGTATCAATAAGGCTTTGTTGGTCCCCAGGAGGAAATTCACAAGCTACCAGTATGTAAAGTAATATATAAAATATATATAAATACATTAAAATGAGATCCACCTTTACCAGCTGCAACATTAAAGTGATGAACACATTAATGCATCAATACATCTAATAATAGAATGCATATTATTCTGAAACAGGTCATTCTGCATAATGAGTACTTTTACTTTTGGTACTTTATGTATATTTTGATGCCAATACCTCATTTTCATTTTCAATGCAGGACTTTTACTTGTAACAGAGTATTTCTACAGTGTGGTATTACTACTTTTACTTAGGTAAAGGTCTGAGTAGTACTTCTACCACTAGAGATACCTAATGTCAAGTCATATCTTTAGCCAACATGTAGTAGTAGTAATAGTAGTAGTAGGTTGTCTTGCTATTCAACATTTTATTGACTGATTAAATGTTTCAGTTGAGGATATATAAACTCCGGTAACACTCCATAATAAGGGTCCTTAATAAATAGCAAACTAGTCATTAACTAACCCTTTGTTAATTGTTACTAAAATATCTATTTGCCACAAGTTAATGGTTTTTTAATCATTAATTAAATATTAGTTATTTGTGTATAATCTGTTTGTTAATGTTTTAACAAACAAAAAACAATCTATTAACAAATACTGTATTAATAGTGTTTTAATAGTTAACTAAATGTATTCTTGGCACTAATTAACAGTTATTTATTACATAATTAGAATGTTAAATGCTTATTTACAAACTATATGTTAATATAGAAGTTAATGACATATTAGTATTTAACTAATTGTTACTAAACTGTTTCTGCCTATCCCAATTGTTATTAAACTGTGTTTCTGCCCATCCCAATATGAACCACTTCTCATAGGACCCTTATAATAAAGTTGGTTACGCTTAATTAATATATTAGTAATATATAACTATCAGTGTGGGGCCCCTTATAATAAAGTTGGTTAAGAGTTATTCATATATTAGTAATATACAGTATAACTATCAGTATTGGGGACCCTTATAAAAAAGTTGGTTAACCATAATTAATATATTAGTAATATATAACTATCAGTATGGGGACCCTTATAATAAAGTTGGTTAACCATAATTAATACATTAGTAATATATAACCATCAGTATTGGGGACCCTTATAATAAAGTTGGTTAACCATAATTAATATATTAGTAATATATAACTATCAGTGCATTAGTAAATTACTAATGCATTAGTAATTTATAACTATCAGTATGGGGGGACCCTTATAATAAAGTTGGAACAGTAATCATTAATTATTTACAAATATTTCTTATAACATGTATTGAAGATAGAAAATATTTTACACTGGGTCTCTCACACTGGAAATGAATGATCTCAGCACACACTGTTGGGAAGGGGGATGAACACACTTTATTTATAAAGTTAAAGAACTCTCCAATAGCTTTTTATTTTCTGGAAAGCTGACCACTAAAGGTAACACTGTTGGAAAGGGGGATGAACACACTTTATTTATAAACACTCCAATAGCTTTTTATTTTATTTTTATTTTACAACTGACACCTTAAGGTTAAGCTGATGGCCTCCTGGAACACCGACCACTTAAACAGAATGTATGAAAATGAAAAACAGGCAATATTTCTACATTCTGTTTTACAACACTTGAAGCAAAACAAACAAAAAAAAACCCCACAAACTGAGGTAGAAAAAACAAAACAAAAAAAGACAATTATGCTCTCTTTCCATATGGAATTAATTTGCATTGACTTTTTAAGTCTCCCACTTTTGACTGAATCTGGGCATCACCTTTGATGTAGTTTTGGCAAACAACTGCCACATCTTTCAGCTTTGCTTGTTTGGCTTGATCAAGGAGCTTTGTGAATGGGGCCCCACACTGATAGTTATATATTACTAATATATTAATTAAGCGTAACCAACTTTATTATAAGGGTCCTATGAGAAGTGGTTCATATTGGGATGGGCAGAAACACAGCTTAATAACAATTGGGATAGGCAGAAACAGTTTAGTAACAATTAGTTAAATACTAATATGTCATTAACTTCTATATTAACATATAGTTTGTAAATAAGCATTTAACATTCTAATTATGTAATAAATAACTGTTAATTAGTGCCAAGAATACATTTAGTTAACTATTAAAACACTATTAATACAGTATTTGTTAATAGATTGTTTTTTGTTTGTTAAAACATTAACAAACAGATTATACACAAATAACTAATATTTAATTAATGATTAAAAAACCATTAACTTGTGGCAAATAGATATTTTAGTAACAATTAACAAAGGGTTAGTTAATGACTAGTTTGCTATTTATTAAGGACCCTTATTATGGAGTGTTACCTAAACTCCTTTTAGGTTTAAAGGATGCAATGTGATATGGCTCAACAGGCAGCTCTGTAGGTATGCAGAGGCAGGCATTAGATGCAAAATGACCGACCCAATTAAAATTACTGTTTGGAGGAAAGGTCAATACCAGTTTAAGAATTCATCAAATACGTGTCACAAATTCTTATCAGTGTATAATGTTTCAGCTTGTGTGCATGGCTGCACAGTCAAAAAAAGTGTGTGCCTGATGTAATGCTTGCACGCACACACGCACACGCACATGCATACGCACACACACACACACACACACACACACACACACACACACACACACACACACACAATGTAAACATCATTATCTTGTAGTCTAATCCTTTATCAAGATCTTGATGAGTGTTATCCGCATTAATGAGAGTTAAGGATTAAGGACTTTTATTGTGTGGGGCCAATTCAATAACTTTTTTCAGAAATATTTTCAAACTGTAACTGATTGAAGACTTTTGTACACATTACCATAATCTACAGGTAAGCCACTGCTGTGAATGGATGTACATTAATCTCAAACTCACAAAACAAACACTGACGATGGCACTTTGATAACATGTTCTTATTTGTGTCGCTAACTTTCGAACTGTTAAGTGATGGAAATAAAATTCTCTATCTTCTTTTCTTGGGTTCCTTGGGTCGTGTCCAAGTGGCAATTATTTTCAAATGCCTGCAAAATAAGTTTTTCTAAAAGGCTCGGTTTGCATTAAAGTGTATGAGGGGAAAAATAACCAACTTCTATCCAAAGAAACAAGTCAATACAATATCCCCAGATTAGGGTTAGATCAATAGATGCTTTATTTTTTTTTAAATTGTTTTAATCTAAACCCTGTTGTTTCATTAAATGGTTTAAAATGCTTTTTTTCACTGGAGTGGTTGCTGCAGTACAGAACCGTTCCCCTGACTGTTCTTTATTGTCTGACTGGATGAGTTAAGACTTGCTTGAGGTGCAGGACATCGTTTTTTTAATGGTATAGTCTGACCCCATGGCAACATACTAGACCCTCAATTCCCCTCAAAATAATTCAACCCTTGATACCATAGGCATCTAGATTCAAGGGTCAAGAGAATGGGGAGAAACAAAAATTGCCAACATCTCAATGCATAGGAATATATGCATATACATATTTCCAGTCAGCGGAGACAGTGCAAGTTTGTATGTGTAGATACGGCCTGGAAACAACATCATTCTATCCATGATTAAGGATCAAGTATCTCCGAATTTAGAAGATACAGTTGGTTGCCCGGCAACTAAATGGTTTCCAGTTCAATCTCGACTCCTCCTCTGGTTGTCTTACGTCGTTGACACTTTTGTCGATATATGTGTGTGTGCGCGCACACGTGCGAGTGTCCGTGTGTGTGTGAATGGGTGATTGTGAGAGCATTAATTGTCTTCATAGTGCTTTAAGGGGCCACAGTGGTTAGAAAAAGCACTATGTGAAAGTGGCCCATTAGTCATTCTGTAACAACTATCTCCATGAAGACAGACGATCAACATGTCCTCAGAAAAATGTTAAGTTAAAGGTCCTGATGAGTCAGTGACCATGCAATGATTTCAAAAGATGAAGTGAACACATATACAGTATATATATATATATATATATATATATATATATATATATATATATATATATATATATATATATATGATACTGACCGTGGACATCCAATAGATATTAGACATGGAGGGATATGGGGCAGGGAAAGATGAACAGACAAACTATTTAATTAATAATTAAATGGCTGAAAGGTTACACACTGTGGATGAATCATTCAAGATGGCGACCTCGACTATATGACAGAAGCTTTGAGATGAGTCCCATGTAGATGGTAGAATACATTGGGAATATGTTTTCACTCTACGCAGATTTGGACAGAGGCTGTCATTTGTCCTGGTAATGAACATTAAGCAGTGATGTAGAATAAGAATGAACTCTATCAGTTTGAATAAATTATACCAGAGACAGAGAGAGAGAGAGAGATGGGAGGAAGGAGAGCGAGAGATAAAAGGACAACCTTTGCACATTTTCCTTCTAAGAATGGATAGTGTGAGAGAAAGAATATCTCTCCAGACTAATACGAGTAGAAGACCTTTAACATTTAAAGTCCATCAAATGTATTTTTCTGGTATGAATAGTGGCTGGAGTCTACATAGGCCCATCTAAAGAAATTCAACACGTGATTAATGGTTTGATCGCTTTCACCATGAGTTTCTGTTTTCTTGACCTAGGATTTTTACATCATAATTCTCAGTGTCTGCATCTCAAATACTCCAGAAGGGGTCTTCTGTTTTCAGCTTCAGATCACAATGACGTAGGTTGCTGAAAGTCTAACGTTGGCGAAGTTGCCATCTCTTCTGGGTGTTGCTTACTTTCCAACTGTCGCTCGTGGGCATAGCCGTCGAGCGAAAACAACTTTTAGCTGCGAAAACATGTCAATTATGCTGGCAGCGGCTCACCGTGTGCTAGCGTGGCTCTCCTCCAGTGCCGATTCACTTAGTTTAGCATCAGTGAATAAATTACATTTCAGCTGGGACCCAAACCGCCTTTGTAATCTGCCTTCAGTGCATCATTATTCTTTATTTATCTCTCTGTGAATGTACACAGACACACTGTATAGATCATCACCACCACATCAGACGTCTTGTCTACTCTATGAGATGAATTGTAACTTCAGTTGGTATCTGACTAATGAGTCACATCCAAGTTGAGATATGTATTTCCTTCATGTGGCCTTTGGCATATTTGAACTGGTCATGTCAGCTCAATGGTGTTACATGTATTTTTTACATTATGGTTTATGTAAAGCCATGATTGGTTGAAATGGCAGTATATATATATATATATATATATATATATATATATATATATATAGTGGCCCTTTCAGTTATTATGCACTGGAGTTATTCCTCGTGACTCATATAGTCCATGATTACAAGGTTGTGTAGCTTTTCCAAATGCTGGTGTCTGCTGTATCTGGGTACTGACATCGTTATGAGTGATGATGCAGAATGGTCATGATGAGACAATTACACCATCCAACGCTGATGTAACGATGCAACGCTGTTGGTTTGCAAGTTTGATTTGTTGCACCTTGACTAAATAGCAATTTCTATCAAATGGGTGTGGCCTACGTAAAAACCAATCAAATTTCACAACCAATCAAAACACACCCTGGCAAAGTGAATACAGAGAGAGAGAGAGAGAGAGAGAGAGAGAGAGAGAGAGGGAGATTCAGACATAGTGAAAACCATCCACTGCCAGCAATACCCAGGGCCTTTTAAGCCCCAACAACCCTTAAATCAGTTTAGGGAACACAGTGTTATGTAATAACCTCTCATATGATAAAGACTATTATGTTGCAATTGGCTGTCAGATCTGGCCCTCAACACAAATTGGTGTACATTTTAATGATATCCTAGATGATGAGTACAGTATTGAATAAACAAATACTCGGTATAAAACAGCTCGGCCGTCCCGCTGTACAAGAAGTGCTGCCGCTGGGGAACACTTGGGAACAGAGCAAAGAGCCGAGTTTAAATAAATGCTAGCGACAGCCAAGTCCATGGCGGTTGGTGAATCAGCACATTCGTCCTCATTGGCTGACTCGCACGACTCGTCTCAGATGAAGCCGGTCGAGTGTGGCAGGAGCTCGATAGGCCATTTTGACACCGTTACTTACGGTAAATGGATATTCATGTGGTTATGTTTTCAAAGACGGACGTGTGTACCTCTAATCTAGGAAAAAAAGACGTATTGAGCTTTAATGTAATGTAGGGGAAAAAAATGATTATCTTTAATATAATCTAGAAAAAAACGGATTAGCTTTAATATCATATTAATTGTATGTCACATCTTATCTCATAAAAGCAGGGAAACCAATTGCATAATCTTCGTGGGAACTCGAACTTCTGTGTGTGAGAGTATAATTCTCTCAAGAAATACTTTGAGTTCATTATATTCATAGATTAAGGAAACCAAGTAGTCAAGTGTGATATTCGAGTCTTTCAAGACGGATGTGATCTTGCGCTCGTACAAACTTCAATCACCTCACTTCAAAAAGGCAGCATTCCTCTCCTAAACAAACGAGAAACTAGTGCAATACGCAACAAAAATAAGATTTGTTTGTGTGATTAATCAGCTGAACCACGCTGAAGGATTCTCTCATCATTGAAACATCAGTTCTGGTACATCCCAGAACAACTACCTCTTAAACATACTGATAATGTTGAATACACCAGCTAATCACGATGCCAACACTGTATCAAGGGGGGGGGGGGGGGGAGAATGGAGACATAGATAGTCTGCAGTCCTTACTATTTAACATGTCATCCGGGCTTGCTCAACGGGTAGCGCGCGGCGTTACCCACGGCCACGGTTTGGTGGTTTGATCCCGCTAAGGAAATGTATGTACTTGTGGTACTGTGCAAGACACTTTAGAATGGAATAGATTGTTGGGTGAAAGTGCCCACCCAATGGCATATATTATATTACATTATCACGTGCAACTGCACTCAATTTGCATATAGGCACATGTTTGGTATAATATATGCCTTATGCGGTTATGCTGAGGAAATACAGGCTAAAGCAGAATTCCTCTCCTCTTGTACACTGCAACTATTACTTCACAACCGCTGTGTGTTCTCTTGTAGGCTCATCCGATGCTACGCTAATGAATCAGATCCGCGTTTAGCATCAGACGAAGAAGAAGAAGAATTAGGAGGAGAAGTAAGGAGAAGGGGACACGCCAGCTATATCAAAAAAACACAGACTATAAGAGAGCCAATCTGTCTCTGAGATGGGGGCCATCCATCTGTTCCCTGTCAGAGGAACACAGTTGGAAATCAGGTTCACTCTGCGAAAGGATCCTATCCAGAAAAGTAGAGGGTGGTGTCGGGAAAAGATAATCAGTGTTGTGTTTCTTTTGTATGCATTAAAAGCTTTATGTTAAACGTTTACATGAACACACACACACAAGCACACACACACACACACACACAGAAACACGCAAGAATTTCCCCAATGTGGGATTAATAAAGTCAATCTTAATCTTAATCTTAAATAAGCACACACTGAAACACGCAGATATTCAAACCCACAATCATTTGCATTACATACACACATATTTACCTACACAAACAAATGTTATAAAGACTAAAAGTACGAGACATAAATGATGTCCCACCAGAACATCATCCATCTCTGATGTTGTTTCCCGCCAGTCCCCCGGCTCTCTGTTCTTCACCTCCCTCCCTCCCTCCCTCCCTCCCTCCCTCCCTCCCTCCCTCCCTCCCTCCACCCACTGTTTTTTCCCAACATCTCCCCAACGGTAATGAGCTCATGCATTTTGTCCCAGTCATGAATCATGTTTTTTTTCTCACCATGCATCCCCAAAAATACACAGTCTTTCCGCACTGGATTACGATGAGGGGGGGGGGGGGGGGGGGGGCAACAAATCCAATCTGATTTGTTGGTTCCATTTCATTTTCACATTTCCTCAATGGGAGAGACGTAGGGGTAAGATGGAGAAAGAAAGGGGGAGGGAGGGGAGGAGGGGGGGCGGGATGGGTGGGGTGAGTCTAACACAAAAAGCTGTTTCATCTTCTTCTCGCTCCAAATGTATGATGGAGGCTTTGAGGAGGGGGGGGGGGTTTAAGGGTGCGTGTTTGTTTGTTTGTTTGTGAGCGTGTGTACTTGTGTGCATATGTGTTATATGCCTGCGAGTGTGTGTGTGTGTATATATATGTCTGTGTATGTATGTGTATATATATATATATATATGTCTGTGTATGTACGTGTATATACCCGTGTGTGTGCGTGTATGTGTATCAGATTTATTGCCAAATACGTTTTCACTTGCAAGGAATTTGCCTTGGTGTGAATGGTGCATACAATAAACATTAAAAAAAAAAATACTGCAAGAGTCAAGACCATAAATATAGAATGGAAATATTACAGCGTGTGTGTGTGTGTGTGTATACGTGTGCTTTTGTGCACGTGCTTGTGTGTGCCTGTATAGGTGGCGGTGTGCGTACCTGTGTGTGCACGAGACGCGTGTCGTGTAGAGGTGGAGGTTGGCGATTCGGGCGCAGGGGCGATTCCCCTGGTGACTGTTGGGAGCAATGTGCTGTCTGGAGGCGCTAGTAGTGTGGCCATATGTGCAATATAAGCTGTGGGCTGAGGACACTGCACACATAGTGAATAAATAAGAACAATAAATATTGGTATACATAATTACGTGCAAAGTCACACACACACACACAGTGGAGGGACCAGGCTGCCAAGGCCCTCCATATCGTCTGGGGAGAAACTTCAGCACCGAGGACAGCAACAGAAGCTGGGCGAGGTGATTATTGATCAATTTTATGCTGCACAGCTGCTGCAGGTTTGACGATAAGCCTCACCCGCAACCGCTCCCCAATCAAACCCCAACCTACATAAACAGACAGTCTCCCCTCAGCCACAGGAGGGAGAGGTTGCACGGCAGTAACCCCAGCAGAGCCCGGGTGGAGTAAGCGACCAACGGCCAAAGCAAATCCTTGTTTGACGTCGTCTCACCGATAGGAGAAAGGAAGAGGACTGGTCAGAAGAATGCGAACGCCCTTAAATGCCTTTCAGAGGAAAGAGAGACGATGCTGTGTCCCTCTGCCCTTGCTTGTGACCTCATCTCCTATGTCCCCAGGCCCAGAGAGACTGGACAGTGTTATTGTCTTCAAACCCCGTACACCCTCCTTTAATTAAAAAAACTCCTTTGTTATCCCAGCATTTATCCCTGGTGTGAAGTAATGGCATTTTCAAGGTTGAGTGCGAACTGCCACAATACATACGTACAGTACATATGAGTACATACAGTATGTAGAATACAGACATACATAGCCATACATACATACATACATAGGCCTACATATCATACATAAATACATATATACACAGTACGTAAAGTGTGTACACACATACAGTACGTACGAGTACAAACATATACATATATATAATATAAAAATGCGGATTTCATGACTCATGGTGGGGGGGGGGGGGGGGGGGGGAGAATAAAGGGACATGGATTTTATAGAGGCTGTTGAAGATATCGCCCTATGGACCAGACATGTTTATTATCTGGTTCTAGTTATGCCACATGGTTCTGGAAGAAAGCAAGAAAATGCAAAGCATGCAATAACCTTTAGTGATTTCTTTCTTCTTCCAACAGAAGAATATTGACATAGACAGATGGATGTACATTGTATAAATTATGTTATGTATTATTTTACTTCTTTCCTTTGATGAAAACATTACGATTGATTTTGACCATCAACATACACAACATTTTAACTCATCTTTTTCATCATCATAAAAATAAGAATCTATGTCACCAGGCAACCCCATTTGCATAAATGTACATCAAGCAAAAATGTATATTCAGGTACTAACTGAGACATAACTGCATACGAATTATGCAAATGAGTTGGTTTACACACAACCTCCCCAGCTTCTTATCATAACACCAAGAACAGGGATGAACAACACCGAATAACAACAGGATTTCATTTTCAATATAGCTTACGTTTGTTGAGCCTCACCTCAGTGAGGCATGCACAAGGATTGCGCATGTGTTTTTGTGCAAAAAGGATGACTTCTTCTCTGCATTGGCTGCTTACTATTCTGGGTACAATGCTTGTGCGTGTGTGTGTGTGTGTGGGTTGCTGGACCAATTTAATTCTGCCATCTGCTGTTCATTTGGTAGGCCTGAATACTAAACTACACATTTCAATGAGCACATGCATGTCTGAACAATGCTTTTCCTTTTACAAGACAAGTGAATATGTCTCCCCTTTCATGACAATTAATTTCCAATTCCATCTTCAGCCTGAATGGGGATTATGCGTTAACATGACTACATAGACTGCTCTAAATGCATACATTTTCCAAGGGCAAGGGGCACATATTTACCTTAAAACAATGACTAACATGTCCAGCTTTAACTTTAACATTCTGTATCCTGTGCAAAACGTTATCATCCATCTTTAGACCTAGGGCTAGAGAGATCTCCAAGACAGGCATGTTGTCTGAAGTAAAGAAACCTTTTGCAGATTTCTCTACTACAGAAACAGACGGAATTAATCAGCCAAAAGAATGATATAAACTGTACAAGAACCTCAAAACAGGGCTATCTCCATGTCCATCTACAGTGACTATTGTATTTTATAATGCATACAGTATAGCAGTGAGTTCTTTGTTATCACATGAGAAATCTCATTAGAAACGGCTGATTTGGATAATCCCCTGGCGCTTTGTAACACATTTGCATACTAGCGCCGCTGGTCATGTCTAATCATGGTGGGATGAAATGTGGGATGTTGAATTCCTCTGTTCGCTGATGGTAGGAGACGAGGGAATGAGAGAGATGGGGGCATAGAGGGGACAGGAAATGAATGGGTCTGCCTTTCGGATTGCCATAAGCCCTATTGCGCCACGGTGCACCTGACTGCATCTGCCTGTATGCTCGTCTTAACAATTGCTTTCAACAGCACTCCCAACACCCACCAATTTGTTTTAGCCTGACGCGATCACAGGTAAAACACACGGCGATAAGTATTTTTTGTCATTTATATCTTTTTTTTAATTCAAAAAGAATACTTAAGCAGACACTTCTCTTCAGGGTACTGATTCTCCACTCATACTTTATGCAACAAAGAGGATGAACATGTGTGTTTGTGTAGAAAGGCTCTTCTGCACGAGTTAAATCATAAGATGTTCTTTTTAGGGCTCGCTTGTTTGTCTTTAATGTTTCTTTTCAGCCGACTCGTTGCACATTGGCCAACACATCAGAGTCTCGCCGTAGAGATCTGACACCACGGGCCAAACACAAACACGTTTTATCTGCTTTATGTTTGGTTGTCGGCGGGTGGCCTAATTCTGTGTTCAAAAATATCTCCATCGTTTCCATGTGTCGCACGGCGATGATAAATGGACTGCGTTTAGGCCCCCCCGTATCGTGTTTTTTTATTATATAAACAATGGGTACCGGAAAAGCGTTTTAATGTTAAATCCTTACATTTATCCTTCACACACACACACGCACACACACACACACACACACACACACACTAGATACACACGTGCACACACTAGTCTCACGAATCAGACTTTAGACTAAACGCTCAAATCTGGGTGGACTGGGCGTTTCAAGTTATAGGCCTAACATAGTAGGACTGCTGGATCCAGGATTACACACACATACACACACAAATACAAACACACCAAACACACCAACAACCACCATTGATACACACAAACAGAAAAACTCACAAAAACACACACACACACACACACCTTGCTTTAGGACGGAGAGACGGAACACGTTTGAGTATCTCCTTCTGAAGAAATAAAAAAACACCTTGAAATCAGAGACGAGAGGCAAAAGCACATTGAAGTCAGAGACCTGAAACGCATTTCCATACTGCAACACGCGACACCTTTCCACACAGCCGCGTCCCTCCTAGGTTATACGTCATGGCGACCTTCCCTCCTTGGTTCTCTCATCTCGTCTTGTCTCTCCCTCCCCTCCGCCGGAGGCTGCCGCGGTGGAGCTGACCCGTCGGCTAATTAAAGGCCACCGCCATCCGTCCTCCGACCCCACCAGCCCCTTTCCTCGCTGCTCTGATCCGTCTCTTCACTACATAGGGGTCCGCCGCAGTGGCAGTACACAGCCTGCCAAAGAGTCGGGGGGCCGTCACTTAAATTTCTCTAATTGAACGAGGATGTGTGTGGGGGGGGGGAAGCGAGCGAGAGAGCGAGAGAGAGCAAGAGAGAGAGCCAGAGGATTGCAAAGCAGGAGATGTTGGTTGCTAGGGTCAAACGAAAAAGCAGAGACAAGCAGGCGTTAATTGTTTCAGGAAATTGATTAAAGGATGCTGGGGTGGGGGGAGGGGGGGGGGTGGGCATGTGTGTGTGTGCGTGCCTCTGTAGTGTGTGTGTCTATAGGCGGATAGTTATATAGACTCAAAAAGTAGAAACCGAGCAGTAACACACTAAATGATGCTAAAGGTCTGTGATGATGCAATGAAGAAGTACCTTATTGTGTACCATCAACCTCACAGTTAAGTTGCACCTACACGTGGTCATAGAATGAGTAGTAGAAACTGGTAGTAAGGAATAGTAGGGAAGCTGGCATGAGGCTCATTTGTCAACGCAAGCCAGAAACAACGTAAAGCCACAGGAACCTTGGGGATTAACTAACGTGAAGCAGGGAAACCACACCCCCCTCCCCAATGCTTGATCTATGCCAGGTTTTGAAGGGCTGTGTGCCAGTTGTAGGCCTGCAATACCTTAGAACCAGTTGGCAATTTGGCCCCAAAATCACATTATCGCTTGATGCGTTTTCTGGGAGTCTTTTGTTTTAGAAATTGATGCAATTTGACTCAAAAACAGGAAATCCCATTTGGTTTTCAAACACAAAGGGTTCAGAGTTCAAACCCCAAAAGGCAGTTAAACAGAAACGAGCCATCATATTTTATTCTTCTTTTTATTTATTAGTCTTTTTTTTTTCTTTTTTTTACATTTTATACCTTGGACAGTTTTGTCACAGATGGTGAAGCTATTTGTTACAATATCATTTTTATTTTGTTTTAGTCTTTTGATTTGAGTTCTTCAAATGCGCTAATGAGCATTTCAGTCGGTGCGGTGAGAACCCTGACTCACTGAACCCAAGGAGTCCCATGATTCGATCGCATATCAACGGCGAACAAACGGAAGAGGACGACCACAAGTCAACTATAGGCTTCTGGGTAACGCTTTATATAAAGGTCCTTGTAATAACCATTAATTAATAGGTAATAAGGCCCTTGTAAGTCCTTACAAGATGTTTATTAACATTATTGTGTGTTTATAAGCCTATATAAGTGTTAATAATGGCATTATAATACAGTTAATAGCAGGCTATAACACATTTATAAGCGCTTATAAGAAACTTGTTAACAGTTTGCAAATGCTTAAGAACATTAATAAAAGCCTCATGAGTATCTTATAATTGTTCATAATAGCATTACAAACACCCATAACCCACCCATTACGTCTTTGCCATGCCTTTATTAATCTTCTTTTGTGTGCTTATTGATATTAAAATATACTTTATTGCTCATCTATTATAAGTTAACTATGCACTTGTTAACAGTTAACTATGCTTTTTACAGCTACCGGATCTAAAGTGAGAACAATGCCTTATTAAGGATAATCATTTATTATGCATTATTATGCCTTTAAGAATCTTTTTTTGTTTGCTTTACTAAAATAAAATATACTTTATTATGCCGTTATTATTAGTTAACTATGCACTTGTTAACAGTTAACTATGCTTTTTGCAGCTTCCAGTTTTTTTTCTTCCCATTATATCAGCCTTGACCACATTCTAGATGTGGAGGTTGTGAAAATCATTAACCAGTAATTAACACATAATGAAATATTTATTAGACTTAATAAGGCATTGTTCTCGCTTTAGATCCGGTAGCTGCCAAAGGTAACACTTTACAATAACCATAGTTTATAAATGGTAAATAGACCATTTATAAATGGTTAATAGACCATTTATAAATGGTTAATAGATAGGTTACAAATGTTTAACCATAATTTATAAACAGCTTATAGACCAATTATAAATGGTAAATAGACCATTTATAAATGGTTAATAGACCATTTATAAAAGGTAAACAGATAGGTTACAAATGTTTAACCATAATTTATAAACAGCTTATAGACCAATTATAAATGGTAAATAGACCATTTATAAATGGTTAATAGACCATTTATAAAAGGTAAACAGATAGTTTACTAATGTTTAACCATCATTTATAAACAGCTTATAGACCAATTATAATGGTAAATAGACCATTTATAAATGGTTAAATAGACCATTTATAATAGGTAAACAGATAGTTTACTAATGTTTAATCATCATTTATAAACAGCAAGACCAATCATAAATGGTAAATAGACCATTTATTAATATTTAACTATCATTTATAATTGGCAAATAGGTAGTTTATTTATGTAAGTTCATAGTTAATTTACCATTAACAAGCAAATAAAGCACTTTGTAAATGGTTAATAATTGGTTTATAATCCATCTATAAACATTACTTAGATGGTTATTGTAAAGTTGCAACATATGTTTGTAATACTTTGTAAATGATTAATAATTGGTTTATAAACCATCTATAAACATTACTTAGATGGTTATTGTAAAGTAGCGACTTATGTTCATAATTAATTCAATGATTAATATGCTGTTTGTACTGTAAATCATCAAGTGACATTTATTTGACTTCTTTTAATGGTGATCTATAACAGAGTGATTATTTTTTGCAAAAGAATAGGGTCTGATCATCGTATTGAACACATTTATGAACAGAGTCAATAACATGAAACACTTATTAATCATTTACAAAGTATGTTGCAACTTTACAATAACCATCGAAGTAATGTTTATAGATGGTTTATAAACCAATTATTAACCATTTACAATGTGCTACTTACACACATTTTAATCTTTATACATGTTTTGCAACCAATATTTGAACTCTATATAAACATTTAATAAATAGTCCCTTAATAATTAATAAACATTATTAATCATAATTTAATTGCTTGTTAATGGTAAATTAACTATTAACTTACATAAATAAACTATCTGTTTGCCAATTATAAATTATGGTTAAATATTAATAAACTATCTGTTTATTTTTTATAAATGGTCTATTAACCATTTATAAATGGTCTATTTACCATTTATAATTGGTCTATATGCTGTTTATAAATGATGGTTGAACATGAGTAAACTATCTGTTTACCTTTTATAAATGGTCTATTTACCATTTATAATTGGTCTATAAGCTGTTTATAAATGATGATTTAACATTAGTAAACTATATGTTTACCATTTATAAATGGTCTATTAACCATTTATAAATGGTCTATTTACCATTTATAAACTATGGTTATTGTAAAGTGTTACCAACTGTTAACAAGTTTCTTATAAGTGCTTATAAATGTGTTATAGCATGCTATTAACTGTATTATAATGCCATTATTAACACTTATATAGGCTTATAAACACACAATAATGTTAATAAGCATCTTGTAAGGACTTACAAGGGCCTTATTACCTATTCATTAATGGTTATAACAAGGACCTTAATATAAAGTGTTACCGGCTTCGGTTATGGATATAAATGAAACCTTGTTGTTATTCTGTGAGCGATAACTAATCGGTGCTGCCTGTCCATTCCAATAACGGACAGATCCCAGAGTCTCCACACTGCCAAGCTCTGGCTAATAGGATGTCTAGCCTTTCAATCAAGATGTCAAAAGACGTTTGTGTTTAGGTTTTAATGTTCTCTAATGCTCAATTAAAATGCAATCACGCAATTGGAGAAATCATTTGTGAAAGCAACTTAATATATGGCTGTTGGCGGAAAGTGGCTATGCGATTAATACAGAGTTGTAGCTTAGTCTGCACTTGTAAATGACTCAAACTTGTAAATGACTCAAGCTAGGCCGTGTTTTTTTTTTAGATGAAAGCCGCATCGGTCTCTCTGGTGGGTAACGGTATCGTACTGTGAGGTGAGTATATTTCACTCAATTCTACATTGATTCCCAGCGATGTGGAAATTTGTTTTTAATGAATATCAGTTGAGGGAATGTGTTGCAAAATGTCCTTGTGTTTGTACACGATGCAAAGCAGATCAAACTCAAGCAGATATTGTCAACAAAACAATTGAAGGGATATTTGTTGCGTGCCTTGAATTCATGATAATACACCAACCGTGTCTTTTACCAATATTGTATTACAGAGTCCATCCATATGTTTTGTGCCTCACAGGCAGAAGGCCAAATGTCATACAGCATAACTTCAATGCTTCCATCAAGGTCATGATTGAATATCTCTTAAACCACAAGGCCTCCAAATTAGATTATTGGAAATTAATAATGTACTAATGTCATAATGTACAAGAGATTCATTCAGTTAAAGTAACATCTTCACCTCTAATAATCAGGTGTTTGTGCATGTCAAAATCTGTTCTGATGTTTTTAAAATGACAAATGTTTTCTAGTAAATGACATAAAAGACACTCTCCATCTGGTTGTGTGTGTATGCATTACCACGTCCATAATTGATTCTTTGGGCCAATTAAATACACATTTTTTTGATATTCATAAGCCTGTTCACTCAGTGAATAGATATTCCTTCCTTTCTAAAGTTTTAAAAAGTGAAATGAATTACAATTTAACAAAGAAAAGAGGGTAACACTTTACTTGAAGGCGGGTGAAGAGATTATAAAGAAAAAGTAGATCTTAGTCTTACATCGAGTTATTTTCAGAAGATTTTCAGAGATACTGTGAATACCAAAAATACCAATAAGTTATGTATGCGTCCTTGTAAGCTATTTAAAATAGCTGTAACTAATTTAGCAGAATGGTGTAATTCTCCAGAAAGAGGACTATATTTCCCAAGTGGTCGATTGTCTCTTGTCGCAGAGCGCTACTTTGACTGTTGGCTCAAGACTGTGGTTTAATTAAATCATACTGAACGTTATCTCAGGGTATTTTTAACAACTGTGTTTTTGTTTGTTTATGTAACGTATAGACTAATACATCATTTCTGGAAATAGACAAAATTGCAAGAGCATGGCTAAACCATTAATTCGTTCAAAGAATGTGTCTTTCTCCCTATTCTGTAACAAAGATGTTGGAAGTAAATTTTGCCAAAGATGCAACAGACCTCACAATTATATGTGAATATATATATTGGTTAACTGGAAACTCATAATCATTGTGCCTAATGGATTCATCTCCTGCAAATGAGAATGTCCAATGGGCCTGATTGGAAGAAAACAGTGAAACTGTTATATGTAATTATATATAAACATGTACTGTATGTAATTACATTATTATTTTTGAAATGTATATTAAACTGAGTTGTAATATTGAATTGCTATTATTTACCAGCATTGTGACAGCATCCTTAGAGACCTTATTCCCATGTTGGTGAGTTAGGTAAACCTCCACAATGACAATGCATTACTGCCGCCCCCCCCCCCCCCCCCCCCCCCCCCCCCCCCCCAGGTAGCATTTAGAATGCATTTCAATTGAGTTGTCATGGTTTCCCCAAATACTCAGGAAGGTTTCCCCACCCAACGGACCAAAATGGCCGCTAGGTGGATAAGGTCTGTTCTCAGTCAACGGGTGAGCACCTGGTGTTGGTCTCCGCATCAACGAACAAACAGGAGCTCAACGTTGACAGTAAAATCAGTTTTAACAAAATGCAGACATAACAAACATGAACACTGAAGTAGTGGATGACTTATCAAAGTACTATTTTCTTATTCTATATATGGTAGTCTATTTATACTACTATTTATAGTACATTCACTGCCATTGTATGACTTTTGATAGTTTTCTTTCAATGCAATGTTTAGATTAGTCCAAACTTTTGAGCAATATATTCACTTCAATATATATTGAAATTGCTAGAATTTGTGTTATTAAATGAAACAGAAATAAACAGAAATACCCAAAGAATAATAGGATTGGGGCATCCGAGGTAGCAATGTTTGGAAGTTTTAAATGTTGATTTGTAGGTAATGAGTTGAAGATAATCCCTAGGGAAGAGGGCAGATATCCCCTGGTCTAGATATATTCACTTTTAAACAAATCCAACAGCCACATCAACAGCCACAGACATTGTAAGTGTTTTTACAAGCAGTATTATGAATTTGCTTATTGTAGTTCACATATTGCTCCACTGGGCTTGCTAGTTTAAGGTGACCACAGTTCTGAAATGAAAAAAGGAGACATATTTACATCTTGCCTATTCTTATCCTTGGTAAACCGGCCAAAAACCATCCAAAGTATAAGGCTACTTGAATAGGGAATCGTTATATACTGTATTGATAGCCTATTGTCATGATCGGTCGTGCCTGCGTATGGTATAAAGTCGATAGACCCTTGTGTAGCGAGGTCGTGTCACAGCCTATCAGATAGACACAATTGACCAACTCTCTCAAAATTAATATTCATCAGCAAGCTAGAACCTTTGCCATTTCAAAATCTAGTCATATATTTTTTTAATAATATTTTTTTTTTTAAATGGGGATGTTTCCGGGGACAGCTCCAGCCGGGGACAGGCCACCAGAAACAGTCTGGTCACCCTATGCTTACCTTACCATACTCATGCCGCACACCAAACTCAACACAAGCCGTTGCACCAAAAGACCCCTTCTGCGCCCCACTGGCTGCCGTAGTCGAAGGCCCTACAGGAGAATAGAGGGCAGTGTTGGTTCAAAAATAAAAAAATACACAACAAAAAAACAAACAGACAACATTGTAACAGTCATTCATATGTGGACTATAAAAGGCACTTGATTCTGTAATTTAAAGTGCACTAGCGAAGGGCCCGTTCAAAACGTGCTTGGCTTCTGCTATTGCTGCTTGCATCATTCACGAGAACCGCTCATCCAAACAACTTCACATTCGACGCCGCGCTTCCTGGGGTCCTCAGCAACACAACACACACCGAGTGTGAAGTCGATCGGATGAACGGTTGTCGAGAAAGTCAAATGACAGCGAGTCGAAGGACAGCGAGACAAACTGGAGACTCCTTCCATTACAGTTAGGTAACGAGTTACAATGGCCATTGCAAAGCAATCACACAAACATCATAACCTCCCTCTAATCACCTGGGCAGGCCAGCACTGCTGGGTCCTGGGTTCCACCCTTTCTGTAGCATCAATGGAGAATAGGTAAGCCACTGTATGATATAATGTTTTGGCAACGGACTATCAGTTGCTTGGGAAATTGTATTGTTTAATGATCCATTAAAGATACATTAAAGATAAATTAAAGACCAATTCAAGAAGTGACTATGGTAGAAGGGGAGACTGAAAGGGAAGGAGAGATGTAAGAAGGATGCAGGCAACAAGTGAGAGAACATGTAGAGGACAAAGAGGGAGAGAGAGAGAGAGAGACAGAGAGCCAGAGAGACAGAGAGAGAGAGAGAGACAGAGAGAGAGAGAGACATTCCGGTGTAAACGATGGGAGCCTTGCTCTCCCCTGTATGACCAGATGGTGTTCATTGATTATTCATTGCATGCAATGGATGTCACTGTCACCACACACACACACACACACACACACACACACACCACCATGCTGCTCTGTGCCTCGCTGGAGAGGCTTTCGATGGGGGGTGGTTAGATTTGATGTGTGTGTATGGGGTTGGCGAGGGGAGGGGCCGTTGAGTTATTCGCCAAGGTGTAGACGTACGCCAGGTCGGAGAGCTTAGGAAACAGTGTCATGGCATTTTAGGAAAAAGGCTTGAAATCACTGAGCCATGTATTTTTCATTCATACTCACAATGACGCACTGATTCCGACAGCGACAACAACAAGTAGAACGACAACAACAACGACAACGACAATCCTTTATCTTCAGCTCTCAAATTATTATTAAAATGAATCCGATGTCGGGATTGGATTAGCATGCGTTTTACATGGACGCGACCACCTCATACATACACATGAGTGCAACAGAAGCACACCCCTAGGCCTACCGAGTCCACACGTCCATCAATATTGCAAATGTATGAGCCACGGGCACCATGCTGCCAGGCACGGTGAGGGATATTACTTATTAAATGTATAAATCATCACACGGTACATTGCTTAAGGTACAATACGAACACATCGCCGGGGGAAGATGATGATGATGATGTGGAAGAAGGGAGTTGATCTTCAGCGTATCGGTGGATGGGTTCTGCCACGTACGCGTTTGAACTTTCGATGCCCCGTATCACATGTCAATGTTTCGACACTTTCATTTACTTAAGCAGTACGCCACGAGAGGTGGTGGTTTAGTGATTTTAGAGCCGCTAGGCGGCGGTTACTAAACGGTTACTATAACGCGACTATAGACTACCTAGTAAGATTTCACAAAATCAACACACAAGCAACGTAAAGTGCGATCCTTCATTTAAAACAAATCATTCTTCTGCCAAGCAATATCGTTCCTCAAGACAGCGAAAATGGTCGCCAAGCAACACAGGCTAGCATACAGGCTTTAGCATAGAGGCACATTAGTACTAAAAAGTGAATTGTTATGCAGTCACAGGTGTGTGTTTATAGAGTATTATACAAAGGGATCAAGGACTATCAGTTTTATAAGTTGCAGAGTTTCAATTAGAATCAAAATACACCGGGACTCTGATGGAGATTAATGTGCATAAACACCCCCCACCAGACCCCCCCAACCTCACCACCTCCACCTCTGACACACATACACCCCGAAACACACACACACACACACACACACACACACACACACACACACATCTACAGCCACACGTTCAATTAAAAATGCGCTTGTATACAACCCACAACCTCCCATAGACAACAGCAGCCAGCGTTATTGGCGCCTACCTCGATGTGATGGAATTCACAATTGCTCTGTCACTTCAGATTTGCCTTCTCTGCTCTATCACTTCAGATTTGCCTTCTCTGCTCCTGAGGTGAAGAGACACAAGTTTTGAAGAAGAAGAAGAAGAAGAAGAAGAAGAAGAAGAAGAAGAAGAAGAAGAAGAAGAAGAAGAAGAAGAAGAAGAGAGATTTTACAAGAAAAGACATTTGTTCTTGGACGTGGAGGTGGGTGGATTGTGGATGCCGTGTGTGATTGAGGTGGAAGATAGGGTTTAAGCGGGAGAATTAGGAGAATGGAGGAGGAGAGGGATATTGGGAGCTATTGATTGGTAGGGTCAAGATGATGGTACTGACCTACAAGGCTGTCAACGGAACCGCCCGACCTACCTGCAGGCACTAGAGCCCTCCGCGCAACTACCTCGGCCCGCCGGCTGGTACCACCATCCCTGAGAGCATATTTTTTGTGAATATGACGATGATGTTCATGAATATGATGAATATGATGAAGATGATGATGATGATGACGATGATGATGTGATGATGATGATGATGATGATGCCGATGATGATGATGATGATGATGATGATGATGATGATGCCGATAATGAAGATGATGATGATGATGATGATGATGATGATGATGATGATGCCGATAATGATGATGATGACGATGACGACGATGATGATGATGATGATGATGATGATGATGATGATGATGATGATGGCCCCTTTGTGTTGAGAATGGCATCATCCCAGATCCTTGTGGCCTTTCCCTGCAGAAGCTACGTCGAAGGCATGGACCTATAGACGTGCGTGTTCGCATCCAAGCACTTTAATAATGGCTGGGAGGAATCTGGGAGAGAGAGAGTGGAAGACAGTAAAGAGAGAGAGAGTGGTAGTAGTAAATAGTAGATAAAGCAAGGCTTGATTGCATTGACATTAAAGTGGTTTTTGACATTGAGTCTGAGAGAGAGAGAGAGAGAGAGAGAGAGACTGGTGTCATCAGAGTAAATTAAGGTTGACAGGGAAGCTGCTCGGCTCAGATGAGCTTCTCCCATCCCATCCCAGCCTCTCTACTGAAATGGCTCATCAACTGCAGGTGGCCTGTCTTTGTGAACACCAGGCCACTCTCTCTCTCTCTCTCTCTCTCTCTACAATGCTAATTCAACACATTAAAACAATTGTCAAACAAGTTGGTTTTTTTCCCCATCGAGTTGGAACCACCCCGTTCCACCATGAAACACCTAACACTGAATAATTTATTGTTTTATCACAGCCGGTCCGGTATTTTGTACGTTTAAGGAGAGTTCCATATCTCGCTACGTCGTGCACGATGGTATTTGAAATAACTGGGAGCGTTGGAGTCTGTGAGTGGATGATAA
Source organism: Merluccius polli (assembly GCA_030340625.1). Taxonomy (NCBI): domain Eukaryota; kingdom Metazoa; phylum Chordata; class Actinopteri; order Gadiformes; family Merlucciidae; genus Merluccius; species Merluccius polli. Next base: position 215,692 of record JAOPHQ010000573.1, read on the forward strand.
TAGATGAGACAGGCTAGGGCTTGTTGCGTTTTTGCCTCCCTGTGACTGTGTTGGCCGAGTCAGCCGATGATGAGAAAACTGGCACAGCTCGCGCTCTAAACCAGAGTGTGTGTGTGTGTGTGTGTGTGTGTGTGTGTGTGTGTGTGTGTGTGTGTGTGTGAAATCTCCTGTGTGCACAGATGGCATGGCAATTTTGTCACTACAGCTTGTTAGCAATACATAGCCCACACTCATAAACCCAATCACACACAATGGCACGCAGGCACACTCACTCACACACACATTCGCAAGCACGGACACACACACACGCACATACACACCCCCACACACACAGAGGACAGGTTGACTATGGATTATCCATATTGTCCGGGCAAAAATGTTGCTCACGACTCACACCAGCCGAGGTGTTGGAGTAGGTGCACGGCATGCAAAGCACAGCCACCCTTAGTCACCCACGTAGTGGAAAAAATATACTGAGGAGTCGACAGACTTTTACACTTCTACGCACTTGCACAGCAGGGAAGTGTGTAGACAAACACAGACTTGAACACACACTGCACACACACACACACATACACACACACACACTGCACACGGACATACACACACACCAACTGGTTTTTGACATAGAGTGCACTTTTTTCCCATGAAGCCATGAACAGGAAGGCAAGGTTTCAGCTTCCAAGCGTAACTTGCGATAAACACTGCAAAACTGTTTTCTAGGTCAGGAATAATGGAAAGTTAAAGAGGCGGCACATTGCAGTCATGATAAACGGACTCGGTGGATGATCAACTGCAGTCTAAACAGAATAGGGCGTCGGCAATTTTGGTTTGTCATTGCTTCATCATGCCGTCTAAGCAAAAATTAAATGACCTTACGAGTGTGGGAACTTCGGGTTGGAGTACCGCATTGTGTATTTTATAAGTGTGTGTATGTGTGTTTATGTGTGAGAAACAAATGCATGTGTGCGTGTGTGTGTGTATGTCTGTGTGTGTGTATGTCTGTGTGTGTGTTTGTGTCTGTTTGTGTGTGTGTGTGTGTGTGTATGTCTCTGTGTGTGTGTGTGTGTGTGTGTGTGATTGTGTGTGTGTGTGTGTGTGTGTGTGTACACGCGCGTGTGTGTGTGTGTGTGTGTCTGTGTGTGTGTTTTGCCATTGTAGCCATATGCTGCTCATGAGGACAACATAGTGAGGAAAATTCTAATTAAGGACACAGGTTTTGTTTTGGGAGCAGGTGTGGACTCGCCGACAAGGACGGGACTGTAAAGTGGAGCCGACACACTGGCGGCCGCAGTCCGGACAGCAAGAGTCCTTCTTCACGCAGGCTTTTATTACACAGGTAATGAAAAAGAATTGTCGCCCTACTGTCGTTGATTTTCTCCCTAGCGGCTGTATTGATTTATCATTGGCTGCTGCTCCGACCCGCGTTGGGATACTGGTAATAGTTTTCAGTTGCTGTCAGACTTTGCCCTGAGCTGTGTGGAGTGTGTGGAGTCAATTGGTCTTGTTTCACTTTTTTTCCCCTCTCTTTTGTATTTACTGGATGCATTTCATTGGATTGAATGTGTGATGGAGCGCTGAAATTCATAAGCGATGAATTGTTGTGGGGAGGGGGGGTCGACTGATTGCTGAAGAATGGAAAGTCATATTTAATAATTACGTTTTCCTAATTTTTTTTAAGATATCACATTGGGCCCTACCACCCCCACCACCACAGGGCAGAAATTGTGCCCCTGTCAGTCACAGGCCCTTAGAATCGTCCTTACTCCCCCCCCCCCCCCCCCCCTTATGGCACCCTTGCTTAGTGTTATAGAGCAATAACTTCACAAAGACTCACAGACAATTTTCCGCCATCTGCAAATCTGCAATGAGAAAAAAAAGAAATCCACTGTGATCATCAAAATTCTCTCAGACTGCCCTGTCTTTGTCTTCCTCTGCCAAGTAAGACATTTGGCAGAGGTGCTGTCCTCTCTCGCCCGGTCGTCAGCAACCATTATCTGGCCAGTGAAAGCTTCCGCATTTCAGATTAAAAGATGAAGCATCTGGCATGCGCCTTGGTCCAGACAGGCATATCTTTGTAGCTATAACCCCTCCTGTGTGTGTGTGTGTTTATGTGTGTGTGTGTGTGTGTGTGTGTGTGTGTGAGAATGCATGTGTATTTTTATACTTGCCAAGGACCTTGGCCTGTGTGTGCATTTCAGTGTGTGTTTAAATGTGTTCCATGCATTGCGGTGAAAACACATGGGAAACGAGTGCTGTGGGAGGGAAGATACCTACACGCTCGCCTACTCCTGCAGTGGAGGAACAGGTGCAATGAGTTGACATTCAGGAGAAAGCCCAACCACCTGCAAGATATACGGCAAGGCAAGGCAGCTTTATTTATATAGCGCATTTCATACACAATGGCAACACAATGCGCTTTACATAAAACAATAAGAATTGAAATAAAAATTAAAAATAAATAAATAAATAAAAGAATAGAAGAATAGAAAGAAATAAAATACTATAAGAGCAGCATAAAATCATGATTACATAGTGCAATTAAAATTTACAATTTAAAGTGCTTTGAACAAGCTCAATCATAAGCACAGGAGAAGAGAAGTGTTTTTAACCTGGATTTAAAAATGTTCACAGTTGGGGCTGATTTCAGTTCAGCTGGTAGTTTGTTCCAGTTTTGTGCAGCATAACAGCTAAAAGCTGCTTCACCATGTTTAGTTTGAACTCTGGGCTCCAATATCTGACCGTGAGTCAGTAGATCTCAGAGCCCTACTGGGTTTGTATTCTACTAAGATGTCATTCATGTATTCTGGACCTAAACCATTCAGTGATTTGTAGACCAGTAGCAGAACTTTAAAATCTATTCTATAGCTGACTGGGAGCCAGTGTGAAGACTTTAGAACTGGAGTAATGTGCTCTGATCTCTTTGTTCTGGTTAAAACTCGAGCTGCAGCATTCTGAATGAGCTGCAGCTGTTTAATGCTTTTTTGTGGGAGTCCAGTCAGAAGACCGTTACAGTAGTCGAGTCTACTGGAGATGAAAGCATGAATCAACTTCTCCTGGTCTGTTTGAGACATAAAACCCTTCACTCTGGATATGTTCTTAAGCTGATAGAAGGCTGTTTTGGTGATGGATTTGATATAAGAGACCACCTACAGGGTATAGGAGACCACCTACAGGATATAACCACCTGCAGGATATAGGAGACCACCTGCAGGATATAGACCACCTGCATGATATAGGATACCACCTGCAGGATATAGACCACCTGCATGATATAGGATACCACCTGCAGGATATAGCAGACCACCTGTAGGATATAGGAGACCACCTGCAGGATATAGACACCTGCAGGATATTGGAGACCACCTGCAGGATATAGATCACCTGCAGGATATAGTAGACCACCTGCAGGATAAAGAAGACCACCTGCAGGATATAGGAGACCACTGGCCAGATATAGGAGACCATCTGCAGGATACAGCAGACCATCTGCAGGATATAGGAGACAACCTGCAGGATATAGGAGACAACCTGCAGGGTGAAGGAGATGGGAAACTAGACTTTGAGACGTATAGGCTACACTCTAACAGTACGGTGAGTGTGAGCGATAACCCGAGTGATATAGTGACACATACCTGGCATTTGACCGTTATTGGATTTGTGATTTCCCTCAGCTAAGACCTTTTTTCTTTTTCTCACCAAGGAACCAGACCAGGAATGTCAGAACCCTTGGATTCTGGGCAAATGCACCAGACGCTGCTCCCCTTTCCCTTTTACTCTTTTGGTTTAAATTTAAATTAACATTTTTGGTTTGAGTTCTTGGAGGACCTGTTTACCGTGTGCTGTAGGGTGGTTCAGAATGTAAACACTCACACACTTTGAGTATCCAGCCATTTTCTAACCAGCTCATTACAGTTTGCTTTGAAGATGTTTCACTTCTAAGTCAATCAAAAAAACTTTATTTGTCCCATCGAGGGACAAGTGGCGTTGGCCTTGTTCGTTCAAGATGCAATACCAATGTCATGCAATAGCCGGTGCCTTGAGGACAGATTACACCCAGTAGGCCTAATTAGACAGGGCCTATTAAACCTATTCTGGTGTCAAATGTGTTGAATCAATATGGGGAAGAAAAGAAAAGAAAGAGCAAAAGGAGGAGACATAAAATAAGATTAATGACATGCAGTGGGTAATAATAATAATGAGCAGACTGATGCATTCAAATGCAATTAGAAAGACAGACAGACAGACAGACAGACAGATAGATAGATAGATAGATAGATAGATAGATAGATAGATAGGTAGGCAGAAAGACAGCCAGAAATATAAAAAGATATACCAAATAACCAACTAAATACGTAAAGAAACTAAACTGTGCAACATATACATCCCACAGCTGTCGCGTTGTTGACCGGAGAACACAACAATCTCAGTGTGTAAATCACTTCACCCGCCTCAAAATATGCTAACACATTCCTTAAATATGCTAAAGAGCTCGGCTCTGTGAGTGACAGCGCATTGTGCGCCGCGCTCAGAGGCCCTTCTTCAAAAGACGTTGCTCCCTGGTGTGTGTTCAACCTTCCTCCGCGCGCGCGATGTCACCACTTCCTGGTGCGCCCGCCCACTGGCTTCTGTTTACCCTGAGTGATGGCGGCGAAAATAGCAGCAAATCATTTATTCATTGATCGAAACATCAGAGGGCCAGAGTGGAAATGAAGAGAGTGAGGGTGGGAGAAGGGGGGGGGGGGGGGAGGGGGGGGAGAAGGGGAGAGGGTGGGTAGGGGGGGAAAAGACGGGGATGACAGAATGGCAGAGTTGAAGGTAAAAGCAGAGGGAATTGCATTGATATGAAATATAAAGGATGACCCAATAGACTCATTATACTGTACAGTAATTGAAAATTACTGTGTCAAGAATTATTATGGGAGAATTTTAGGATATATTATATTGTATGGAAAGTCATCTTTGCCCAATATATATATATATATATATATGAGGTAAGGCATAGAGCAGAGGCATAAAAATGTGATTATTTATGTTGAAATACTACATGAGGGGATTAAAGCATCGGCCTCTAGTGTGTTTCTGGAAGTTACGGTTACACATTGTTCTCGTTTTATTTCGGTTTTATTGACACAAATCATTTAACTTATCTCATCTTAGATACAACACATGTCCAGCAAAGCGCAAAAATAGTGAGAAGCCATTGTCCTCTACACAGGGAGATACATTTAAACATCATTCTTCACGAGCAGTGGGGCTGGGGAGGTTGAGGGAGGGGGCACACAGGGCATGAAAATCCCATTACGCCCCCCGGCCAACTCCTGCATCGACAGGCCGCTGGCTGGGAGACAGACCAGGTTTTTTGAGGACACAGTACTTGATACGTTCTACTTGTTTTCTCTATTTTCATTTGACTTTGACTTTTTTTTTCTTGAGAAACAGTTGGAGCTAGATAGGTTTCTCCCCCCCCCCCCCCCCCCCCCCTCCACTCAGTCCAAGTAAAAACAAATGCAGAGAAGCGAAACTAGTGTCAACGGTTATACAACGGTACAAGTCACATTCATCGAAAAAGGAAGCATCTCGAAGAAAAACAGGACAGGAGAAGAAAACCCCCCAAAAATCAAGGAAAAACCTAAAACCAACCATAAATATAAACGAGTGAAAAATATAACGTAAAAACTTCGTAAAGCTATTCTACCTCCCTCCCCGCTGTTTTTTACATTTTTTTTTTTTACTAATTTCATACAAGGTCTACAACAAAAGACATTCAGAAGGGCAGACCAGAGTGAATGACTAAAAAAAACATGCAAAGTAAGCCTTGGTTTCACACGTCTTCACAAAACACAGAACAATGATGAAACAGGAGTGCTGCCAACAGTCATTGCCTTCAGGATCTTTTCGCTGATGTTTTCAACGGTGTTGTTCGTTAATTTATTTTTTATCTTCTACCACAGACTTTGATTTTTTTTTATTTGCTACTGCACTGATTGAAAAAAAGGATATGTATAATACAACTGTAACTGGCACAACGTCTTCTGGCTGGCACAACCACGCCTCTCTCTCTCTCTCTCTCTCTCTCTCTCTCTCTCTCTCTCTCTCTCTCTCTCTCTCTCTCTCCATCTCTCTATCTCTCTCTCTCTGAGCCACTTGACCATGGTGGGAGCGGTTTAGCTTGGCTAAACATGTATCCCCGCTATCATAGTCTATGTGAAGGACTCCCACACCCCCCCCCCCCCTCCCTCCCTCCCTCCTGCCCACGTCACCAAGAGGGGCAGTTGAGTGCCAGCGCCACAGCAGAAACGCAGATTGTGTGAATTGGGCTTTCCAATATAAAAAAAAGGCATGATGTTCTTTTTTTTTTTTTTTTTGGCATCTTTTTTTTCCCCTTCATCTTCTTCTCCCTCTCTCTCCGCCCAATCCCAATATATACCCTACTTTTAAACTGTATTTGTTTTACAATCTTTTTCTGTTTTCTACATAGCAAACATATATGTTGTTCTAACTTAATGCATAATGTACATTCTATCACTTTGCATCCACTATTGCCGCAGTCCGTCTGCCCCGCGTTCATACGGTCTAACAAAAAAAAAAGAATGGCGTTGCCACAGAGTCTCTCTTTTCTTTGCTGCAGATATATATTCCATAATATATATATATATATATATATATATATATATATATATATATATATATATATATGTGTGTGTGTGAGTAATGTCTACACGGAAAGTATAAGCGTCAGTATAAACACCGGCGAGTGTGTTTGTGTTCTTTTTTTTCCATCTCCTCCTCTTCGCCTCCAAAACCCGCCCGGCTACAGCTCCTCGGAGCGGATGACGTGGAACAGCGTGACGTTGTACAGCACCTGGTGGCCGTTGTTCCAGGCGTACAGCGCGCGGTCCCGCGGGTTGTAGTCCAGCATGGAGATGTGCGAGTACTTGTTCTGGAAGGCGATGTCGATGTACTCGTACGTGGACGAGTTGGTGGAGTAGGCGTAGTACACCTTGGTGCCAGCCCGAGTAGCCGTTGGTGACGTACAGCGTGCCGCAGATCATGAAGGACTCGCCGGCGCTGCGCTTGGGGTGGTTGGTGGCCCAGCTCTTGACGATCTGCAGCGTGCCGGGGTGCAGCTTGCTGACGACGATGTTGCCCGCGTTCTGGTTGGTGGCGTACACCGCCCACAGGCCGCCCTCGTCCACCATCAGGTCGATGTCCGAGTGGCCGCCCCAGGCGTAGTGGTAGGCGTTGCTGAAGCCGGCGTAGTCGAGCTGCCGGGACTTGCTGATGGCCGAGGTGCGGAAGTCGAACTTGATGATGACGTGGCTCTGGAACTTGTTGAAGTAGATGGAGCCGTTGTAGACCACCTGGCCGGTGCCGGACCACGGGTGGGGCAGCCGGTGGGAGGTGAAGTTGTCCGACGTCATGAAGTCGTGCATGGACTTGTACTCGCGCACGAAGCGGTTGTTGTGGTAGCCGTCCATGTACCACACCTGGAGTGGGAGGGAGTGACAGCGGTGAAGAAAATTTAAAAAAAAAAACGGTAAGTAAGTGAAATACAATCAGCATGACAGCCACGCGCACACAGTGAGTGGAGTACCGCATGACTTCAAAACATCTTCCATCTCCATCGCTTTCAACAAAAAAGGAGCGCACCGTATTAGGAATTTGAAGCATGAACGCCGATGCCGTGACAAATTAACGCGCGCGCAAAATCAACAAGCAGCCTAATTAAGTCAGCAACACAGGGTCCTGCAGGAACAAAACAGGCTGAGGTCCGACAGCTTGTGAATACTAACACTCGGGATGACAGCTCTGGGCTAAACTACCACTCATCATCATCCAGATGAAGAAGACACATCGTCCCTCCTCGCCTGGAAACCTCGCTCCCTGCTCTATAACATCTCCCCCTGCTCCGTAACAACATCTCCCTGCTCCGTAACAACATCTCCCTGCTCCGTAACAACATCTCCCTGCTCCGTAACAACATCTCCCTGCTCTGAATGGGTGTGATATCCCATTCAGGAGCAGATTTCTGCTATTTTATCCGTCTAACTAGACACACATACACACATGCACGCACACACACACACACATACTCTCATGCACATATGCATGTATGCACACACACACCCATGCACATACACATTTGCACACACAGACACGCAAGCACACACACACACACACACACACCCACACACACACACTCATGCACGCATGTGCGCACACACACACACAATCTCATGCACATACATACTCACGCACACACACGCACACACACATACATACCTCTTGTCCTTGTGTGCTGATTGCCTTAAAAATGATTTAGATAAAGGGAGTGGGTCACCTGAGGGGGTCCAGAGAAACTGAGCAAAGGAAGGCTGAAGATGAAAGGACATGGACCTGTCTGCTCCTATCAATACGTCTCCCAACTGTGCCTTCCTCCCTCCATTTCCTCCTTCCTACACCATCATTGATTCTCGATCTACTCGGTTCTTTTACCTCCTTGAATCCTGCGGCCCATCCCATCCTTTCTTCGTTCTTTCCTTCCTTCCTTACTTATTTCCTTTTTTCCATCTTCCTTTCCTGTTTTCCTCCCTCCCTTCCTTCCGTTCTTCTGTTCCTTCCTTCCTTCCTTCCTTCCTTCCTTCCTTCCGTTGCATTTCTATCACATGCTCATAAAGCACAGCGAGCCATCACTAGAATGAAAACTTTAACAATGCATCACTGTTTGGGAACCACTGCACACGCTCACACCACTTCGCTATGCAAACACCTTAACGTTTGATGTGAACGTCATGCACATTCATGCACATTTCTGTCCAGTATATTTACCTCCTCCATGTAGTCAAACACAAATTAGATTCATTAGCGGAATAAGCCGAATTAATATTAATGTTAATTAATATTGATATTTTTTTTCGAACAAAACAAATATTCACATCACACATCCGCCTCACAGAGTCAAATCGAGTCATTAGTGGAAGGAAAATGTCAAGATGCAGTTGTCAAGCATGACATCAAAGTAAACAATACTAGCATCCATAGAGCTACATAGGGAGGAACGAAAATGAGACACGTACCCTGGTGTCTCCCTCAGGGGCCAAGGGGTCCGTCATCCAGGAGCCGAACCGGGAGCCCGAGGTCTTGATAGTGATGGGGTCACTAATCCCGGTCAGTTTACCACACGCTGCAATGAAAACAGGGCATATGTGGGGGGGGTCCATAGGTACTACAGACACAGACACCTCGGTGCCACATAACGCCTATATATTTAATTTCACCACCTATGGGTTATTCTATACCATGTGTGAAAGTGTGACAGAGTGTGAGAGGGCGAGAGACAGAGAGGGCGAGAGCGAGAGTGAGAGACGGAGAGAGCAAGAGTGAGAGACAGAGCGAGAGACAGAGCGAGACAGAGCGAGAAAGCGAGAAAAGAGATAAATACATATGGTATAGAGCTATTTTGTGTTCTCTTCATTTGTGCTTTAAGTTTACCCCATCTTTTTTTAAGTTTACCCTATCTTCCTTTAAGTTCACCCTATCTTCCTTTAAGTTCACCCTATCTTCCTTTAAATTTACCCTATCTTCCTTTAAGTTCACCCTATCTTCCTTTAAATTTACCCTATCTTTCTTTAAGTTCACCCTGTCTTCTTTTAAATGTACCCTATCTTCCTTTAAGTTCACCCTATCTTTCTTTAAGTTCACCCTATCTTCCTTTAAGTTTACCCCATCTTTCTTTAAGTTTACCCCATCTTTCTTTAAGTCTACCCCATCTTTCTTTAAGTTCACCCTATCTTCCTTTAAGTTTACCCCATCTTTCTTTAAGTTTACCCTATCTTTCTTTAAGTTCACCCTATCTTTCTTTAAGTTTACCCCATCTTTCCAGTTTTTAGGGTTCACCTATATGAGCAGAAACCAGTGTGTTTACAACAATATGTTGGGTTACGTTATCGAAGACTAACTGTGTTGCTAAAACACACAAAAGTGCATCATGAGGTTTTTTTTTTTGGTGTTCAACTCGCGTACGCTTGTAAATGTGGGACATCGCCTACTACGCCATATGTCGCCTACGCTAGTCGCATTACACAGACACACACAAGCACACACACACATGCGCGTGTGTGTGTTTTGTGTGTGTGCGCTGCTTTATCCCTGGGTGGCAGCTGGACGGAGACAAACACGTCGTCACGCGACCAGAGTTTACTATCCCCTGTGGCCTTTACGTAACCATGGGATTACATCAGCTGGCCTGTGGTAAGCCATCGGTCATTGATGTATTTGTTGATTGTATGTTTTTATTCATTTATTTATTTATTTATTTATCCCCCCCCCCACACCCACACACACACACACACACACACACACACACACACACTAATCAAGGCTCTATCTTTAGAAGAACCATGCCAAGAGTCAGGGGAGGAGAGTCAGAGGGGAGAGACAGAGGGGGGGACTCAGGAGGGAGAGTCAGGGGGGGAGTCAGGAGGGAGAGTCAGAGGGGAGAGACAGATGGGGGAGTCAGGAGGGAGAGTCAGAGGGGGAGAGACAGATGGGGGAGTCAGGGGGAGAGTAAAAGGGGGGAGTGGGGGGGGGGGGGTCAGGGGGGAGAGTCAGCTTCTCTTGGTGATGGTGATGTCTGCATACCAGGGGGAGATGCATATGGAATGAATGGGAGTGGCGTGCTAATAATCCCCATTTGGCCTGAATAATGGCCAGTGGAGAACAAAAACACAGGGCAAGGGGGGGAAAAAATGGAAAAATCGAATGAAAAAAAAAAACAACGGAGGGGGATGAGGATGGAAAGGGGGAGGAGCAGGGAGGGGAGTACAGGAAGACAACACACCATTAGTTCTGGTCTCAGGTGGATTGCGGTATGAGAGTGGAGACTGTGTCTCTGTGGACGATGGAGATGAACTGGCTTAATGGGGAGGATGTTTACAAATGTGTGCCACGATGGAGGCGCGGTTCACACTGTAACTATAGAAACGGAAAAAAAAACAGGGGGGGGGGGGGGGGGGGGAAAGTAAAGAGCGGCAAACAGACCCCCCCCCCCCCCCTCACCCCCACCCCCAACACTATCACCATCACGACGGTAGTAAAGCACACGCTGTGAAGCTGTGTGTGTGTGTGTGTGTGTGTGTGTGTGTGTGTGTGTGTGTGTGTGTGTGTACTCCTCGCTCGCTGCCGCTACCTCCCCTAGCTCCCCTCGCTCCAAGCTCGTTCATTTGATCATTGTCCAGAAAGCTGGTCCACACCCAGCCTCCCTTCACCCTCCTTTGAAGATGGATGTCCCACCAGTGAATCCGCCTGGGCCTCTCTTGGAGAGCGCGGCTCACGGCGGAGGACAGCCCGACGTATTTATCACCCTCCCTTCGTCTTTTTACATCCCTCCCTCACTCCATCACCTCACCTCAGTCCTCCGACAACCGCGTCAGTCATTTACCCCCCTCGTCCCTTCTCCATCTATTATCCCACAATTGCCGGCATAAATTTCCCCCCCTATACTACCTACAGACCTGTCCATGTCTTCTCAGAGTACTCTTCAACTGTACTCCTCCTGAATAATGGAGCTGCATGCTAATGCGAGGAGCGACCTTTGCGGGTGCGAGACTCAAAAAACACGGCGGTTTGCTGCAAATTGTGTTTGTGCGCGCACACACACACACACACACACACACACACACACACATACTGTTTGTTTGTGTGAGGCCAGTAATCGTGTGAAGATGAAAGGAGGAGCTCTATGTCTCTCTTTCTCTCTGTCTCTTGCTCCTGGCGGAAGCGACCTCTCCTTTCTCATCTCACGTCATCTGATGATCTCAGAATCTCTTAGATCTCCCTCTCCGCTCCCTCTCCTCTCCTGCCGCTCTCTTTTCTCTCCCCATGCTCTCCTCCTGCTCTCTCCCCTCTCCTCCCCTCTCCTCCTGCTCTCCTCTCCTCCTGCTCTCTCCTCTCCTCCTACTCTCTCCTCTCATCCTGCTCTCTACTCTCCTGCTCTCTCTCCTCCTGCTCCCTCTCCTCTCCTCCTGCTCTCTCTCCTCCTGCTATTTCCTTCCTCCTGCTCTTTCCTCTCCTGCAACTCGCTCTCCTCTCCTCCTGCTCTCTCTCCTCTACTCCTGCTCTCTCTTCTCTCCTCCTGCTCTCTCTTCTCTCCTCCCGCTCTCGCTCCTCTCCTCTCCTCCCTTCTCTCCTCCTGCTCACTTCTCCTGCTCTCTCTCCTCTCTTCTTGCTCTCCTACCTTTCCTCCTGCTCTCCTCCTCTCCTGTCATCCTTTGATCCCTCCATCCTCAGATGAGAGGAGGAGAAGCAGCAGGAGAATTGATCTGTGGAGCTCTGGTCCAGCAAATAATGCAACTAATGGCGAGCGGAGCATGTGGCGGTCGGGCAGGAGGGGTGGTAGAGGTGGTGGTGGAGGAGGTGGGGGGGGGGGGGAACAGTAGCGGGTATCTGGTTTTGCTCATATCTGGCTCTTTTTCGAACATTGCGTGGAGTGAAGTGCAGCACTTAGGCGCATGGTCGCTACGCTATGCTATTGATCTACGTGGCCTTTGATGGTTCCCAGCCAAGTGACGTTTTAACGTTAGCAGGGCTATTAGTATGAAAAGTGAAAAGAACGGAGGAAGAAGGAGCGCAGGGTGAAAATTTGCCTTTTTTGTCCACCGACCTAATGGCTGGTGAATGTTCAATTTTTTTACCAGCCACTCAATAGATTACAATTGTTTTTTTAGCTGGTGAGCAAAGCAAATCTACCAGCCACTATGTATAGCTATATTAACATGATGAAGTGGGACAATAGGGTTTGTACATCGCAAAGGTACATCGCAATGACTGCCGCCATTTTGGGAGCATAGGAGCATTGGAAAGTTAGTTATTGTGTTGGTAGTCATTTTTATTGTCATTGTTTAGTAATTAATCGTGAAATGATGTGTCATTATGGTGGGACATTGCTGTGTTTGAAGCTGCCACAGTGTTTCTCATGCGAGACGTGGCAAAACAAAGTTTTCATGAGCCTAGGTTACGGTATATTTACGTCGATTTACGATTTTACAGCACTACAACTCTCTTGAGTCCTTTCAATATGGCAGAGTATCGCCCAGAAAAACTCCCATGATGCATTCTGATGTACAAGCCCTTTCGGGAATGGGGTATTGGTTTCTGATCTTCATCTAAGGTTCATTTCATTTCTTTGATGGTTTATACACATTGGTTTGCTCTGCTCAACGTAATTGATAAATCTTTCATGTTCTTATTAGCAATTCAATTACTTTATTCATTCCATGTGAACACTCGCCTCGAGATGTAATGAGCTAGAACAAGTGTGTGTGTGTGTGTGTGTGTGTGTGTGTGCGTGCGCGCGTGTGTGCATGTGTTCATGAGCTTGCATTGCTTTCGCACGGACAGTATGCTGTCCCTATTCATAACAAACATAACCACAGTTAATACGCCGTTGGTATGACTCTTCACATGCTATCATTGCACGGCTCTAAGTTTCATGTTGTGAGTGATAGAGGCCATGACAGTTCATGGTGAAGGGTTGTGTACTGATAAACCAACGCAGGCAAGGATAGAGATGCATCAGTGCCACTAGAGGATTGAAAACTGTTGGAGGGTTTGGAAGAATCCATTCCCAAATTACAAGCCACTACCAGGCTGATCTGCCCTGGGTGTATTCCCCTCGAGAGCTCAGTGTGAAATACCCTCATGTGGTTCAATGTGTGTGTGTATGTTTGATGTGGATGTGTGTTTTTAACACCCCTACTAGTGTCACTAGCCTGGTATCATACACATCATTATTATTCTAAGGGGAGATTTGTTTAGTGTTTAGTGTATTAAGGGCGGGTGACTCCCAGTTGAGAGGTTCTGGCTTCGGACCACAATGTCCACATTATGTATCTGTAGCTATCCCTGAGCAAGGTGCCTCACCTCACACCTGCTCACGAATGGCATGAATCTTAAATTAGAGCTGGGCAATAATTTAACATTATTGTTTATCGTCTTTGAATGGTATTGTATCGTCATGAAATTAAGATATTGACTTATCGTGATACCCCGTTTTAGAGTCTAAATGAACGATAAACGATGAGAAGATATGCCCTAAAACTAGTTTTAGTCCGATACCGTACTTTACATTTCCATATACTTCAATGTAATGACCCTTAGTTAGACTGTTTAGAATGGTATTTGAATTCATATATGGTGATATTGATCGATATCATGTAAAATGACTCAAATCTGTAGTACTATAGTCAGTATAAGACAATGTAACGATTGTTTTACCAATACTCAGACAAAGACCTGTGTGCAAAAACATTGGATATATGTGTGTGTGTGTGTGTGTGTGTGTGTGTGTGTGGGGGGGGGTGCGTGTGTGTGTGTGTGTGTGTGTGTGTATGCGTGTATGCGTGTCTGTGAAATGGACAGCTTTTTTTTTTTTTTTCTTTGCCTACCTAATTTTTGCATGCATGCTCGGAGTCTGTCCTCAAGATTAGACACTCTGTTGTGGAGCTCCTCGTAGTCATAGGCCCCCATCTCCTCCTGTAGTTCGCTTAGAACTGACGTCAGGTTCTGGACCTCCGCCTTAAACTGCAATACCAATTTGGCATCGGCTTTGTACTCCTCCAACACTGGTATCAAGGGTCTAAGTTCCTCCATTTTCGCTTTTATGGCCTGGAAGGATTAGAATATGCGACGGATCAGTGTCACGTTTCCGACAAGAGAAGAAACTTGAAAGTTGAAAGAACTTGAAAGAAAATGAAAGTAAAAAACAGTCTGTCTGCATGGCCCTGACTACGCTGCTCTAACCTGCCGCTGTCCTAACATGAAGACGCCTGCGTGTTTTTTCGTGTGTGTATGTCTGTGTGTGTGTTTGTGTGTGTGCGTGTGTGTGTCTGTGTTTTCAGAGCATATATATATACACATGAACAAGTGTGTTTTGTTGTCGGCGTAAAGTGCATCTGAGCAACCACACAATCCCCCAGGCAAACACTCTTTCGCCTCGTGGGATAGGCCGAGGAGCCGGGCTCCGCCCCCCTCCCAGGTGTTGACCAGCCAGTTAAAAGCAAGCCCTCAGCACACCAACAACAATTGGGAAAGCTCTTTATTGGTCATCATAGTTTAAAATGCAACATTGTATTAAGGATTACATGCTTTGTACATGTCACACACAACAAAGTGTTTGCAAATTTTTACGTCTAGATTTTCTTTGATGAATAGATTTGTTTAGTAACCAAAGATGCATAGACAAAAGCCAAAGTAAAAAATAAATAAATAAATAAAAACTGCAGTTACTGATACTTAATAATAATAATAATAATAATAATAATAATAATAATAATAATAATAATAATAATAATAGTAATGGATTTACGTTTGAAAAAAGCTTTTAGATGTAAAAGTTGGACAGCAGTTACATGCAGGAAGAGATCAGTGGTGGGTTGGCTCTGAGGGGGAGAGGGGGGAGGGGAGGGGTAAGGTTTCCTTAGTCTTAATGGTGCTAAAAGTTAAATTAACTGTTTGACGCCCAATCTTTCTCAGTACTGTGGCCCAGTTCAGGAGAACCTGGGTCAGACCTGACTCCTCTTCCCTGTTGTTCTCTCTTTACATGTCTTAAAGTTAGCCCTGTAAGCAAGAAAATGACAGACTGTTGACAGGGGCTATCATCTTGCTAACCTATCTAGCAGACACAGGCATGCGCGCACAGACACAGACACAGACACACGCACACACACGTAGAGACACTTTGTGCACACCATATATTGAGTGGTACTGCGGAGATGCTATTGATATGGGTCGTCATGCATGAACATGTGCAATGAGTTCCTCATATATTCAGACCTGATGGTGGGAAAATGTTGATGTGGCAGAAAAAAAAGTGCAGAGTATGGAATTATTGGTATTAACGTTTACATATTTTCTACCATGCGACCATCCGCGAGATCTGTCGTCGCAAATCTGTCAACTGACTTTGGAATTAAATGCGAACCAAATCGTCCAAAGGCTATGCATTTAATTAGTAAAAGACACACTAGCCACATTACTGCAATATATACAGTGATGCATACCAGGCATAATTGTGTTTTTATGTATTTCGGTTTATGTCACATTAAAGGCGTAGATAATTGCTATAGGTCTGCAAGGCCATTGGTAATTGGTTTAGACTTAAGATGAAATTAGTTCAATAAAGAACATTCATTATTTAATGTTTTAATCTGCAATTTCTTTCATCTTCATATATTCATGATTCCACAACTTTATGATGATTTCATGATGATATAACGTGACCGCAAGATGATTTCATGACCAGTATATAACATGACTATAGGATACCTTGATGATGTAACCATGGTAAAATGGGTGAAGCAATGAGGTGACACAAGCCTATGACAGAACACAGAGAGCCGTCCGTCTCTTTACCTTGTATTGCTTGGCGATGTTCTGCTTGTGGTTCTCCTCCACCTGCCGGAACTTGGTCTCAAGACCCCGGAGCTGGACCTCCATCTTCTCCACGTACTGCAGGTCCCTCTGGGTCCGCTGGTCCAGAACCTGGATGGACTGGGTCATGTTCTGGACCTGTACAGGTGAACAGTGGTGGAAGAAGTACTTAGATCTCTTACTAGTAGTAATACCACACTGTAGAAACACTCTGTTACAAGTACTAGTAACAGAACAAAAGCGTTAAATATACTTAAAATACTTTCAGAATAATAGGCATTATATTATTGGATTATATTTATTGATGCATTAATGTGTTCATTGCTTTAATGTTGCAGCTGTTAAAGGTGGAGCTCATTTTAATGTATTTATATATATTGCATTACTTTACATACTGCTGGGTAGCTTGTGAATTTCCTCCTGGGGACCAATAAAGCCTTATTGATATAATAATATAATGTATTTATTGATTATATTTTGTATTGTTAATTTGAATCTACAAAGTAACTTGTAACTAAAGCTTTCAGATAAGTAAAAAGTACAAGAGTTGCCTCTGAGATGTAGTGGAGTAGAAATATAAGGTAGCAGACACATTGTGCAGAAGAACTACTAGTGCAGAAGAACTACTGTTCAGGGTTTTGGTTGACTTTAAAAACCTGTCTGTTGCTAATCAAGTGACTGCCATTCATTCTGACTAGTCCGTTTTTATTCCTAAGAGATCAGGGGGATCATTCTTGAGCATGTGTACACAGACACTGACGACACCACACTATACTGCACTACAAAACACTACACTACACAGTCTGGTGGTGGGGGAGAGGGAAATCTGCCAGACGCCCCACTTGATATTTTTTCTAAATAATATAATTGTAATGCAAATATTTTTTCATATTGATTTTCTTTTTAAACCACAGCTTGTCCTTGCCTTGTACCATAGCTTCACCTATAATATGATACTGCCAAGCTAAATTGCATTATTGGATTCATATCTGGGAGGCTGCTGGATCAGAAGGTACACTCAACAGGGGAAAGGCAGCACAGCATTCGCGCCCACATTTTGATCCCATTTAAAAAAAAAATGGTTGAGTCTGCATGATGGAAATCAGATACTCCGTCCAGAGGACAGCAACCCAGACAGAGGCTGGAAAATTGTGTGAGGACTGCATCAGCACATAGTATCGGATGTGTTGTTGCGGTCAAACATCCACCTGAACTTAAAAAAAAAAGTACTTCTGTGGTATTTCAACACAGAACACGGCACCTGTATAGGGGAGGAGCTTCCTCCTTGAAATACACAGG
Organism: Merluccius polli; assembly: GCA_030340625.1. NCBI lineage: Eukaryota > Metazoa > Chordata > Actinopteri > Gadiformes > Merlucciidae > Merluccius > Merluccius polli. The sequence continues at coordinate 233,422 of JAOPHQ010000573.1, forward strand.
ATAATAAGGCTGGGAAATAATTCAATATTATCATCTTTGAATGGTATTGTGTCATCACGAAATGAAGATATCGATTTATCGTGATGCCGGGTTTTATAGTAATGAATTACGATGAGAAGATATGCCCTTGAAATGATCAAATATGATGTTTTAAAACAGAAAACCTGTACCAGTCCGATAACATACTTTACTTATCCATACACTTCAACGTAATGACCCTCAGTGAGACTGGTAAGAATGGCATTTTGAATTCATGAGCATATCGTGATATTTATCGATATCGTGTAAAATCCCCCATAGTTATCGTGGTAATACATTTTTCTATATCGCCCAGCCCTACTACACTGCGCTGTTGTAATGCATCAAACTTCCACACTGCACTGCCTGCTGGTCTTGATGCAGCCTCGCAGCTCTGCCTCTTATGATGCCAACCAGAGGCTATCCTGGGAGCTCATTAAAACACATGCACTATTTTTAGCTCCGGGCCAGAGATGTTATTAAGCTCTAAAAACAAGAGGTTAGCATGCCACTCTGTGTCTGTCTGTGTGTCTGTGTGTCTGTGTGTCTGTGTGTCTATCTGTGTGTGTTTTGCATGAATGTGTGTGTGTTTCTGTTGGTATGTGCACTTGTACGAATGCATGCTTGTGCAGCATGTGTGTTTGGAGCTGTGTGTGCGTGTGTGTGTGCACGTCTGCACTTGTGTGTGTGTGTTCTTGCATGTGTGTGTGTGTGTGTGTGCATTTGCATGAGTGTGTGTGTATATGCAGTGCACATATGCATGTTCACGCCAGCGTTCAGCATTCACAAGGACGAGGTCATAATAATAATAATAATGATAATAATAATAATAACAAACAACAAACAACAACAAAAACAAGAAGAAAGACCTTCTCCAGCAGCTGTCTGAGTTGCTTGGTGCGGGCGTCTCGTGAGCACATGGACTGCTGTGGCGCCACCACAGTGCACACACACCTGCCCTCGCTGTCCTGGGCCGAGCTGTACACCTGCCATGAGTCCTCTGGGTTCGCCGGCAGCACCTGAACCACAGAGGTGGAGGGTGGAGGAGGAGGGGAGGGGAGGAGGAGGGGAGGAGGAGGAGGGCGGAGGAGGGGAGGTACATACAATATGGATGTGAGGGAGTGAGAGAACAGATAAAAATAGGTCAGACAAAAATACCTAATAAAAGGACTAAAAAAGAAGCTTTGCAAGTCCCTGCGATGCAAGCTGTGTGGTTTTAAGCCATGAGGTTTACGGCAGATTATAATAGTTCTCGTGTGCGAGTTGAAGATTATTGGTCTGATGAAATAAGCAGGACACGCCCCTCCTGGCACCACGCTCTTCGCGCCATCAAACAGGGAACGGCTGTGAGAAGCTTAATTGAAATTTCTCTTGCAAAATACTTTGAATGAAGTGCTTCCTAAAGACCATTCAAAATGAGCGTTGGCGTGACAAAAACCATTTAGTGAGCAGCGGCAGCGGCTGTAACAGCAGCAGATTACAGAGGCTGTCAATCGAGCAGTGTTTTCCCTCGCCGTGTGGACGTGTCTTTCTTCAACACACCGGTAATCACTAGACCAAA
>JAOPHQ010000573.1:240000-242500 GCA_030340625.1 Merluccius polli
TGCTAAATTCAACCATATTCCGAGCGCGAGGCAACTTTTTAGTTATCCTACGAACGTGTGTGTGTGTGTGTAGTGTTTTTGTTTGCCAACTTTATCACTGGGATTAACCTGAGAGGCCAGGCTAGACGAATACAATCTTTGGACAAATATTTATCAAGATTTATGGCAAATGCCCCTTGGAATGTATATGCAATCACATGGCACCAAACCCATATTTCAACACATATCTGACATATTGTGGCCCAGTCCAAATCTTTGAAAGAGTGCCCCATTAAAAGTGATTCATGAGGTTCATTTGAGAGAGTGTTTATATGAAGCTTGTGAACATTATGTGAATCTCTATAGGCCACAATAAATGCTGCCCTCTGATTAACATTTACAAAACTTACAACTTCTATCTATAAGCTTGAGATTTATATTTATTTCCTTCCACCCCCTGTATGATGTGTTGCTATAGAGACAGAAATAGACAGCTGTCGAGTTATTTTTTTGGGGGGGAATAAGAAGTATGAGGCAATAGGTCGAAAGAATGAGATACTGGCTCTCTACACAATGACAATTTGGAAACGATTTGATATAACAGCCACAGCAAAATGCCACTCTTACACCTTAACATTTACCAGTGACTCATTTGTGCTAATGCCAAATGGGAATTGAAGCATGTTGAATATTTTAATCAACGAACCCTTTCAGTCATTCTGGATGCAGTATTTTATATAAACTCCACCACCCCCCCCAAAGGTTTGTTCAAATCAAGGCTTTACGGTCACTAGTCTCTGCTGTTAATCAAACCGCTGGAGTCTGTCCTGGGCAGGGTGGCAGCTGCAATTTATGTCTGAACTCACAACACCAATATGAGAAAGGACTGTAGGCTGCAAGACTTATGGATATTGTTTGAGGTGAAAACCACAGTGCGGTAATTCTGCTGTCTGTTCAAAATGATGTTTCCTAAATGTGTGTGTGTGTAAGGGGGGGGGGGTGCATGTATAAAATACACTTGATTTTAATTTCAATTAGAAATACTGCAAAGCTAATTTGTTTCTCAGCCGGCGTTTTTTTTAAATGCCACCGTGATCTACGTTCATTAAGCTGCAACTAGGCTGCTATGTGCAGCCCAGATGCCACATTAATTAGGAGGATGAGGATGTCGTGCCACAGGCATGTGGTCCACCACCAAGTTAATACCATCTGCAGTCTGGTTCCTGTCAGTGGATTAATATCCGTACAGGGCTTTACTCTCAATAAACTGGACACATCAGGAGACAGGCCTAGATGTTATGAAAGTGCAAGAAGTAGCCTAAATGCAATTACTGATCCATTAGTGCAGAGTACAGCCCATCATATGCTGTCAGGCTGCAATTCTGTAAAGGCAAAACCCTCTGCAAAAGGGGCTGTGTTAAATCGATTATAAATCACTCACTGAAGAAACGATTGAGTGTTTTATTTCTCAACAGCAACAGGGCATTAGGTTTGCATGTCACGGATAGTTGATCTCATAGACCGATCTGAAGCAATCGCAGTCCCTCAGAATAAGTCACTATTTAGCCAGCTGTGGATGCTGAGATATTGTCGGACTAAAAGCCTTGCAGTCGTGCACCTGCACACCACATCTTATCATCTAATCATCATCAGCAGAAAGCAGCATCATCCTGTCAAACAAAGTGCATCGCTCTCCCCGCTGCACAAAGCGCGTATTTGGGAACGTGTGTGTGTGTGTGTGTGTGTGTGTGGAGGGGGGGGGGGTCATGGACACATTGAATCAGAACGCAAATTGAGTCATTCAATAGCCTATTTAATGTGTTGTTTTAAATGCTTGCCTCGGTGTGTGTGTGTGTGTGTGTGTGTGTGTGTGTGTGTGTGTGTGTGTGTGTGTGTGTCTATGTGTGTGTGTGTGTGTGTGTCCCGGTTATACAGAGGATGAATACAGAGCAGTCGTATCTAACCTGCTCCCATCATCAGTACAATGCATCCCCATCATGTAATCCCCCCCCAGCCTGGGTATAATCTGTTTAGACCGGGTCTATCATGGTGTGTGTGTGTGGGGGGGGTGGTACCATAATCTCCGTGTCGTCGCATCTGGAGCTAATTCATTCAAAATATAGTCAAGGTTTATATATATAAATAATTAAAATTTAAAAAAAACTAAAAAAAAAAAATGGCGTTGAAAAGCTTACTTGGGTGAGTTCTGTGCCCATAAAGATGAGAAGGACGAGAGTCAGGAGCTTGTTCGCAGGCTGCATCTCTTGCCTCCGGTGTGTGGATCAACGTTATCACATGCGGATCCCCCCCACACACACCACACACCACACACACACACACACACACACACACACACACACACACACACACACACACACCACTTTCCTCTTTCCCACGGGAGATTTGAGCCTTATGGTGTCAGCGGTGCTCGGTTTCGTTGTTGTTGTTGCTGTTGTTGTTGTTGTTGTTGCTGTTGTTGTTGTTGTTGTTGCTGTTGTTGTGGTTGTTGTTGTGGTGGTTG
>JAOPHQ010000573.1:247500-317500 GCA_030340625.1 Merluccius polli
TTCGCTATCTTTATTATGGTTGTGATTTATCTGCCCAGTTGCCACGGGCACCATGTGTAGTCTTTCCTTCATTAAGCGTCACTGAAAGGCATGAAATCAAGAGTTGTCTGGTGGAAGGATATGATGAGAGGATAGGAAGGGCATGAAAAGGGGGCTCTGAGGTTTTGTGAATTGGGTTGAGGCTGCAGGATAAGTCTGAATACACACACACACACACACACACGCACACACACACACACACACACACACACACACACACACGCACATGCACACACACTCACACGCACACGCACACACTTTTACTTATTTAACAAATGGAATCATGAATTTGGTTGTGAAAATGCTTCCCTATCCCAGTGGCCATTACCTCCCCCTTCACTACCTCTCACACTTCCCTGAGGTAGAAAATATGTATCGTTTTATTCTATTCTATTATTTGATGACTACAATTGCAAATGCCACTGAAAGGGATCCTAGCAGCAGTGGCTGTGACCATGTTAGCCTTGGATTCTGCACTTTCAGCCAAGCCCCAATTGTGAAGAGATACTAAGAGACAAAAGATCATTTTTTTAATTAACTTTTCCCCATCTGAGATATTGTGTATGTGACCGGAGTCACCAAAGAACTTCTCAATAACAAATCATCTCTCATTGATTCCTGTGTCCGCAGTAAATGAGACGTATTGTCGTATGTGGTATTTACTAATCAACTAATGTAATATGGAGCGGGGGGAGTGGGGGGGGGGGATTTGAAAACAAATACAAATAAAGTTAGAAACATCCACTAGATCTCTTTCCTCCTCCTCCTCCTCCTCCTCCTCCTCCTCCTCCTCCTCCTCCTCCTCCTCCTCCTCCTCTATGTGGCTCCAAACCACTGTCTGGCCTAAGAGATGGATAGCTTGTGTGGGTGTGTGTAGATGGTAACTACTCAACTGGCTGAGTGCAATATCACAGGCATTTTCACCTCTCTCTCTTTCTCACCGGCTAGACAATTCATTCTCTTTAAAGACCTGTCCTTGTGTTGTATTATGCTCGTAAAACACGTAAACTCACCGGAAAGCTACACGGACGTGTTGCAGATTGAATCATGCAGGGTTATTTTTTCCTGCGGAACATATACTGCGTTTTTTTAACCGCGCATGTTAACAAACATGTTAAGGCATATGTGGGATGTATGTGCGAACATGATGTATAATTTATGATCCATGCCTGCATACATTGTATGAACACACGCACACACACAAAGGCAGGCACACACAATCGCACGCACACACACGCGTGTGCACGCACGCACATACATACATACATACACACGCACGCGCGACCACATAGAAACCTAATGCTTGCTCAGATGTAACACATTTAAGACATAAATCTTTCTGACTTTTTGTTTTTCCTTCTTCACACCACTCATAAATGGCAACACAGCTTCGTGCATTAAAATTAAATGAGTGTGCTCGGCTCTATGGGTCATAATAACGCCCTTCTCTCTTCTCTTTTTCTCCCCTGGCAGATCCCCCTGGGCTCCGCTGTCACTAGATGCTAGGGTTTGTGCGAGCCTTGCCATGAAGGCTAGTTAAATGTCATCCAGAAGGACAGCACACAGTGGATTGTCGACGCAGCCTCCTCCTCCTTCCCATGTCCTTTTTTATCCCAGTCACCAGTATGACTGTCCTCAAAAAGTCTTACATCGAGTCCTTTTTTGGGAGAAAACTTTTTATGCAGGTTTGTTTTTTTCCACAGTCGTGTCTAGGAAGCCTGATTGGGAGTCACAGAATGGAGATGATTGACGAGAGGCATGCGTTCTATCAGCTTTACACATTCAAATATGTGACATGCTCATTTGCTTCAACATGTTTTTCCCATCCTGATATCAATTGCTTATCACTACTCTACTATATTACTATATTACTATATATCTATATCTATATATATATCTATATCTATATCTATATATATATATATATATATATATACTGTATATATAGGCCTATATATATATATATATATATATATATATTTTTTTTTTTTTAATATTTATTTATACTACTCTGCTATAATCATATGTATTTAATATTTTCTGCAAATATATATGTTATACTTCTGCGCTATGCTCACCCACAGCTCTACACACAACGTTATCGTCATACTGTGCAACGACGATAACACCGAATGTGGCCTCAAAACCAAATCTTCTCATCGAAGCGGTACGCTCGGCGGGTGCCTACGTGGGAGTTTAAGTCAAAGCTGTCACACCACACATCGTCAAACGCACACCGCCGTGGTTTGCCCCCACACCACCGCGGCTACTAACGTCTGTGTGCCTGGGGCGGATGTCCAGAGCGTGGTCATAAGAGGGTGAAACACAGACAGGCATTGGCTGCACCGGCCGCTCTGTCGGGACATAGCCAAGGTCATGTAGGAATGTTAAAACCACTGCTGCTGTACTTCCCCAGCGCCGTGTTGACGGAGCGCAAACCAAAGCCTGAGTACCTAAGTGGGTCAACGTGCCAAATGTACATACACTTTACATTGCGTGGGCAGATCTTCTGCATGTCTGTTGTCATTTGACAAATATGTATTGGTGTAAGAATGAGAATAGGATAGGAGAGGAATAGGAATAAGAACAATTACAACTTTAAATTTAACAACGTTTCAGAATGTATACGACGAGTATTTAACAAAGTGCAACACATGAACGACATCAAAAGACTCATGCACTGAAACCAAGAACAAATAAAAGCAGTTTAAAACCAAAAAAATGCATTAGCCCTACATGAAGATAATAGGTAAAAAGAAACACATATGCTCAGACAATTACATTTATCGCGCTCTCTCCACAAACCAGTACTATCAGTATTTTCATGCTTTGCTAGTGTTGAAAGAAAAATGACAAAAACAACTACCGTATTCTTGGCACAAGGCAGGCAATTTCATTATAATAAAATGCCTCAATCACAAAACTCCGCTCGCCAGTATGCAAGAGAACATTGCACATGTGGATATCCAATTGAATTGTGTTGCTGTCAACCAATTTCAACAGTGGTATAAAGCAGATTTCTCTGTATAATCCCAATAATCTTCCAGCTGCACATTGTCCCCATTGAGGCCTTACTGTTTTGAAGCCAAAACTATTGAAAGAGTGGAAAAGAATAGCTATCTTGGTAAAAACAATTCATGAAAAAATGTCAAGCCCAACTGTCATTGTGGCCATGCGAAGCGTCAATCAAGGTTAGACTTTCTCCACTACCTAAAATTATAAAACTGGATGTTAGCAACCCTCTACCCGGAGTACCAAACCAACCAGCTTAACATTAACTCAGTGTGGCTAAACAACATCATCATTTTCAGCACACCCTCACAATTGCTTTATCCTCATTTTTACATTTACTGTACTGTAACGATTCATTTGGGTCTAAGGGTCTAATACTTCAAGACCGACAGACTGTTGTAGATTGTTCACTTTTGGCTTTACATTGCTTAAGCTTGCTAACACTGAGTTTGGCCCTTGTTTAGCACCCCCATATTGACGAACCTCAGTGTGAACAAATGGTTGGTAAATGGACCATATAATCAGTGGGCTGGATACAATGGGGAAACATTGACCAGTTACGGTTATAAATTAATTCAGGGGAAACACCTCCAGGCAGAGGCGTAGATCGGGGAGGACACGGAGGATACGTCCCCCTCAATTATGTAGAACATGTGCATCCCCCCCCCACATACACATGAAAGAAGCAGAGGACTTTTATTTTGAAACACTGCTTTAACTTCTATTCCTAATAGACTGAACAATGCCTGGATGAAGGGTCTTTGTTCTTCAGCACTGGGTCTTTTTTTACTCCCCAAAAACACATGCACGTGCGCGCACACACACACACACACACACACACACACACAACACACACACACACACAGATGTACATCCAAAAAATCATCTCAATCATTCCAAGATATGTGTGTGAACGCGTGTGTGAATACGTTTTGAACATGAGCAGAAGTCTTGTTGAAGCACATGAGCTATTAAAGCCCAGGGGTTTATAAATGAATTAAAATGAATGAATGTATCATTGACGTGAATAGGTGCCACCAGGGGCGGAGCGAGGGGGTGGCTTTCGGGGCTGAAGCCCCGAATCTCACTTCAAAAGCCCCGGATCTTTTTTAAGCTTTTGAAGTTATAAGCACAATGGGCATACCACTTTTAAAATACATATAAAAAAGCAAACAAACAAACAAACAAACAATCTATCTGCAATCCTACTTTGAATCTACTGAAAGTTAGTCTCAAATGTATAGCCTAAGTCTCAATTTTGCCATTGTAGTTTACATAAATATCTCTAGTAGATTTTCTGGTTATTGTTTCTTTCCATTAAATAGTATTGTCTCGAGCAGGCCCTGCAACTGAAAATGTAGGCTATGAATTAGAAGGGATTTAGGATTTGCCAATGTCCAGCAGGTCACCCTAAAATGGACTAGAATGCAGGAAATCGCATCTTAGAAATTCAAAATTTTCTGGGGGAAAAACCCCAGAACCCCCTTTGGGCTAAGCCCCGGATGTACACAAAGTCTGGCTCCACCCCTGGGTGCCACGTGGCACATTTGAAGAGGCTACATCCCCAAACAAAAGAGGACAGAAGAGTGAATCATGCCTATATATGTGTTGACTCAGCAGGGATAATATGAAATGAGAAAAGTGGATCTACAGGAGAATTCATATGCGAAAGCAACACAGAATACCTGAGAGCCCTCCTGCATTATAATCCATTATATTTTGAGTTGTCACCCGGTGCCTGGATTTTGTGTTTTCCTTTACATAAATAAAATATTTTCCACCATAAATTGATGCAGAAAAGGCACAACATGATGCAGAAAAAAAATCACCAAAATACAGGAAAATTAGTGTTTGACGCTCAAAATGTATTGGGGGAGGAACCCCAAGTTTAACATGTCGGCAATGTTCGAATGAAACCTACGCCACTGCCTGCAGGCCATATCACAGTCATTATGAAATAAACAGCGAGGTTCACTAACTGACAACTGATCTCGTGTACCCAAAGCCCTGTGATGTGACTTTATAGTGCAAAATCGTTGTAGTTGTTGTTGTTGTTGGTGGTGAGGTTAGCTACCCAACCCAACGACCCCCCCCCCCCCCCCCTCCAGCATACAAAAGATCAATGGGTACACTGGAGGCAGGTGTTTGATCCAATTACACCTGTGTGGCAGTAGGCATCCATCTTGCTATATTGGCGTGTAGGGAGGGAGCGTGTGCACTGCCATTGTAACAAACAAATGTGGACACGCACAAAGTGAAAAAGGGGGAGGGGGGGGGGGGGGGGGGGGGGGGGAGAGAAAGAATTGTCAAAAATGATATATTTATGCAGTAGGATTCAATTCAGTTATGATTTTGTGCTTGTCTACATTGTTGTTTATTATTTTCTAATATATAGGCCTATTAGTCATATATTGGTCGATGTACGAATTAGAATTAGTATGCTAGCAGGAATGTAGACCACTATTGTTAGCATTTTTGCGGGCTTGTCAACAATTAAAATGTATCAATGCGACTAAATTTTGCATTATGAAAGCATTAGAAAAAGGGAGTTTCTCGATACAAGTATTTGAATAATTAATTCTCCTGCTTGTATGTTTTTTTTGTTAGAAACTGAAGAATGTGTTTACGGCCTCTTTGGCAGCTGTGCTATTTCATCCATTTTGAATTGGCTATTTCAGTCATTGACTGTCACCACAGATATAGTTGTAGATGTTGACACAATGGCAATTATAATAAAACCCATGCAGAGTGGAAACATTATGCAGGGGCGGAAACTAACGAGTCTGTAGGCGTCAGATCAGTAGATGCTATGTTCAAATGTATTTCGTAGGCCTACTTGACAGTTATCTGTTAACATTGATTAAAAAGGGAGGTATTCAAATGAAAGTAGTTCCGACTTAAGACATGTGCTTCCAAAACAACCTCGATGTGCCATCTCACTTCACTTGATTTATCTGAAAGCCTTTCAGTATAAAACTGGGATAGTTCCCACTGTAACTGCAGCAGTCTCATTATTTCTTGTTAACTGTCCCTTTTCTAGACTATTTAATGGGTTGCGTCGGCTTGGGACAATAAAAAAAATGGCTCCTTCTGCTTTGATGAGATTTGTTCTTTTCATTCCCAGATAGAAAACGTTGCGGGGTCCCTTCTGACAGACGTCTCCAGCCACGTGGATTAGCCGTCTGTGGACAGACTGTCTGGCTGCGTGAGGTCCCGCGTTGATAGATCGTCGTGGCGTTAATGTGCCCGGGGCGACGGCGATGACACAGATGGATAATTAATATTCATGAATCCAACTGGATGCCCTGACGGTGATGCGCATGCCAATATTTTTGTTTTGCATTCCTGACTCCTCCTGGACTGATTCTCTTGGACCTAGCAGTACTGCATCGGATGGACGGACAGGCGGACAGAGGGGGGGGACTATTTATAGTCTAAAGTGTATAATGGCGATCAATTCCCAGTGAAGTCCTCTGCAATCTTCAGGGAAAAGGCGGTTGCGAGCATAATGGATTCAGTGATCAATTTTGATGTACACACACACACACAGAAATTGTGTAAAATGTCTGAAATGGCTCCTACAGTTATCTTTTGTACCATTATTGAATATACTCCATACATTTTTCCTCCAAAGTGGAAATGGGTCAAATAAGTAGCAATGAGATAATGAGTGCTAGAGACTGTGTTGAGTGATTCTTCTAAAAATCCATTTTATAATGCAATTTAAACTTCCTTTGGCAGTGACATTGATTGTGTGATTGATTCTGGGGATGGGTTGGGGATAGCAATTGTCATGCTGATTTGGTTCAAGTGTGATTTTCTCTCCCATCTGATCTTGAGAAAAGCAAACAGCCTTTATTTGCATGACATTAGGCGTCATTACCAGCAGGATGCCAGTGTAGTAAGCTTACCAGCTGTGCCTCTCTCTCATGTAAGCCCATCCATGCATCCATCTATTCATCCGTTAATTTATCCATATATTCACCCATCCATTAATCCAGGGGTTCTCAACCTTTTTTGACCCATTTTTAGGGCGTACATTTTGTGCGACCCCAACACATACAGGATAATAATAATAGTAATAAAAACAAAGGTTTTTCTGCTATATGCACTTCTTTGATTTGAAATGGGGTAACACTTTACAATAAGGTACGCAAAACGTGGGTGAGGAACGAATGAGTAACGAATGATGAACGACCAGGGCCCTAACTGGGGCCCTAACTGGGGCCCTAACTGGGGCCCTAACAGGGCCCTAAGTGACAGTTACTCAGTAACTACTGAGGAATTACTGCTAAACAGACTAGGGGAGTACTGTATTCGTTACTGAGTAACGAATGATGAGTAACACTTTACAAGGTAAAGTTTAAGGTACGCAAAAAGTGGGTAGTTACTGAGGAACGAATGAGTAACGAATGATGAACGACCAGGGCCCTAACTGGGGCCCTAACGAACAGGGCCCTAAGTGACAGTTACTCAGTAACTACTGAGGAATTACTGGTAAACAGACTAGGGGACTACTGTATTCGTTACTGAGTAACGAATGATGAACAACCAGGGCCCTAACTGGGGCCCTAAGTGACAGTTACTCAGTAACGAATACAGTAGTCCCCTAGTCTGTTTACCAGTAATTCCTCAGTAGTTACTGAGTAACTGTCACTTAGGGCCCCAGTTAGGGCCCTAGTTAGGGCCCTGGTTGTTCATCATTCGTTACTCAGTAATGAATACAGTAGTCCCCTAGTCTGTTTACCAGTAATTCCTCAGTAGTTACTGAGTAACTGTCACTTAGGGCCCCAGTTAGGGCCCCAGTTAGGGCCCTGGTTGTTCATCATTCGTTACTCAGTAACGAATACAGTAGTCCCCTAGTCTGTTTACCAGTAACTCCTCAGTAGTTACTGAGTAACTGTCACTTAGGGCCCTGTTAGGGCCCCGTTAGGGCCCCAGTTAGGGCCCTGGTTGTTCATCATTCGTTACTCATTCGTTCCTCAGTAACTACCCATGTTTTGCGTACCTTATTGTAAAGTGTTACCTGAAATGGCACCATGGGGTCTTTTTCGGGAGCTCTGACCCTGGGGACTTCAGGGGCCTCGGGGGGGCCCGTCCTGGGACTGTGGGACCTGGCATGGGAGCGGTGTCCTAGGAACTAGACCCTAACCCTAAAACCACACCCTGACCATAATACCAAACACTAAAACCAAGCTCAGGGAGGAGAACCAATGCAAGGATTTGGTCAGAAATCTCAGTGACAGTTTGCTATTTGGTAACGTTTCGATCACATGCCCTACAACACTAAACAGTACATAACAACTCAAACTTAACCAAACATTGTCTGATGCCATTTATTCTCTGTATCCTCCTTGTCTGCATTCCGCATTCCCAATTAGATGAGGGGGGGTGGGGGGGATTAGACAGTGGGGATAATGTGTGTTAATGGCGTCTGTCTGCTTGTGCTTTTATTAGTTTGGCTTATCGTTGTTGATCTTCATGGGGGGGGGGGGGGGGGGCATATTTGAGTATTAACAGATTAACAGCCCCCCTGGCAAAGCACACGTGTTTGAATATGAATTGACGACATGTGCATGTGATGTGGCCGAATTCTAAGTAGCGTTATCGTTCACAGTCATGTTTCGACGCTAGCTGCCGAAACGCCAGGCGATGCAGAGAGTTTGGTGGGTGAGTCAATTTGAGTCTCATGACTAACAGTTGGACAGAGGCTGTGGCACAGTGGGCGTGTGTTTTTTGACAATATATTGAAATGTCTTTCCCCATTTAAACAGGACGTGTATCTTGGTGTTACCACCATGGCGGTCCACAGACAGAGCAAAGGTGTAAGTAGGTCATTAAGAGCCCCAATCCAATTTTTATGGGCCTTACTGTCACCCAAAAGTGCCCCAATAAGAGTCACCGGGCCCCCCCTCGGCTGCAGCTCTGCGTCAGGTGCAACGTAAACTTACTGGCTGGTGGAACATGAAGGAAAAACAAAAATAGATGTGTTCCATCACACACACTCGCTTGCGCACTTACTCACTGTCACTCAGTCCCTCACTCTGTTGCTCCCTCCCTCCCTCCCTCCCTCGCTCCGTCGCTCTGTCGCTCCCTCCCTCCGTCGCTCCCTCCGTCGCTCCCTCCCTCCCTCCCTCCCTCCCTCACTCACTCACTCACTCACTCACTTACTCCCACCATCAGTTGCACACTCACTCAAACACTCCCTCATGATCTCCACTGTGTTGCTCTCTTGCTCATTTGCAGCCTCACTTGCTCCCTCATTCACTCTTTACGCCATCACTGACTCACTCCATCACTCCTTCCCTCACTAACTCAGTCATTTACCCACCCACCCACTCTCTTCATCACTCACTCACTCTGTCTCTCCCTCACTTGTTCACTCCCTCCCTCACTCACTTATGCAGTCACTCACTCATGCTCTCTACACTGTTGCTCTCTCACTCATTAACTCGCTTACTAACTCCATCACTCCTTCACTCACTCCAAGCTTGCTCACTCCACACTTTCTCACTCTGTCATTACACTCACTCATGCCATCACTCCTTCACTCACTCCCTCACTCACTCACTCTGTCTCTCCCTCACTTGCTCACTCACTTGTTAATTCATTCCCTCCACTCTGCTGCTCACTCCCTCATTCACTCACCCACTCACGGACCGTCGATTTCACACTCCCTCCCTCCCTCACTCACTCACTCATTCCCCTCTCCAGCTCTCGTTCTGTGTGTGTATGTGTGTGTGTGTCTTTGTGTGTGCCTGGGTGCCAGTGTGCAGTGACTCTGCCATCTGTCCTAGTTGGGAACCAGGCGTGGTATAGTCTGGCCTGGCTGTGGTCCCCCAGCCTTACTCTGTAAAGCTGAACAATGGCAGTTGAAATGACTAAAATATTGGTATTAGGATTAACTGGCTAACATTGATCCCAGATTATATTTCAGTGGCATGGGGATGTTAGAAGAAAAGCAGATTTCTCCCTCACTAATTGTAATTTACATTTACAAAACATGAATAACAAATATGAAGAACTTGCTCGGTGAATTGGTTCAATGTCATACTGCAAACATTTTAATCACAGCACTAATATACTGCAAAATCTATGATATTGATATTGTTATAATATACTTAGTCACCTAAATTCAATTACGACCCTGAATAATTTGTGGTCCTCTTTGACGTTTTTTTGGACCCAAGCATCACAGCAGTTAATCTGTCATATCATTATTAATTATTCATTTGGCAAGTGTACACTCTAGCGCACACTATCTATTTATCTATTTTTATGCCATGGCTCGGGTGAATACTCGATTCTGGAGAGGTGTGCATAATTTTTCGATAAATCCACGGCCATGACGCAAGCAGCCTCATCACCAGTCTAAAAATGAATGCGCTTGCGTAACATTGCCAGGTCGTTACTAAGGTCGTCTCTATTTACTGGAGTAATAAGGTAACGTTGCCATGTCGTTACTAAGGTCGTCTCTATTTACTGGAGTAATAAGGTAACGTTGCCAGGTCGTTACTAAGGTCGTCTCTATTTACTGGAGTAATAAGGTAACGTTGCCATGTCGTTACTAAGGTCGTCTCTATTTACTGGAGTAATAAGGTAACGTTGCCATGTCGTTACTAAGGTCGTCTCTATTTACTGGAGTAATAAGGTAACGTTACCATGTCGTTACTAAGATCATCTCTATTTACTGGAGTAATAAGGTAACGTTGCCATGTCGTTACTAAGATTGTCTCTATTTACTGGAGTAATAAGGTAACGTTGCCATGTCGTTACTAAGATCGTCTCTATTTACTGGAGTAATAAGGTAACGTTGCCATGTTGTTACTAATATTGTCTCTATTTACTGGAGTAATAAGGTAACGTTGCCATGTCGTTACTAATATTGTCTCTATTTACTGGAGTAATAAGGTAACGTTGCCATGTCGTTACTAAGATCGTCTCTATTTACTGGACTAATAAGGTAACGTTGCCATGTTGTTACTAATATTGTCTCTATTTACTGGAGTAATAAGGTAACGTTGCCATGTCGTTACTAAGATTGTCTCTATTTACTGGAGTAATAAGGTAACGTTGCCATGTCGTTACTAAGGTCGTCTCTATGTACCGGAGTAATAAGGTAACGTTGCCATGTCGTTACTAAGGTCGTCTCTATTTACTGGAGTAATAAGGTAACGTTGCCATGTCGTTACTAAGGTCGTCTCTATTTACTGGACTAATAAGGTAACGTTGCCATGTTGTTACTAATATTGTCTCTATTTACTGGAGTAATAAGGTAACGTTGCCATGTCGTTACTAAGATCGTCTCTATTTACTGGAGTAATAAGGTAACGTTACCATGTCGTTACTAAGATTGTCTCTATTTACTGGAGTAATAAGGTAACGTTGCCATGTCGTTACTAAGGTCGTCTCTATTTACTGGAGTAATAAGGTAACGTTGCCATGTCGTTACTAAGGTCGTCTCTATTTACTGGAGTAATAAGGTAACGTTGCCATGTCATTACTAAGGTCGTCTCTATTTACTGGAGTAATAAGGTAACGTTGCCATGTTGTTACTAATATTGTCTCTATTTACTGGAGTAATAAGGTAACGTTGCCATGTTGTTACTAAGATCGTCTCTATTTACTGGAGTAATAAGGTAACGTTGCCATGTCGTTACTAAGGTCGTCTCTATGTACCGGAGTAATAAGGTAATGTCCGCATTCCATACATGCACGATACATGCACATCAAAAAAGAATGCACTTCATGGAGGCAAACCCCTTTATAGCCCCCGCGTTGTGCATTATTTTTCGATACATGCACACCTCATTGTGAATTATCCCTTACATATTCACAGTATTCTAGCCTGCATTATTTTGTATCCCTTATATAGTATTCCAAAGCACACGCACTGATTTCTGTTTTCGCTGCCATTCCAGGACGTTGTGACAACAGGTCATATTCTTCAAATGATGATTGGGGAAGGATAGTGGTTGGGTGGTGACTTCAAGCCGAAAGGTTGTGGGTTCGAACCCCAGTCTACCATAGGCATCCCTGAGTAAGGAGCCTAACTCCTACCTGCTCATGAATGACTAACTGGATCTAACTGGATCCACTGTAAGCTACTTTGGATAAGTGTCTGCTAAATGACTTAATAATAATAATAATAAGAAGAAGAAGAAGAAGAAGAAGAAGAAGAAGAAGAAGAAGAAGAAGAAGAAGAAGAAGAAGAATACCAATAATAATAATAATAATAATGTCAGTTACTTGCTACGTACAGGTGGTTTAGATTCCTCCAACCAGATGTTTTTTCCCCCAATAATATTATTTTGTCCTTTGCTTACTTTAATGAACAAACCACCCCTTTCTACAAACTGCAGTACTACATGAAATCACATTGGCCCCTTTTCATTTCTCCTCCTACATCCAATTTTCTTTGCCTGTCACCCTAGGGTGCTCCACTGCCACCCTGTTAATTCCCCCAGAGCCGTGGAAACCACTCCACCTCCATGTCCTCCTGTTGACTTTGGTCTCAATGCTTCAGCAACAACAACGCGTCGCGTCAAATCAAATAGTAATTTGGTCCGGGAGACGTGAAAATAACAAAACAAGGAGAATGTGGGAGGGGAGGCGACATTTTGGGGAAAACTATTCAAACTGGAAATGAATCAGTGGGTAACAACAGGTGTGGAGCCTGCATGAATAGACCTGAAGAGATGTGATGTTTACTCATTGTCACATGATCATGTGTTACAGAGAAATGCACAGCGGACGAGTGAGTGTGTGCACATGTGCATGCACACACACACACACACACACTAAGGAGCAGGTCATAGGAGGGCATCTTCTGATCATCAATAGTTGCCTACAGGCAGGCTGCAGACACTGGGGGGCAAAAACAGTGCCTTTCGTTCCTGCATGCCTTTCGACTGGCAGCCGAGACACCCTAGCCACCGCACATGATCCTGCCCTACCCCTGAACCCTTGAACAACAACCAGATGCATATCACAACAAGCGCTGCGTGTCAGAAGATGAAGGATCAGGGATCCGTGGTTGTGGATTCCGGCGAAGTCCGCTGCAAGGTTTGTCCTCGTGGGCACAGCCTTCACTCTCACGCCCCGAACCCGAGTTTAATCCCACATTGTCAGCACTTCTAACCTCGGCAAGCGGCCGACGCTGTACCCGCCACCGCTGCAGACGTGCATGCCATAAGTGATCGCTTTCTCTCTCTCTCTCTCTCTCTCCCTCTCTCTCTCTCTCTCTCTCTCTCTCTCATACTGCAGGGGCCTCCACTTCATCAAAGCCCAGCTAATCAGAAAGCCAGCCTGTGAAGGAGCGCAGCTACGGATGGACTAGCTATGGATCAGCACAAAAGTAAACTGGCATTTTTTTAGGGAGTAGAAAAAACAAATTATTGAACATGGGAGGATCCACCCATCATTGGCGATACTGGAAGTCAACGTCTCCGCGTGACGGCTTCCAGGCTTTTCAGTCGTCATTGCCGCGATTGAAGGCCCTGATTGAAGCCGTGATTGAAGGTTAACAGCATGGCATTTCCGTCGTTTATTTTCATTTCTTTTTTTTCAAGTGTGCAATTTAGCATTCGCGCCAGGCCGGGCCGACTTCTTTGTTGTGCTGTTTTCTCCACAGCTCCTGCTGCATTCTGCATTGTTTTCCTTTCCGGTCCACATTTCGCATTGGAGCCCCTTCTTCACACTTGTCCCATTTCTGGTTCCACGTTAGATAATGGACCTGCAGATTCGTGTTTACTACTACAACCACAGCGGACACTAAGAACTGCAAAAACACATTGACAGCTATGTATACATATTAGCGGGTGATTCGTGGGCGGGTCATGGTCGCCAGGTTTTTAATGGTTGGTCATGATTACGATGCGCTGTTCCCCCACGCTCGCCCGCACTCCGACGCACACCTGTGCACGGGCCAGACGGCAGAAGTGCGCCCACGTGTTAGTCATTAAGTCGTGGAAGCGGTGCCTCCTCGAGACACCTGAACAGAATAATTGCCACAACAGCACATGGTGAGGAGGAGGAGGAGGAGGAGGAGTAGGAGGAGGAGGAGGAGGAGGAGGAGGAGGGCGGGTGGGGGGACGGGGGGGGGGTTGGCACACAGTGAAACATCTGGCTTTGAGGTGACAGTTTGTGACAAATGTGCTGCTGACTGGATTCCTAATTTAATGTTCAACGCAGTAATTGCTTAAGGAAAAGCATATGCTTGTGAAGCATTTTTCTCCTTAGCCCATAAACAACTGAAATGCAGAAGTATCTGTATGTGAGACTGCTGTGTGTGTGTGTGTGTGCGTGCGTGTGTGTGCGCGTGTGTGTGTGTGAGAGCATGCGCGTGCATGCACGTGTGCGTGTGTGTAATTGGACAATAAATCAAGGGAAGAATGGAAAAGAAAATATCTTCATGATTTATACATGTTGGTTTATGAGTACACAGGGGAGTTGAAATGAGAGAGAGAAAGAATGAAAATGAAATTAAGAAAGATGGGAAAAATCGAATTAAGAAATAATAAAGAAAGAAAGAAAGAAAGAAAGAAAGAAAGAAAGAAAGACAGACAGAAAGAAAGAAAGAAAGAAGACAGACAGAAAGAAAGAAAGAAAGAAAGAAAGAAAGAAAGAAAGAAAGAAAGAAAGAAAGACCGAAAGAACAAAAGAACGAAAGAAACTTAAGCCTCTATATTCCTGGTGTTATTCGCCCTGTCACACAGCAGTTTGATTCCCCAGCCCGCTGATGTACCACTAGGTTAATGCCAGCAGAAGCCTACTTTGTAATGTGCTAAACCGAGTGGGGAATATTAAAGATGTATCACCTCACCCTATTAGATCTGCAAGAGTTTCTGATGAGGAGATATTCTCCTTGTAAATGTTTAACCCGCTAGGTATTTTCTTCTTTGCATAGCCCAACTGTCAGTTTAGTTAATGGCCAATGACATCATGTCAAAATACCCGCTAAGGAGAGAAAGCCTTTAACACTGAGCTGCTTCATCTAATCAGCAGTGATCACAGCTGAGTGCGGGAGGCAGGAAACACCGCTATAGGCTACATGGGACACAAAAACCTGTCAATCTATCCGGTCTTTGACCACACAGTATACACTGGTTAAACCAACCTCTGTTCAGAATGTGTCTTACTGTTCATTATGTGACATATGTTCATTATACGTGTGCTAAATTGAAGGTCAATTAAGGTATGATTTGAGCGTTGTAAATAGAGAGCACGAAAATAAGCCAGATTTTGAAACTAAACAACCAAAGTAACCCTCACCCTCTGCTCCCTCCCTCGCGACATTTCTCCGCCATTAAGGAGTGTTCCATTCAATGCGATTGACAGGTAATATTGATTCCCCAAACCAATCAGGTAAGAGATGCCCTGATTGGTTAGAAATGATCCAGGAGTGGTCTAAAATTTAGGCGCAGTCAAATGGGAACAGATATTCTCACAGTGCATTTCACTCACGTAATAGCTGACGGATGGCTAGGCCATTTCTAACAAATTACACTCAAACAATTGCTCTTAAATCTTACCTGCAACACCTTTAACAATCAAGATGAATGGATAGACAGATATAGGCCAATACTAGGTAGTATATATGTTGATCGATTGATTAATTAGTGGACTTCACTACCACCATTCTTACTACACATGATACTTACACTAAATCGCACATCTCCCACCCTTTTGTGAAATGGAATGAAAGTCTTCGCGTATTTGTGAATTTCAAGGACACTTGCATGCCGACATCGATAGCCAGGGCCCTGTGGAAAACACCAGCACAACAGTTTGAACGGCTGCGTGGATCAAACCAACAACAGTGTCTTTAGCTTGAGCTCAAGAGCCACCTGTGACAATACCATCGGAAAGGAACCCTGACACACACTCAATAACAGGAGATACCGTCGCACCCTCCGCGTTTCATCCCACAACATCAAATTGTATTGTGTTCGTATACTTCCTTTCCCTTTTTTGTGCAATTTTAAACATGTCAAGCTTGTATCACAACCCGACTCATAGGTTGGACAACAAAGGGTTCACCCCACATGATATAGCTTCAGTTAACATCCATTTAAGATGAAATAACTAACGATACCAGCATTAGATGCGAGAGTCTGTACTGTGGTGTCAGCGGTGTGTGGGAGTGCATCGCTGAATGGAGAAGCAGTGTGGGTAGGATGTTGCGTGTCTAACAAACCAGAATCATTACAGAAACCAGTGTTGTCTGTGACAGTCCAATACAGGCAGAGTCTGAGCCATAGAGCTAGTGGCTTGTTGACTCTGCTTAAATAATTAGAGTAGCCATTATTCAACAGGTGTGGTCCAATGAAGGTCATTTATGGCCGCCCAAACTCCTCTAGGCCATCGAATGTCGTCACACGTAAGAGCATATTCCACACAATATATCCAGTGATTTAAATCGTCTCCAAATAATAAAATCAATAGTTAAACACAACACGGTGAGAATAAACAGCATTTAATCAGCATAACGTCCCTTCGGTTTTATCCAATCTTCTTACTGGATAAAGACCTGATACAAAGTATATTGAGTGGCATGAAAAAATAAAAATATAATAGTACGAGGAGCACAAACCTTGTTTGACTGTTCATCTGTTCTCGACTCCCGAACTCGAACCCCTTAAATTACTGGTCTCAAGATATTACAGTAAACTATCTCACTTTTATTAAACTATCATTCTCCATACCCTTATACCCTCGCCAAAGACACCACAATAAAAACTTTAACCACCCTCTTAATAAGGGATTTAAATACTGCCGGTGGCCACACAAACCCTCCTTGTATAGAAACCCCTTGTGTTAAAGGTCAGCTTTAATTTTGCCCTGTGCTTCAGCATTTTAAGTGGCAGGGTTTTACAGTCTCAAAGTACCCGTCGAACACATACACACTGTGAGAGAGAGAGAGAGAGAGAGAGAGAGAGAGAGAGAGAGAGAGAGAGAGAGAGAGAGAGAGAGAGAGAGAGAGAGAGAGAGGTGGACGGACAGATGGACGGGAGGGAGGGAGGGAGGGAGGGAGGGAGGGAGGGAGGGAGGGAGGGAGGGAGGGATAGGTAGGTAGGTAGGTAGATAGATAGATAGATAGATAGATAGATAGATAGATAGATAGATAGATAGATAGATAGATAGATAGATAGATAGATAGATAGATTGATTGATTGATTGATTGATTGATCAATTACCTCCACAGTACCTTAATAATAATACAAAAGTCCACATCACAAGACAAATTGTATCATCTGGTGTTTTTCATGAACTATACCAAGAGAAGACCCAGTGCCATGTCTCGCAGCGCTAATTAGCTTTGGTACCGTAGCTCTGACACCGGCTGCAGTCTGGCTCTGTTTCCAGATGACCCCTGTCCTCCCCACTCCCCTCTGCCCTACCAGGGGGGGTTCAGAGGGAAGGCTAGGGCCATCAAAGCTGTCTCCCTCCCTCCCTCTCTCTCCTTCTCCCTATCTCTCTCTCTCTCTCTCTCTCTCTCTCTCTCTCTCTCTCTCTCTCTCTCTCTCTCTCTCTCTCTCTCTCTCTCTCTCTCTCTCTCTTTCCACCTCTCCCTCTCACTGGGATCCTCAAAATAGAACACACACAAGCTCATGTGTGTGTGATGAAAAGAGAAGAAGAATAAATAACATGTGCAATGCCATATGTTTCCTCCTGCTGGCTGCGGTGAGCACAATGAGCTAAGTCAAGCATTGTATTTGGGATAAGACCTCACTGCTTTGAGACTAGGGTATGAAGTCATGTAGTTTGAGTATGGTAAGTACTAATATTACCTAGCAAGTAGGAAGAAACCAAAAGCGGGAACTGTTGCTGATGATTTTATTTACTACTTTTACTGGAAGTGGTTTTTTTGAATATGGACCAAACTCATGCGTTATTCACCAGGAGCCCCCACTGGGAAACGCTCACCGGCTGTGTGTGGTGTGAATTTACACATCAAACATGTCCCTTACCTCCCCCAAACTCCCCCCCCCTCCCGCTCTCGCTATCATTCCTATCATCAGTGATTCTGCTTACATTTCAGTCATCTTTCTTCTTATAAATCTCTTCACGTTTTTCCGCAATTGCACAATTTTTAAAAAAAGCACTCAAACCAAAACATGCACACCAAGGCTTGGTTGCTAAAACAATGTATGAAATCGCATTCAATTAACTCGTAAACGTATTGTTTTTTTGATGGGCAGTCAATAGATTACACTTTAAATATAGATTTTATTGGGGGGGATCGGAGGCAAGCATAAATATAACTGAATGCACAGCATCAATACAGAGAGAGATAAAAAAGGAAATGCATAGACCCTGTTCATGCTGTGGTGAGTTATAACCCCAGTGATACATGTGGGGTGAATCCCAATTCTAATTATATAAGCAAACTGTGATTTTTAAAACGCAGCTTGCTCGTTCTCTTAATCTATTATGGGGGGGGGGGGGTGGGAGGCATAACTTGACACTAGCACTTTCTCTGCTGGCTCATCTCATTCATATGTAAGTAGGTCAGTAGTGCATGCACAATGTAAACGGGTGCTGCTGCCCTACGATCCATTTACACATTAACACTGAGAAATCCCAACATGTCTTTTTACTTAAATCCTAAATATTCTCTCAGGGCACACTTGATGATATCTCA
This sequence comes from Merluccius polli, assembly GCA_030340625.1. NCBI lineage: Eukaryota > Metazoa > Chordata > Actinopteri > Gadiformes > Merlucciidae > Merluccius > Merluccius polli. The sequence goes on from JAOPHQ010000573.1 coordinate 266,198, forward strand.
ACATAAAGGGGTATGCTAGGATTGGTAATGATATATGATGTTGTCCCTGAATAGAAGTCATTGCTCTTCTTAATAATGGTCCCTGTAAATTACATCAGGCTCTAGAACATTCTAAACTGGCTGAATTTAGTCTGCCGGTAACAGTGACCTCTAGATGAGTCTGGACATTGTTATATTGACACCCTTATGCAATGATTTTATTTCACCAACAACATTTCTCCTTCTTTGTCCTGATTGAAATGGTACCGATAATAATAATAATAATAATAATAATAGTAATAACTATTATTATTATTGTTGTTGTTTTTGTATTTTTTATTATTATTATAATTTTACACATTTGCCATATGGTCAGACAGAAACAAAATCTGTCAATATCTGCTAAGCCAGCTTCTTTTTCTTTCTGTTTGGAAATATTTCTGTATTTAGATCATATTTGTTTTAGAATAAAGACCTAACCCAAAAAAGAGAAAAAGGAGAATCAGTAAAACATACCAACCACTCAAAAATATACATAATTTTACCACAGTTTAAAGTGTACTTAAAGTTACTAAGAAAAATGGTAGCCTCATTCCTATTGTTCATATACTGTATTTCTATCCAGTGGCTCATTAATTAAAAAAAGGGTTGTAACTCATTCATAAAACTCAAACCATTAAAAATAGAAATCAAAATAAAAGTGCATAGAGTAAAAATTAACAGATGTGCTGTTTTTAGGGAGGATTACTCATGGATGGAGCTAAAATTGCTGATGATTTCTGACATTTCATACAAAATAAATTTTGTATTGGTTATTGTTGTCCTCATCCACAAGTTTTTCATGTGTCATTGTGTGTTCAAATCATGCCAATTAAAATGACATGGTCCTTGTAAATATTGAATGGGACATTGACACTGGAACACACCAAACACACACAGCACTGCAGAGCCACACATAAAGGCATGTCATTTACATTTCAGCCCATAATTGCATTGCCTCATGTCTGCTGTTCAACAGATTGTAATGAAAACAGACCTTACCTTTAGAAAAACCCTGTGATGGGTTCACAGGGGTCATCCACGACTCCAATTCATGTTTATTTGTTATTGTCCAAAGCCAGTCCTAAATACAAGCAACCCAGAGGTGGACAACAGGAGAAATCAAACTAGCTTTTCATTTTCACTGGATTCTAGATAATCCCTCGGAGGGATGTAATTATAGGTCAATGAAATCTCAGCTCGTGATGAAATTTGAATCGTTAAAGCTGTAATAAGGCAATTAAAAACCTAGGGACAATAAACATTTGACTTCTCCATGAGCTTGTAAGGAGTGGGCCTCTTACACGTACACTATGGTGTCATTTAACATTTATTATTTATTTTAAATAATACAATAAATATACTACAAATGAACATTGGTGTTGGCAGAGAGTTACAATATCACCATTCTCTCTCCACTTCACAATCGTTGGACATGACCTTTTTCAATTAATCTCTGGCAATGAGGAAACGGCTGGTTTTCTGATGAAATCAAAACCTGGGATGTCGATCATGGCATACTAATATATATATATATACATATATATATATATAACAAGAGAAAAAACTTTACAATTTCATGCATACAGATAGGTTTTAATGCTTCAAAAGACATACAAGAGTGGATGGCCACAGTAAACTTGAATTTATTGATATTAAAAACCAATATATCTTCTATCCTCTTTTCCTTTACACAGGTTTGACAAAACTGTGAAAAACAAACAAACAATCATCAACAGACAAACGTAAAACAAAAAAAAGAAAGAAAAAAAACAAAAAAAAGTGGCAGCATCACCGCTAGTTTTTCGGAAAATGTACAAAATTGGTTTTGTTTTGAGAAATATGTAAAATTTGGCGTATTGCATCACAATGAAAGACAATGGTCTACAAGAGTATTGAGTAATCTTAACAGAAATGGTTCAAGTCACATATGTTACGGTATGAAGAAAAATAAGCAACCAAGCAAAGGCAAACTACATAAAAAGCTGGTAAAAAGTTCTGTGGTCGGTAGGTCCTAGTGGTCACAAGCTTTACAGAGTGCATAGTTTGAACAAAGATAATAAAACTAGAATAAGGGCAAAACAAAGTAGACCAAATAAGCAATAAAAGAAGTACAGAAACAAGCTTTTTAGTCTGGCTACTCCGGAAAACTGTACTTTATAAACAAATAATGTTATGCCTTACAGCAAAATAGATGCACAGAGCGTTTTTTCCCCCAAGTTGTTTCCTAAACAACAAGGTTTTAGACTATCATTGGTACGTAAAGCTATTGTAAAAACACAAAACAACCAAAAAAAAACACAAAAGATCTTTGGTGGGAGTTGAGGGTTGGTCAACAAAACGGTACCATGGCTACGTGCGTTGGACACACTGGGATAAACATCCTTTGGCCCTGTCACAATAGAATACACACCCACCTCTCAACTTCAAACAAAAAAACAGGGTCATATTCGCCGTGCTTCACATAATCACATGAAGGCACCGCTTTAATAGTAAAAAAAAAAGGCAAAATCCCTTGTCCTGGAGCAATAATATGCGAAACAAGCTGTGCCACTTTTGGTATTTCTGCTCCTTTTTTCCATTACATGAAGAGTTAGCCATTTTAGAGGATTTAGTGTTTTTGTATGCGTGTGTGGTCCGCCGAAGACAATCAATGAATCAATTAACGTAGTAAGATTGTGCCATGCATGAGCCCCTGAACATAAATATGGATGCAGCGGAGATCTTCCTGTGTGGCATGGTCAAGAGACAATGGCGGAGGGAGTGACACCATTGTGTCTTTCATTCAAACAACACAAACTAGAAAAATACATAGCACCACAGAAGAGAGGAAATAGCACCTAAGGTTTCGATTTCTTTGTGTTTACATTAAAATGTGACATTGTTTCTCATTGCATAGTTGGAAAGATAAGTATATGAGGAAGTAAAAAATAAGAGTAGAAACGGTTTAACTTAATAGAAATCTCTTTTCGCCACGCTTGTTGTTTTTTAAAAGAGGCCGCAAGAGGAATGTTTTGTTCTATGCAGATCAACTGAAATCAACTGTCACATAATATCACAAAGCTTGTTTTTCGTCTTTTATTTTCCATTCTGCTCTTAAATTACAAGGTGTGCTCCACATCTGCAATTAATACACCATTTTTCATCTCAGTTTTCAATTTACAAGTCGAATGTCTTTATTTAGATTTATTTTCAGAAATTTAGATGTATTCCAATAGCCATCATCCCCTACCTCACAATTGAGATGGTCACATGCATGTTTTGAACCCAGAACCAATACACATTGACAGGAAAGAAAAAAATATACAGAATGTACTTACAACATAAAAATTATTTTATATATATTTATATATTTATATATAAGCTCCATTCGTGAGAATGGGAAGACAATTATGCACAAACAAAGCTCCCAAAGTGAATGATCAGACAATCCAAACGAAAGGCAGAGAAAGAGAAAGAAGAGATGAGGGGAAAATACAAAAGTTCAAAAAGTAAAATCAAGAAAGTCAAGCCAAATTAGATAAGAGTTCATCGCAAACACTGCAACCTTCTGAAAGAGGTGCTTTTCTTAGGGTTACCTTTTACCGTTTTGTGGCATGAAATGGGCCATGCGTGCATGTGGGGGGGGGGGGGGGGGGGTGATGCGATGACAGGGTCGTGGGTTAAGGCTCATCCAGTTTCAAAACTTGCATGTGATGGAGAAGGAAGGCACCAAGAGGTTTCAAGGTCGATCTTTTAAAAAAAAATCTCCTCCTATAAAGATTTGTGGTTATCCTCATCTCAATTTTTTGCACTCGCTTTTGGGGACAAAAAGTTGTTGTTTTTTTTACAAATATAAATTGTCCTGTTACTTTCAATGATTTTGTTTATGAGAAAACAAAAATATGCTTTATTTTTTTTCCCTCCTCCACTTGTTCAGTTAAGTCTTAGCCAATGAAACAGACGGGACCGACTTCGAAGCCGAACTTCTGTGCTGACCCGCCAAAGTCATTGAACATGATGTCAACAATTGGCACCTGTTCCACCTTTGGTGTGCTGATCTCAAGTATAGTCTTTTCGTAGCCCTTTTTCAGCTGTCGGGAGAAGGACAATAGAGAAAATATTTTAATTTACACAGTCAATTCAGCAGACATTCAAGTGAGGCCGAGAACAAGGAGCGCAATCAAAATAAGTACTAAGGACTAACTACTAAAAAATGCAAAGGCTGCACAGCTGGACAGAGTGCAGTGTTGGTAAAGGAATCAGAAAAACAAGGTTAGTCAAATGTTTTTTATATTTATTTTTTAGATTATTATTGGGACATTTGTTTCCCACTAATAATCTAAAAAAGAATCAATATTTATTTCTTGTTTTGTTGTTACGTATGACCACACAAGAAATCTCAATGTTAAATGAACTGAACTAAAAAAAAAGAAAAAAAAAAAGAAAAGTTTGAGTCACACTCACCGCACAGCCGTCCACGATGGCACGGATGTAGGGGTTGTTGTCGTACGACATCTCCTCATCGTTGGAGCCCAGGAAGCGGATGGCCTTGTCGTAGTTGTCCTGGCTCTGGTCGTGCCAGGCCACCGACTGGAAGCAGTTGTAGGTCATGTTCTGTCGGGCGGCGGCGCTCAGCAGACGCAGGAAGGTCATCTGGACCACGCCCACGGGGTTACCCTCTGCGTCCACGTAGGACAGCTACGGGGGAGAAAAAGAAAAAAAACCAAGACAAAGACAGGATGAATCTGGCACCCGGAGGAACGTCGCTTGATGAGGACGGGCGATCGTTGCAAAAACGCAATTTATTTTCTCCCCAAAATATTATCACATTTTGCTGATTAGTTTTCAGACGATAATCTGAGGTAATTAAGAACGAATTAGCGAAAAATGAGTTGGATGGGTCTGTAAACTGTAAACTTGGAAGCTAACGGTGTATCTCAATGATCTGACAGTCAACAGATAATTCCCAACAGACTCCCAGATACAACAAGAAATCTGAGGCTCTGTTGGCTGTATATATATGTAGAATGGCTAATTCAGTCCAGTTTTTCAGTTTTGTTTCAAGGAGTTGCTCAGGCCATTGAGGGGTATGAAAAGGCCATGACATGACAGTATGGTACATTTTACGTACGAACCACCTCATGTAGGCTAGTTATTGAGAGAAACTGCTTGAATTCATTCGAAAAAATGTCATTCAATTTCATTAAAAAAAACCTCTTACGCACTTGTATGTTCGTACATCCTGCCAATTAAATAGTACTTAGCATCGTATAGCATCTTACCCTAGCAGGACACCGATACCTAGCAATCATGGTGCACCTAGAAACTTGTTCTATTGACATCCTTGCCGTACTGACAGTGATATATTGTTGTTTTGACAAATGTACTTATTGTAAGTCGCTTTGGACAAAAGCGTCTGCTAAAATGCCCTAAATGTAAACGTAATAATGCGATTTGCGATCGCACTGTATACTTCTGTATTTGCGACAGGGACTCCTGAACTCGGGGGGAGTCCATTCGTCCGATACCAACCAGCAGGAATCCGGAAGCTCCGCCCTCTTCTTCTTGGAGACATACAGGACTCACTAGCAGCAGTGCACATGCAAAGCCTCCATGCCATGCAGCCGAGCAGAGAGCCCCACTGTCAGGGTCTCTCTCCCAGGAGAGGGGTCTGTACCCTGGGGGGCCTCGAAACCCCCCTGGTTCCATGACCCACACACATGCACACACACACAGGCACATGCGCGCACACACACACACGCATACAACACGAGTTCGACTCGTGTTTCTTTTCCCCAATTATGTTTGCCACAAAGATTTGAACCCACGTTTTTGGGGGGTTTGGGATGCCAATTCATCCTTCTTCATAAGTACCGACTTACATTCTGATTTAACAATAACCTTGAGAGTGCGTGCACTTCAAAACAAGGCTGGTGCCTGATTAGACAGCCATCGGGTCATCTGCTCTGGTTGCTCTCTGCCATCGGTCGTCACCCACCCCCCCCACCCCAAGTGTATAGAACCAGCACGGCATTGCCATGGAAACGTTACCTCTTGATCATCACAGCCGCATGTCACCGGTTGCCGAGTCCCCAGAAGCTCTTCAGCAGTGATTGAGTGCCTGACCTTCTTGCCTCACTCGCCCACTCCCACAGAATATGTGAGAGGTGTGACTATGTGTATGTGTGTGACTGTGTGTATGACGGCTATTTGGCAGATTTCAGAGTGTCTGATCACCAACCGCCAATTTGGGAATCCATTTTCAAATCGGCTTTTAAATATAGACTGGATCAGCTAGCCGCTAGCTTGTGATGTTGAGTCACGTCTTGTGAAATGGTGACAAAGGCAAGTCGAAGGCACTCGTCACGTTCAGGCAATGCTCTCATCACACTCCGGGGGGAAAAGACATTTCAGAACACACTTACCCCTTTTTGGAAGCAAATGTTTCAAGTCACCAGTAATAATAATGGCAATAATAATAATACTTGTTCTTCAGTGTCAGAGAGCATCCCCCTTTTCCTATGCAGCGAGCGCATCACCCCTGCGTGTTTTTTTCCGTTTCCGCAAGCGACAAACCACATGCAAGGTGCCACCCACATAACACTCATACCCATACGTTCTCCCCCCCCCCCCCCCCATACTTGTTAGGTCGTCATCCGACAAAACACCAAAAGCATGCAGGGCCTCGCGCCCGTGGAGACCCGGCCTGAATCGGGGGCCGGGTTTCCGGGGGCTCACAGGCCAGGGCCACTTACCATAGAACCGCGCTTGTAGCGGCTAAACCACGTGCCCGGCGTGTCTTTGGGCCATTTTGCCATTTTGCTCTGCAACAAATACGACGAGAGGCGTTCAGGGCAGGGGAGAGGACTGGGGGACGGGGGGAAATCCGGCTTACCAGTTTCCCACGTTTGTATTCACTGAACCAGGACCCAGCAACCTCCTTAGCCCAGGACGTGAGCCGAGCCTGAGCCCATGATGCAACAGGGGTAGGAAGAGGAAGGCACAAGAACAGCGGTGTTAAAAGGAGAAGAGAGCTCAACACATACACGCGCGCGCACATACCTACGCCTAGGCACGTGAAACACACGCGTGTGCGCACACACACGCACACATAAACACACACACATACATCTACACACGCACATACCTACACCTATGCCTCACACACACACACACAAACACACACACACGCACACACACTTCCTTACAACTCACTCCTCTGTCCTCTGAAGAATCTTCCAGACCTGAAAGAATGAGTTAGTCTGGCTCCGCGCGAGGCCCGATCTTAGAAGGTCGTTACGCCACTTTGTACTGGATAAACATTAGCCTGAGGACAACGGCAGCTAAAAAATGGATGAGCGCAGAGTGAATAATGGCGGGACAATCGTTTTGCATCGAGCTCGTCCCGCTGTGGTTAATAATGGATGTAGGCTCGGCAAACTCTGCTTTCGACGCTCTTTTTTAACGCGTATTTAATAAAGAATGTGCGGGAAGGTCGTTCGACACGCCACGACATTAGCAGCTTAAGCAGTGATGACTATGGCAAAACTCCCAGACGGTTTCCAATGAGGATATTTAACATGGCAAACCCAGGCGAGCCAGGGACCGCCTGATGCTGGGGGGGGGGGGGGGGGGGGGGGGAAACATATCATTAGACACATGCTGTTTGGAAGGTTACCTCGGGATACTGACGATTCAACACAAAGACGTGATATGCCTTCCTAATGTATTTCTGGTGAAGTAAGCCACACTAACAAACAAAAAGATAGAAATATATATATACGTGTGTGTGTGTGTGTGGGCATATGTTGTTTTATGTTTTGGTCTTGGCAGTTAGGGTATCCATTAAAAATGTATACCCTGGATATATGAGCATAAAGCAATAGGCAACCCTGCGTGCCTTTAATTTGCTTCTAAATGTGCGTTGGCGGTATTACCAGTTGTCTTGAACCTTTTGGCGGTACATGCTTTCATGTTACATCCGTGGACGCCTTCAAACGAACACAAGCACCCACCCCCAAACCTCATCCCGTGACTGGGCGCTATCAAAAGTCTTCTTTCGTTTGTTACTCTGTACGTTTTCAGCGCACCCCTTCTCCTCTGAGCCCCTGTGGTGGATGAGCGGGATCATTAAAATGGCAGTTGGAACCAGCCACGATTACATCCTCAGCCGAACGTGTCAAACACAATCTTGCCAATGTTTAACAACAGTCGGATCCTGACCTTTTGTTTCTCCCCGGTTCTCCCCCGGTTCTCTCTCCCCCGCCCCGCCCTGCCCCAGTCCTGACCCGTTCCCATGGTGGCTGTCCCCTTGCCGATGGTTTTGAAAGGCGGATAAATTTAGGTGGGCTCTTGTGGCGCCTCACCTTTAAGACAGCAGTAGGGGAGGAGGAGGAGGAGATGTGTACTTCCTGTGGAGGTTTTATGTGAGTGTGTCTGTGTGTGTGTGTTTAGCCTGTAGCTAATGGTACTTTACATCCACAATGGGGCTGCTGCGGTGTGTTAGCTAAGTGACAGGAGTTCTCAAGGAGCCGGTCGGCTGGACACCTCTGGGGTAACTCAAGAGTTCCTTGCATCATCATCTGCATCGTCGTCGCCGTCGTCCTCATCTCAGTAACAACCCGACACTGCATCATTTCACCGAGGCTAATTATGTGGCTACATGGGTAGCTTCCACAGCATCACCTCGTCAGAGCCTGTCATTGGTTGTCAGTGTCTGCAGCACTGTCTTGACATTCATAACTGCTATTCATATGCCTGGCAGGTGATCCCCAGACAAGAGGAGGAATGCAATTACATTTGCTTATCCATAGACGAATAGGTCTTTTGTTATTCAGTGCCAATCGCACAGTGAACCCAATGCCCAATGGGACATTGTGTCTTTGCGCCGTTTGTATCGGCTTAGCAGGCGTGGGATCATCCTCCACCTGGCTGTGTTGGAGCTGCCTGTGTGTGTGTGTGAGTCTGTAAATGGATGCTGAGGGAGTGATCGTGGGAGGGAATCACTTACCCCTTCAGACTTCTTATCTGGGAAGATGCAGCTCTCGCCTCCTGCCGTAAAGTTGCAATAAACCTTGAAAGAGTCCCGAGAGCAACCTTGGTTGGGATCGATCCAGTACTCGCCTGGTTGAGGAGAGAGAGGAAGAAAAAACAGGGAGGGAGAGAAAGAGAAAGAGAGAGACAGACATACAAAGTGGGAGAGGGTAGGAGAAAGTAGGGGTGTGAAAGGGAGAGAAAGCAATAATGACAAAAAAAACAATGAGCAAGGGTTAAACGACGCATGACTGAGTGATTGGCCTTTTTTCCGTGCTGTTTAGCCATATCCGTACCATCGGGGAAATCGGGATGGCAGAGCTGCAAGTCCTTGCAGGTCCTGGCAGGGTTGGCCTGGGTGCCCAGCGGGTGCTTCATCTGCTCGATCTCCAGCTTCAGCGAGTTGAGGGAGCCGAAGATTTCCTCCATGCCGTCGTCGTAGTCCTTGTAGTTGGCGTCGACGGGCGCATCGTCCAGGACCTGGCTGGCGTCGATGTTCCTGCGAGACCGGCCCTTCATGGGCGCGTGCATGGGGAGGGGGTGGATGACATCCCCAGGGGGTCCCTGTGGTGGAGAGATGGATATTTAGAGATCAAGAGTCCATAATAGGGCTGGGATTGTTTTCATAGTTGATTTATCTGACAATCTGACCATTTTTTGATTAATCAATTGATCATTTAGTCTAGAAAATGTCATAAATAATAGCAAATGCCATCACAAGTGACCAAATGTGCTTGTTTTATCTGCCAAGCCAAGAAAAACTAAAGTATTAATTTTATAATGATCCACAAACCAAACATTTGAATTTCTGAAGCATCAAGCCGCAAATGTTTTGTATTTGTACATGATAAATGACCTAAATGATTAATCGATTATAATAATTTGATTCTATACATTTTCTGTTGATCGACTAATCGATGAATCGACTAATCGTTGTAGTCCATAACAAAAACATATCCCTGAATAAAGATATTAAAGGTGCTGTAGGTAAGATTATTTGAGTATAATTTGTTAGAAATGGCATAGCCATCCGTCAGCTATTAGTGAGTAATATGCACTGTGAGAATATCTGTTTTAAGTTGACCACGCCTGCCTCTGTATGAGCCCATTTAGATTTGAAACCACTCCCGGCTATTTTCTGCCCTATCAAAGGCATCTTTTCCGTGATTGGTTTGGGGGATCCATCTCATCCAACTGTCAATCACAGGTGCGTGAAATGCAACACATCTCAATAGTGGAGAAACATAGGGAGGGAGGGAGCAGAGAAGAAGGGGACTTTTTTATGGTTGTTTAGTTTCAAAACCTTGCTCTCTTCCGCTCTTTTCTGCTCTCACTCTCTCGCTTTACAACTCTCAAATCTTACCTACAGCATCTTTAAAGACAGTGAGGGTGTGGGGGATGGACTTACAGGAGAGCCAGGGGGTCCAGGAACTCCAGTTTCTCCCTTAGGACCAGTTTGTCCCTATGGACCCAAAAAACAACATGATTAGTTTAAATGGTTGACATCTATCATATCCGCATTAATATGACATGTGCTACTGATTCCTTGGCCGATTCAAGGTTGACTGTGTGGAAATGGTTTTAAAACGTTTTTGGATACTTACAGACGATCCCTTCGCTCCTTTAGGACCAGGGGAACCCTATAACGCCAGAGAACATCAGTCAATCATCATTGGCTTACGTGCATTCAATATGTATCTACGCTGGAAGTCATCATGAACATATTCTTACAGGTAACCCTGGAGGTCCAAGGGGGCCAAGTGGACCGGAAGGACCAGCAATACCCTAAGGAAAGAAACAGGTAGATCTTAGCAAAAGGAATACATGCTGACAATAAGTTAGGTCAGTGGTTCTCAAACTATTTTTTTTACTTATGTACCACCTCAAACATATTCTCAGCCAAGTGCCCCTTTACGGGCAAAACACATTTTTGGGTAAGGGAAATGTAGGTGCATATTATTTGTAAAAATGAACATTAAACTGTTAGTGTGAATCCTTCAGTCGGAGTACAAGTCGAGTTGTGCTTCGCAAATGATTGTTTTCATTTACCGAAAGATTAACTGAACTTGCACGTCAGCATTCAGATTTACACAATTCTATTAAAGTGGTATTCAGATTCATTTTTGTAATTTTCCTAGCACCCCCTGCAATCCTTCAAAGTACCCCAAGGGGCACGCGTACCCCCGTTTTGAGAAACACTGAGTTACACCGATACTTCTTTTCGGATAAAAAAACTAAATGGCAGTTGACGATTAGGTTGCAAGGCACAGTCCACGGCCCTCGTCCTGCTGAATTCCACTCACATTGTCTCCTTTAGGACCGGAGGCTCCTTGCGGACCGGGCAGACCTCTGTCGCCCTTCTCTCCCTGTTCACCTGGAGGTCCGATGAGGCCGATGAGACCAGGGTGACCCTGAGGACAATGGGAAGAGCCAGCACATACACCCGGTCAATTCACCACCAGTTCAAGTCACTACAGTCAGCACCGCTCCTTTACCTCACCCACCCACCCGCACACACACGCACACACGCACACACACACGCACACAGACACATTATGGAAAACGACTTATCCATCTGTCACATCCTCGGCTGATGCTAATGATGCGATGGCACGAACAGCCACCCGAATCATCGCGTTCAATGATGCACTGTTATTGATTTAGCCTAGCGTGTCGAAGCGCAACCTCGTCAGATGGTGGATTTAAATAATATGCAAAATGGCGGTGTACCTTCTCTCCTTTGATGCCCGAGTCTCCTTTCAGGCCGGGCAATCCAGGAGGACCCTGTGCGAGAGGATAAGAGCCATTTGTTAAATATTAAGAGGAAGACGGCGAAGTTGAAGGAGCAACGATACCTCAGAGTCATTATTATCGGCAGCCATTTTAATTACCATGGGTCCAGGGGGTCCGTCAGGTCCGGGAGACCCAGGGAAACCTTGCTCTCCCTGTAGAGAAACACACACAGTTACACAAAGTATGTTCACACACAAGATATACAGTAGGGCTTGTACATCGCGGCGTCGCATCGCAACGAGTATTTTTGGTCATTGTCTTGTGAAATAAAACATTGTGGAATGAAAGTTTTCGTTAGCCTAGGTTACAGTATATTTACATCGATTTAGGATTTGACAGTACTACAACTCTCTTGAGTCCTCTCAGTATCGCCAACAAAAAATCCCATGATGCATTCTGATATACAAGCCCTATTGATAGACGCTCATTATACCCACAACACATTTCCAAGGGTGAAATGGGGGTAGTGTGTGTGTGTGGGGGGAGTTATTATAAACAGTAAACTTACAACTGGACCGGGGATGCCGCGAAGTCCCTCAGAACCAGGTTTGCCGGGAGATCCCTGAGGTCCCACTGGACCAGTCTTTCCTTGGGGACCTTCCAAACCAGATTCGCCCTTTTGAAATCAGACGTTGATTGATTAACGGCCAGCTGCACACGGGGCCATGCAAGATAAATAGAGGTGTTTTGCATGTAATATAGCCATAGCAAGGTCTGATCCATTTATACCTTGGCTCCTTTCTCTCCCTGTCTTCCCTCAGGACCGGCTACACCATGGGGTCCCTGTTTTTGGAAAAGGAGACACGGCAATTAAATGAATATGCACATACACACACACACACACACCCCCACGCACGCACACACACGCGCACGCACACACACACACACACACACACACACACACACACACATACACATACACTCATCAATAACTTACAACAATTATTAGTTGTAATGATAAATAAAATCAATACTTACTCTCTTTCCTGGGGGCCCAGAAGGTCCAGACTCTCCAGTAGGTCCAGGTGAACCCTGGTTGTAAATTAAAAGATATTATTATAACACTATAATATAACACTATTACTATTACACTATTAAACTTCCTGGAGAAACACATTCTAGCAGTAGTAGTCGTAGGAGTGGTAGTAATAGTAGTAGTAGGAGGAAGTAGGAGTGCTAGCACGGGAAGTGTGGATGTGTAGCAAAGAGACCGCAGGTTTTTGGGTTTTTTATTTTTAACAGATAACTACTCACAGGTTGACCAGCCTCTCCGTCGTCTCCCTTGTCACCCGCGGGGCCGTCTAAACCCTGGAATCAAAAAAACAATCAATGATAATAACAAAAACAAAACTCATGTAGGGCTTAGTGCAACAAAACACACAAAGTACAAAATCTAATTATTAAACAGCAAGAACGTCATTCATATTTCATATTATGAGATATATTTTATTTATACTTCATGAGTTAATGAAAGCTTGTTGGGGCACTTTCTAATTACATTTTGTATTATCCTTGGAGATTACAGAGGTGTACAGACCTGTTTACCAACGCGTAGTTCGCGCCTAAGACGACGATGAGTGCAAATTATATTGGCAAGATGAGTTTTGGATGTGTGTGTATTTAGAATTTTAAAAAGCTTTTTTATGAAAACAGCTCTCACACACTACCAGGATATTGGTACCACATCGACATATTTGATCTCATTGTAAACATTGGCTGTGGAGACTATTCTGTGTTTACTTACAGCTGGACCGGTCTCTCCAGGGGGTCCCGGATCACCAGGGAAACCACTTGGACCCTTATAACAAAGGTGCAGTATGTTAGAGACATTTTCACACAGTTACTAAAAACACAGCGAGTTACACAGTGAGTAATAATGTTTCCTTAAAAACAGACAGTTATTGGGAAGAATCGGTAGCACTTGAGCGGTATTTGCATTGCTGTGGTGTCATAAATATGAAATGAAAATTCAAGTATGAAGATGGAGGGGAACATACAGGGCTGCCTTTAGGACCGTCATCTCCAGGGGGTCCCTTTGGACCAGGGGGTCCGGCCGCACCAGCAGGACCACCTTCTCCCTTCTCTCCGCGCTCTCCTCTTGGACCCTGTGGTAATCAATGTTTTAATTAGCACTGTTTAATGAGGGAATGAAAACTGAACATGTGTCATACAGAGGACTGGTAAATAAAAAGGAACACTAAACTTGATATCAAACGAAAAAAAAGCAATTTTATGTTATTTGATGTTATGACTATAAGATTAATGACCCAAATAATATAATTACTATTAAATAATATTTATTGGTTAATTACTGGTAATTAACCAATAAATATTATTGGTAATATTTACTGGTTAATATGTTTAAACTATTCACTTAAATAGCACCATGTTTTACCTGTGCATGTCCCCAAATAAACCTTTTACCTCTTTAACCATTTCAATAGGTGATGAGACTGTTGATAATAATAATATTGAATATGAAATAACATTTCCATCACTCACCGGTGGGCCAACTTCTCCCTGAAGACCTGGCTCTCCGGTCTCACCAGAATCTCCCTGTGGGGATAGAGACATGAGGAGGGCAGAATCAAGGACACTGTTGCAAAGTGCCTTTAAACATTACATGTACCACTCTGAAAAAGAACAAAAGCAAGAAAAAGAAATTCCCAATGTCCCAAACCTTGGGACAACCGACGCCCTTGGACACCCAGTGGGGGATAAAACAAAAAGGGCTGACACAAAAGATATCAATCCATCATGGGTGACTGGGATACAGTCAGCAGAACATGGGTGCTGACCTGGAGTCTTCCCAGACCCTGTCCATTAATTTTACCCCCATTAATTTACCCCCCCTGTTTTATTGGACCCAGGAACAGTTTATTTGCCCACACACCAGGCGCTATCATTATTCACTGTCAGTCACCCACCATCGGTCCACCTGGTATAAGGACAGGGTCTCCTACTGCTACTGCCAGGGAACTTATTAGCGTGTCTTGTCTGGGAGACAGGTCCACCACATCCAACTGAAAACAATTGTCGACTCCAGCCAAATCCGGCCAGCTTAGCTGTGCTTTGATAACAATATCCGGAAACCCGCAGTAGAAGCTCTCTAATCTAGCCGTTCAACAATAGTCTCTATTAGTATTTGGCCTTCTCCCCAAACCGCTTTTGTTTTTGTGACGGCACCCAAGACAGTTGGCATGACTGGTTAACAGCATCGGTAATCTATCTGTATTAAGGGGATCTGAGACAGCTTGGTGTGGTGTATGGTCTCTTAAACATGAATCCATCTAATGTTCATTCAATGCCCAAAGAAAGACTAGATTAAACATTTGCCAGCAGGGACACAGTTGTGCGCATTCAACCATAGCTGTAGAAGGGAAGGCATTGGTAGAAAGGTCATTTGGTCAGTATGCTGATAATCTAGGCTGTTGAGATCAGAAACGAGATCAGCTATAAACATTCGCCTATAGACTTTGCGCTTTGTCACAGAGCATTTGGTCAAGGCCATCCTCTGGCGATATCTTAAAGGACCAAAGGTGATTCTATGGAGATATGAGATGGAAAAAACATACCACATTGTCACATAGGGAAGCTGACAAGGAGCGCTGTGGCTAATGCAAACCGGCATGGTAGGCTGTCATGTAATGAAACGCTTGAGAACAAACAGGAACGTGGGGAGATTTTAAACGCCCTATCCTTAATAATTGATTCACTAGCATCTTGAACACTGTGCCTTTGACTATTCATTCATTGACTCACATACTCCAGACACAGCTCTACTGGTGAGCCGGATGGTACACCCTGACAGCTGAGCATCTGTCACTCGGTACCCCGTGAAATTATCCTGTCCCATTTAAAATGGCATCATATGGGTTACCGTATCAAATATTAATGCCTGCAAGTGCTTTGCAAAGAGGAGGCAGTCACAATCGTTCCGCCATCATTGACATAAACTGACAATTAGATGAGGACTCACCCAAATTGCTGCCAAACACGCTTTTTTACAGACAATGGTGGCACTCGTTTAATTGAAAATTCATCGCGTACTTTATGGGCGAACATTTTCAACAAGTACAACTTTAACAGTCTACTGTCCAGTTGGAAATGCTTAAAATGCTTAAAAGCAGTTTATTTTAACATGATAAGCAATGGCAATAAAAATCAGTCAAATGTGTTTGTACCTTTTCTCCCACAGCACCAGGGTTTCCAATGCCACCGGGGGGTCCCTGAGGGCCATCGGCTCCTGGGGGCCCTGAAGGCCCTCTGGGGCCAGGAGGTCCCGGGGGTCCCTACAAGACAGAAAAAAAAGAGTTACTCCTGCATGTGTAAATGGTGTTATAGACTACTCATCAACACATTGTGTCTCAAGCACTCAAACACTTGAAGTTAGGAGATGAATAACTCAATTCATAAGATCAATAAGATCAATAACTGTAGTGCATTCTCATAGCAATTCTTCATCGGGTTCTTACCATTTGTCCAACATCTCCAGTTTCTCCTTTCTCGCCAGGGGGTCCGGGCAAGCCCTGAAATAAAGAAAGAAAAAGTTTTGAAGGACTATGGAATGAAAGTCCATCCACATTTTCTCAATTCATCAAGTTCAGTGGTATATGTTGGTGTTGTTCCAATCGCCATCCTAACCTGCAGTCCGACTGGGCCTGGGGGTCCGGGGAATCCTCTGGAGCCTTCGTCTCCCTTCTGTCCGAAGAGACCCTGCTGGCCCCTGGGACCTGGCTCTCCATCCGCACCCTGGAAAACAGCCATGGAGTCAGAGACACTGTGAGATTAGGACTCCGATACTAGGGTCTGAACTAAAAAAGTGGACATTTATGTGGACACTTACAGCAGGACCAGGGGCTCCGACGGGGCCTTGTGGTCCGGTAGGGCCGGGGGGACCCTGAAATGGACAACAGAAGACAAGTCATTATTTAAGCAATGATTGGATCAACTCATTGCATATAAAAGATTCCGAATTTTGAATGATCCCTTAGAATGCCATACATGCATTGTTGAAGATGAAATATCAGTGACACCTTGAACTCGCAGTAGTACAATGATGAAGAGGACAAAGAGTTACTTACGTGTTCGCCTTTGTCTCCCTTGCCTCCCTTCTGACCGGGCTCTCCGAGTTCTCCCTGATGAATCAAAGAAGCATCACAGTGTCAAGCGGAAGCACTCCCACTCCTGTGCAAACCGACGGTGAATAACGATGACTCATATTTCCTGGCGCTCTGTCTTACATAACAGGATCTATCACGCTAACGAGTGACGACGGCATAGTGTCCGATAATCTATTCGCGATCTGGCTTCCGATGTGCCTCTTTGTCAAAGGGATGAGTGGTGTGTGTGTACGTGACATCTGTCGGCCAATCATTTGCATTGTCATCCTCCCAAAACCATGATTGATGGGATATATATTTTACCACTCTGCCTCGTTTGCACCGACTTGCGATGCAAAATGACAATTCTGCAGCATCCTCACTCATCCTTACAATTTCCACCCCAGAAGAAATTGCAGAGAACGCCCTGATTGTGTTCAGCCAAACTGAACCTGGGAAGAGGAGGAGTAGGAGGAGGAGGTGTGCAATAGGTGCTGGCTGGGCAGATACACTAATAAAAGCCAGTTAACAGAGGCTGTGGAGGTGTAAAGCTCTCTGTGTGGACAGGACTGTTAATGAGAGTGCATTGGGATGTGTAGAATGCTACGTATTTTCCAGAGCAAAGACTATACTAGTCTCTGTCGCTACAGGGAGTATACTAAGGACGTTGAGGAAATGGGGCATGTCACAAGGGTAATATTGTAGAGAGTTGCCCTTATCCTTATAGTTGGTCTCCCTGTAAACATTTCAAAAAGGGCAAGGTGTTGTGATTTGTTTCTCTGCTCCTGGATAATCCCTTTTTTATATATACTGCAGCTACAGCCTACACCTCCCCTTGGCCTTCCCTTTATCTAAACAGAAACACAAATGCATTTACCCTTTAGGTAATAAGCCAATCAGGGCACTCTTTTTCTTAAACCTTCTTAGAGAGAATTTAGGAGAATCAGACAACAGAAATTAGATGGATTGGTCTGATTTAGATCTTTACGTTTGGCATCTTTATTACGCAGTGGGTCTTTTTTAACAATATGAAGATGTGCACACATTTTGGATAACAGAAATAACACTTCAGAAGTGCTGAAACATTGACGTGCTTTTAGCTAGCCTGTATTCACCTAGCGGCCATCTTGGTTCTAAACGCTAGGAGGTGGGGAACTGATTGCGGATTCCGCACCACCAGCGTTTAGAACCAAGATTGAAGGCCATGGTTGACCCACCTTGTCTCCATCCTCGCCTGGGGGCCCGGGTGGTCCTCCGGGGCCCGGCAGACCCACGGGTCCCTGAATACCATCTCTACCAGCAGGTCCTTGAGGTCCTTTCTCTCCCTAAAACAAGATTTTGAGACAACAGCAAAAAATGTGTCAGTCACGGATAAGCAACCGCCATGTACACACAAACACAACCGAACAACAAAACACTTCTTATGAACAAAAGGCTTTCTTACCGGTCCACCTTTCTCTCCAGCGGGCCCCGGGGGTCCCTGATGTCCGGGACGTCCGGTGGGACCAGGGGGTCCAGCTGGGCCAGCGGGACCTCGCTCACCAGGAGAACCCTAATGGAACAACAGGTAATAATGTAATGTTAATGTAATGTAATGTTATGTATGTAATGTGGTGTAATGTTATGCCATGTAATGTAATGTAACTTGATAACATGTAATGTGATGTGATGTAATGTTATATAGCGTAATGTCATGTAATATGATGTGATGTATTGTAATGTAATGTAATTTGATGTGATGTAATGTGATGTAACGTAATATGATGTGATGTATTGTAATGTAATGTAATTTGATGTGATGTAATGTGATGTAACGTAATGTGATGTGATGCAATGTAATGTGATTTAATTTGATGTAATGTGATGTAATGTTATCAAAGGTAATCTAAGGTAATAATCACTTCATAGGGCTTTGTAATGAGCTTATTGGTTAAAACTGGTGTTATGTAAGCTCACTGTGCATATTATCATGTTATGTAACAAGACCGGTGGTGGTGTAGGTGGCAGCGGTGGGAAACATGCCGGGTACACAGTCGTGGGAAGGAAATAGGAGGTGAGAACAAGAGTGAGAAGACAAGATTGAAGAGATTGAGTAGAGGAGAGGAGGAAAGGAGAGGAGAGGAGAGGAGAGGAGAGGAGAGGAGAGGAGAGGAGAGGAGAGGAGAGGAGAGGAGAGGAGAGGAGGAGGAGTGGAGAGGAGGAGAGGGGAGGGGAGGAGAGGAGGGGAGAAGAGGGGAGGAGAGGATTGATTCTGGCTCGATGGCAGTTCAGTGGGTTAGATAAGATTAGATACGATAAGATAAGATAAAATAATGCTTTATTTATCCCCGGAGGGAAATTCAGGTGTCATCATTTAGTCATTGATGTACTGTTGTACTGTGTTACCTGAGTTATTGATGGATGTTCAGTGGGTTGTACTGTACATGTAGTGATGGATGTTCAGTGGGTTGTACTATACATGTAGTGATGGATGTTCAGTGGGTTGTACTGTACATGTTATGATATAAGTTCAGTGGGTTGTACTGTACATGTAGTGATGGATGTTCAGTGGGTTGTACTGTACATGTTATGATATAAGTTCAGTGGGTTGTACTGTACATGTAGTGATGGATGTTCAGTGGGTTGTACTGTACATGCAGTGATGGATGTTCAGTGGGTTGTACTGTACATGTTATGATATAAGTTCAGTGGGTTGTACTGTACATGTAGTGATGGATGTTCAGTGGGTTGTACTGTCCGTGTAGTGATGGATGTTCAGTGGGTTGTACTGTACATGTTATGATATAAGTTCAGTGGGTTGTACTGTACATGTAGTGATGGATGTTCAGTGGGTTGTACTGTCCGTGTAGTGATGGATGTTCAGTGGGTTGTACTGTCGGTGTAGTGATGGATGTTCAGTGGGTTGTACTGCCCATGTAGTGATGGATGTTCAGTGGGTTGTACTGTCCATGTAGTGATGGATGTTCAGTGGGTTGTACTGTACATGTTATGATATAAGTTCAGTGGGTTGTACTGTCCATATAGTGATGGATGTTCAGTGGGTTGTACTCACAGCAGGGCCAGGTGGTCCAGGTGGTCCTTCACTGCCTTTCAAGCCATGAGCACCCTGTAGAGAGAAAGAAAGAAAGAAAGAAAGAAAGAAAGAAAGAAAGAAAGAAAGAAAGAAAGAAAGAAAGAAAGAAAGAAAACAGATGCGTTAGAAAACACCTTTATCGAGAAATAAAAAAGTTATCATACAAAACTTATTTAAACCATCTTGACACTGTATACAAGTATAAGTTAACTTCAAACTAAAATGGCACTTTCTATAGCCATACAATGAATTTGACCCTATTTCAAATCCATTTCAGAGAAGCGTCTAAGATAAATGCTCAATCTTCTGCTGTTTTGACCTGCGGTGATAGTCTTTGAGACCTGACAATTGCTAAAGTAGCAGTTATAGCAGTTATAGCAGTATAGCAGTATAGCAGTATAGCTAAAGTAGCAGTATAGCAGTTGTTGTTGTACCATGTTCTATTGAGTTACAACTTGAGGGGACATTTATGTGATTTTTTAGTCCTGCAGCGTTGAGATCAAAGAGTGGCCAAAGGTCTCTGGAAATGTTAATGACTGAAGCGGGGGGTGGGGGGGCAGAGGGTCATGACAGTGACTAGAAAATTAGTTGTGATATAATGAGTGTGAAGTCCAGACAAGAAGGACCTGGTTTGACAGTGTGCATTATGCTGTAGAAATGCCTGTTCTGTCCAAACCATTATCTGATTAATGCAGTTTGATTCAAGATAATCGTACTTATAGCTTGGTGCCGTTAGCATAACACAATATCTAACCCAAAAGGGCTGTGTATGAATGTAAACCATTCACGTCACGTATAGTGACCAATTTTGCTTGGATTATCTCTGCATGTAAACGCTGACCACAAAGTATTCACTGTATTTACTTGTATTTACTTACAGCCTTTCAGCCTTGCAGCCTTGTACAGAAAAGGCTTGCAGACGCTTTAGAGGATTTCATTAGTAAGGTTGAATGTTGGAGTCGAAAGACGAGTACTCACCACGGGACCGGGTAAACCTCTGTCTCCAGAGAACCCTCTGAGACCGGGAGGACCATCCTTACCAGCGGGACCGGCAGGACCTGGGTCACCCTGTAGAGCAGAGAAGTGTCACTTTCAATGTACATCGCAACGTCATATCGCAATGACCGCCTCCATTTTGGAAGCAGCATAGGAGAATTGTAATTGTAATTGTAGTCGTTGTGTTGGTAGTCATGGTTTTATGGTCATTAGTTTAGTAATTAATCATGAAATGATTGTCATTATGGGGAGACACAGCGTTTCTCATGCAAGAAACGCTCTCATAACCTAGGTTACAGTATATTTACGTTGATTTAGGATTTTACAGTACGACAACTCTCTTGAGTCCTCTCAATATGGCGGCGTATTGCCAACAAAAAAATCCCATGATGCATTCTGATGTACTACAAGCCCTATACACTGAGCTATATTGTGCTCAAATAACTTTCGGTCAACATCACGATGCAAAAGCAGTGAACTAGATGATGTTTTACTGACCTTAGCTCCTTCTTTGCCTGCTGCTCCGGGCAGACCCTGCTCGCCAGGAGGGCCTGGGGGTCCCGGGTGGCCGCGATCTCCCATTGGTCCGGTCTCACCTGTTGGTCCCTAAAGATTGAAAGAGACCGTGTAATTAGTCAACAACAACAACCACAAAAACAGCCAATACGCAATACACTCTCAACTAAAGTATCAAACAAAACAGAAAAAGAATCATCAATTACAAATACCAATGCATATCAAATAGATAATCATAAGAATACATCGTCATAGAGAAGGGATGGAAAGTATGGTTGGGTGGTAGAGCACAACGAATGTGATGAAATTAAAAGGACAAATCACACCATGAATGTGTCAATATTATACAGCAGAGGAATGGTAGGCTAGGTGTTGAGTATGTGTATGTGTGCGTGTGTGTGTGTGTGTGTGTGTATGCGTGGGAGCAGGCTGCTTACAGCCGACTTTCACCACCAATGTTCTCGATTACCATTAGCAAAGTGCTAATGGTTAGCAAAGTGTTAACGGCACAAATGTTAGAAGTAGCTGGGGCATTCATAATAGATGAACACACCATTAAAAATATCAGAGAGAAAAACATAAAACGCCATCACTTTACAAATCAGGCCACGTGGGATAAGAATAATGGTGAATATAAACATACACACACACACTCTTAGTATTGGGATAGGGCGACAACATACTGCAATTTAATAGTTAGCGATGTCAGAGGCGCCTTCTGCATACAAACATCATTGCAATTTATGTTGAAGACAATATGCTGTTCTTAGCAGCTCTGAAATTGACTATCAAGAGGAATACAATTGAGTGTTTATTCAGCTCGACTTATTCCACAACCAAACACAATAAAACAACAATAAAACATCAATAAAATCAGTTATGCTGTGTGTATGCTCTGCGGTATGAAAAATAAATATTGGCCGTTACACTTGCTGCATTTCAATGTGCAGGAGAAGTGAGCCATGACATTGTCCAAACTCAAACAACAAAACAACAGTGTCCTGGTGGTGGGTGGTGTATTTAAATGATTGATTTGATTCGTTACCTGGGGTCCGACCACACCAGGAGGGCCTGGGGGACCTGTCTTGCCTTGGAAACCCTGTGGATGAAACACATGGAAGAATGAGACGTTATATAAGGCTTTGCACAGTTTAAAACTGAATATTATGGTACAAATTTACTATTAAATAAAAGTAAGAAATATATTTTTACTCACAGTCTCTCCTCTCTGTCCAGGGTGTCCGGGCAGTCCGTCTTTTCCAGCTGGACCCTGGCAAAATATAAACACATTTTGTCAGAATAAAGTGGATATTGTCCCAGTTGCCACATATAGGTTTGAAAGCTGAATTTATACAATTGTAAGACTATAGGGCTTCTATATCGCGACATCGTATCACAAGGACCGCCTCCATTTTGGAAGCATAGGAGCATTAGAAAGTTAGTTATTGTGTTGGTAGAAATGTTTTTTTTTGGTCATTGTTTAGTAATTAATCATGAAATGATTTGTAATTATGGGGAGACATTGTTGTATTTGAAACTGCCACAGTGGCAAAACATAGTTTTCATTAGCCTGCGCTACTGGAATATTTACGTTGATTTAGGATTTTACAGTACTACAACTCTCTTGAGTCCTCTCAATATGGCGGAGTATCGCCCACAAAAATCAAGCCCTATACAGCACAGCCACGATGGCCTGTCTGTTATATATACGTTTGTACTCACAGGTGGGCCCTTTGGTCCTGGGAATCCAGTTGGACCTTGAGGTCCTGGCAGACCCTGAAATAATAAACATTATCAACATTCATTAGTATTTTAATTAATTTGTAATAAAAAATCACCCTTGCTGGTATGGTAATGATGGGTCTTCACATGATTTGATCACAAGATCCTAGTGAATGGTGTTGGATGAATCAATTGAGGGATAAACTAATAATGATAAAATAACAAAATATGCATACCCTCTCTCCAAGAGGTCCTGGGGGTCCATCACTTCCAGAGTTACCCTAAAGGAAGAACAAACAAGATTAATCACAACTATACGTCCTAATAACAGAGACATTATGTGAAATACCGTTTTGTATATATTTTTCGTATTTCTATGTATTTGCTCCATTCCTACTTTGTACTGGAACTGCTGCACAATAATTTCCCTCTGGATTAATAATAGTAAGTAATATCTTATCTTATCTAACCGAATAGACTTAGTCTCATTTGGTGAACTCCAATACAATGATTCAAATGAAGCAGCCCTGGAGGACTAGGAAGTTAAGTCATACCTTGGGTCCTGCTTTTCCAGTCGGTCCCCTCGGTCCTCTCTCACCGCGTGGTCCCTTCATAGAAACAAAATGGAGACGTTAATGTTTTTAACACGTTCTCAATGTTGAATGAGTTCTGATGCTCTGTTGCCATAGAAACCTCGATAAGGCCTTGTGTGCGACGGGGTGGTCACTTACCGTTGGTCCTCTCTGTCCTCTTGGGCCAGATTTCCCTGCGGTTCCCTGTGGA
The DNA here is from genome assembly GCA_030340625.1 of Merluccius polli. Lineage (NCBI taxonomy): Eukaryota > Metazoa > Chordata > Actinopteri > Gadiformes > Merlucciidae > Merluccius > Merluccius polli. Next base: position 290,216 of record JAOPHQ010000573.1, read on the forward strand.
CGTTGACAATATACACTTGAATCACTGCCATGGCACAAATCACACACACAAGGGAAAACACCAAAGCAAAACCATTCAAAAGAAATGGGAACGCCACTGGGATCTGTAAAGGAGTATAAATAAAGCTAAATAACACCATAAATCCATTATCTTTGTCTGGTGTCTGAGTAGACAACACTTTTGTTGTTTTGTTTGTCACAATGATAATACAAAAGCTTTGTAATCCTTGCTCTACTCTTATTTATAAGCCGTTGTGCTTAGACCAAAGTGGTCAATGGTAAAGTGAAAGAAATCGAAAATGAAAGAAATGCAACACATTTAATCCTCTATCGGTAATTGGTTTCATCTTTACCATACAAACAAATGAAACATTTGTGAGTTAGTCTAACAGAGACAGACTCCTTGAACAGAAAGGTGTCTTCTGCACAGCATGCGCAGGATGATGAACATACGGAGAAAAAAGCTGATCGGAGTCGGACGTACCCGAGTTCCCTTTTCTCCGTTGGCTCCGGGGAAACCTTGGAAGCCCTGAGATCCCTGTTAGACACAAACAAAGACAAACGGTCACGCCTTCTGTCTTTTTTTCAGCCTTATACAACTTCTAATTCACCCCGACGCAATAGGAGACGCGCACTGTGGGATTTGTAGTAGCAGCTCAGGTGAATTGGTAGATGCTATAATCATACACAAATCTAGACTATGACTGTCCAATAGTCATATTCATAGTTGGACAATAATAAACAAAGGATAAATAAAATGGTCTTGGAAAAAAACAAATTAAAAAAATCTTGTTCCTCAACCTCATCCACAATCTTTATAGAACAGTATATTGTTAAAGTAGCCTACGTTACAAATGAGATTGGATATTGTGCGATATATCACAGCAGAAGTATTATCGAGGGGCAAAAGATTTGTGCATACCTTCGGTCCTTGTCTACCTGGATAACCTGGAAGACCAGGAACACCAAGTTTACCCTGTTGATAAAATACAACACGTTTTATTATTTCAATACCATCATCAATCACATGCTTTTCCTCCCCATAGGTCTACTATCTCTAGCAGATGCCCGAGAGTCATCCAGTTTCATTGTAATGGGGGTGGCTGGTGCAATGCTGCTGGTTATCTTGTCTGTGTGATACCATAATCACATGTCCAGTGCAGTATGGGGAGTGCATGATATTAACCTAGGAAAAATTAGGAAAATGATCGCTGACCCCTCCCATGTCCTGTATTCAGAATACAAACTGCTCCCATCAGGGAGACGCTACAGGGTACAATTAAATGCAGGAAAAGACTTTCATCCCTCTTTCAGTGAATCTCCTAAACTCATTACATAAGGAGGGTGTGAAACGAGGGGCTGTGTTGCATGTCCTTGAATGCACTTATGTGTCTGTTACGGCACTATAATTGTATGTATTTTTATGTGGCAGTCTTTACACCCAAGACAAACTTCCCTCGGGGCAAATGAATCATCTTGAATCTCAAACGCACTTCCAGCTGTATGTCTAATGTGAAGTGAATTAATTACATTTTATGTCTGCTCTCTCAGTTGATCTGCAGTACAGTATACGACATTGAGTGTTACTGACATAATCAAGTGGTTCTGAAACAATTTGGACTAATTGTACTTCCTCCTAAGATATATCTTTTTTCAGCCTCTCCAGCACAAAACATTTCTGGGAGGAAAAAAAATGTAAATGAATACAAATAATGTGTGCACATAATTATTTGGTGAACGTGAACATTAAATGGATGATGCAAATACTTTCGTGAACAACATGGGCTTTGCTTATGATTTTTGTCTTTCATTAGAAAAATTTACAGAACTTGTACATAAGTATTCAGATACACTTAATATTTACATTTTCCAAGGACCCCCTGAAATCCTTTAAATTTCTTCACTTTAATATTTTACCAGCATTTGTCTGGTGGCTGGTGCTAATTTTGTACCTGGGTATCATATGTATTTTGCTAACCGTACTAATGGGACAATCTATATGTACCTTTTCTCCGTTGGGTCCTAGAGGACCTGAATCTCCCGGCAGACCCGAGCGTCCCTTGGGTCCCTCGGGACCGTCTTCTCCTCGAGGACCAGCAGGCCCAAGCTCTCCCTGTGGAGGTAAACAGGGAAATGTTTACCAAAATGTCCACTATTTTTGTATACTAAGAATAACCCAATGTATGATGAATTGAGCTAGAGAAAACAAACGCTTCAAAACTATCGATCATACAGTGGACCTGGGAACAATGTAGGGCTAGGTAATATATCGATATTATATCGATATTATATGATATTATGAGACTAGATATCGTCTTAGATTTTGGATATCATAATATTGTGATATGGCATTAGTGTTTTCTTTTCCTGGTTTTAAAGGCTGCATTACAGTAAAGTGATAAAAAATATACAACAATAGTATACAACGTATACGAAAATAGGCTATACCATGTGGTTATTTTATGTAGACTATTTATTTTTTCATTCATCCAAAAGTTGCAGGACCAGTCGTAAAGTTTTTTTTTTAATCGGGTTGTGTTTCCATACCTGTGCATTTGGCAATGTATGGATTTGAAAATGATGTGTGCAGTGTATGTCCTTGATAACAGCCCTAGGACCAGTTGTGTACCCCTCCATCCAAGAAATACCATGTACATATACTGTATATATATATATATATATATATATATATATATATATATGTATATATATACACACACTCACACTGTATATATAGTGACTAGCGAGCTAAAATGGCGGAATACAAAAACGTGTGCTGACAGTCAATGTAATGGAGACCCAGTGATGTGTGAAAACCATCCACACACACACGCACACACACACACACACACACACACACACACACACACACACACACACCGATGTATCCCTAAGTACACATAAAAGCACATCAAACAAACTGCACTTGACTCAAGCGAGCACAGCGGCACACATGCACACTTCATAAGAGGCACACTTGCAAAATAGGGCACTTTCAATTCTGGTCCATGCTGATAGTCTTCTCTCGGGCGCAGGAAGACTCTCGCATTCATCAGTGTTTGCTGTATTTCCAGAGGCTGCATGAGCGCTCCACAGTTTTCTCTTGAGTTTTCCGAGACACAAACTCCAACTCATCAACATACAGCCTGCTTAGTGATTGGGTGGGTGGGTGGTGGGGGGGGGGGGGTTTCAGGCAACCTTTTGTCACTGTAAAAAGATGCCGTTGTTTTTTCTTAAGATCTGCTTTTTGTTTCTCAGAGCCATGGGGTTATACTGTAAGTAGCAGTTGAGTGGTTGGGTGGTGGTGTTGTTGTTGTTTAGTCATTGCCTTCAAGTCCAAAATATGAGTTCAGGACATGAGGATACATAAGATTAGATTACATTACATTACATTACATTACATTACAGCTATTAGATTTAGCTAATTTATTAAATCACTCCTCCGGTAATAATGAAATAGGCTCTTATATTTGGAGCCCAATATGCAGTTATATATATATATATATATATATATATATATATTAACCTCATATTGGTGTACGCTGCTGAATGTGTGCTCCTGCTGTGCAACCAATTTCCCCTTGGGGACAATAACGATTTTTGAACTTAAACCATATGAGATTCAACATAATGTAGTTCCCATAATTGAATTCTGCTCATTTGATTTGATCAACGGTCGATGTTCACATGTTCATTGACTTCCTCCAAACAAGTCAACCTGGCATAGAAAACTTTCAGACCACATTTCCCCCCTCTCCAATTCCACCGCTGAGCTCATTGCCACCATATTTCCCCGCACATCACAGCTTTTACGTTTGACCGGAGAGTCAAATGAAATACTAACAGTCTTACCCTGTCACCCTTGATACCCATGTCTCCCTTGAAGCCCGGGAATCCATCCTCGCCCTGCAAACAAGGAAGATGAGAGGAGACAAGAGAAAAGGGGAGGGGGCAGTAGATGTAATGAAGTGGAAAAACATGGGAGATCATAGATGTTCAAAAATGATCTGTCTCGTAGGTGTTGCACACACGCATACACACACACACACACACACACACACACACACACACACACGTACACACACAAGGAGGATATGATGTGTCTCAAGATTTCCTGTTGCCAAGCAACCGTTGATCTTCCCTCTCTCGGCCGCCATCAATCAAGGCTGTCATGGGGCTCGAACAATGGCGGCCCATCACGATTGTCATCATTATGAACACGCCTCAGAACCATCGTCCTCTTCATCATCCTCCAGGGTTAATTAACGGACATGTCATCCATCACTCGTCATCGCCACCTTACATGTCTATACATACCGAAAAAAACCGCAACACGCCAATCATCACTCTTTCCTTCTCACCTTCTCTCCCTTGTGCCCCTTCAGACCTCGTACACCGTCCGCCCCCTGTGAGGAAAACACACACGCACGCATGCACACACACACACACACACACACACACACACATGCACACATACACACACACACACACACACACACATACACACACACAAACATACATATAAGTAATTCACATGACGTGTCTCATCAATGATTAGTGCTCTGTGTGGTTGGTGGACCATTTCAAGGTAGAATCATTTTCTAAACAATGTTACCACCTTAGGTGCCACAGTCCCTATTTGAAGGATGAACCTTTACTCAAAGGCTTCTCTGTCCTGTTTTTTGTAAAGGATAACTTCAGCCTATTCACCCTATTTTCCCATCATTTTGGATCTCAGGGACCAATGCGGATAAGTGCGAAAATACTAAGTGCAGAATATCAACGTAAGAGCAAGGACATACAAACATAGAATGATTGCAAAGTTGTTGTTTTTTTTATATATATATATCATTATCATATCATATCATTTAATATATATATATATATATATATATATATATATATATATATATATATATATTTATATATATATATATATATCAGTGCCATTATACATCCAAAATGACATCTGTTGGCGTGACCTTCAAAGGTGTTGTATTATTTATTATTCTCTCTGATTCTATTCTTGTGGTTTAATTTGACCGTGCTGAATCAGAGCTTTCCGTTAAAATAATTGGGTGGGGTGTCGATTGGGAATAAACTCACCTTCACACCACGGGTTCCAGGATAGCCAATGGGTCCTTGAGGGCCGGAGGGCCCCTAGAGAGTGACAGAGATACAAATGAGCAGTGAGGGATTTTTCTCAGGCACACAAACGCAACAGAGAACAGTGACAAATACAGACTTGACTTATAGGGATGACTTCTCGAGCTTGATTCGAAAATCGAAAACAAGTAAAAGTGTACTGCACCTCACAAGTATTCAATCTTTTTAAACAGAGAGTAACTGCAAACATGAAAACTCACCAAGTGTCCCTTCTCTCCATTCGGTCCTTCTTTCCCAGGGTGACCCTATGAATTATTAAGAGAGAACATAATCACATCTCATACCCAGATAATTACAATCATAAATACCACACTGCACACTCGCCATTACCGAGGGCCCCTTCTCGTCGTAAAACAATTGGATGATGTATCAAACAGAGGAAAAAAAAAGAAAGGAGAGGCCATTCAAACAAGGGCCTAATAAGAAGAGCCTTTTACAATTCCATCTCATTTAGGGTTTCTCATTAACCTCGACGCTATTATGGAGGCACTGGTGGCTATTACTAGGCTGTTAAAAGACATCGCTGTCCGTCTCAAGAATTTACAACCGCTGCAAACCACTGCAAAGTCTCTGGTATATTTGCAGAGATGAGAGGGATGAGAGAGACGAGAGGGAGAGAGAGAGAGAGAGAGCGAGAGAAAGAGAGAGAGAGAGAGAGAGAGAGAGAGAGAGAAAGTGAGAGAGAGAGAGAGAGAGAGAGAGAGAGAGAGAGAGAGAGAGAGAGAGAGAGAGAGAGAGCGAGAGAGTGAGAGAGAGAGAGAGTAGGGAAAAAAGAGAAAGACATCATTGCATTGGTGGGTGATTAGCAGTGAATTTATTACCACTGAGAGTATACAACACAAGAACGAAGATGAGCGAGGGATAGGCTTGGATGGAGTTAAGATTTTTTAACTTCGTATTCTAGAGCTATCTTCTCACCACCAGGGTATTTCAATAGAATTCATTGCTGCTCCCAAAATTATCTGCCATTCACAGCTTTCAGCATCTTCATCCTCATTTCACCCTTCACAACCTGCCCTCACATCCCTGTCGTACATGTCAACTTTTTCCTTCTAAAGCCTCACCTGTCAGCAGCAGGGATGTGTGTGTATGTGTGTGTTTGCATGTGTGTGTGTGTGTGCGTCTGTGTGTTGCCATGGCATGCCTGTACATGCTTGTACTCCTGTGTTGAATGTACTGTATGTAGGGCTGGGGGATGGCCAAAAGCTTCCAACGATATCTAGTCTCATATCACAACAGTGATTTAATATCGATGTATTGCCCAGCCCTAACTGTATGTATCTGTATGTATCGCTGCTGTGTGTGTGTGTGTGTGTGTGTGTGTGTGTGTGTGTGTGTGTGTGTGTGTGTATGTGTATGTGTGTGTGTATGTGTATGTGTATTTTATTCTTTGGAGGGGTCCAACTTACTGGGGGTCCATCAACTCCGGGCATTCCTGGCAGACCTGGTTTTCCCAAAGGACCCTGGGAGGAAGAAGACAAGGAACATACACATTTTAGAGAAACTATTTAATATTGTATTGAAAATTGCAAAACTGTTTGGAAAACGCCCTGTTGGGGCCCATATTGCAAATGCATTGTAATCTGTACATTTGTCAAGTCTCTAAATCAATCGATGTAATTCAATGTAAGCCTGAATCATCATCAAATGTATCTTGTCATCTAATGAAGACACGGTAGATAATTACATTAAATGTTTCCTTCTTTTTCTTTGTATTTAGATATCCTATTCTGAACACTCACCTTCTCTCCTGGGGGCCCGATGGCTCCCTGGGGCCCTGCGAGTCCCTGTTTGTAAAGAACACAGCGATTGATTGATTGATTAATTGATTAATCTTTTCAGGTTATTGGATTGATTGAATGGTTTATTGAATGCAAACGATCAGTTCCCGCATCGTGTCCAAAACACACACGACAGTTCAACGCAGTTTAATACGGACCTGAGCACCGGGGTTGCCTTGCTGTCCGGGTGGGCCTGGCTCTCCTTGAGGTCCCTGGTGAGAAGGAAATACAGTTCAAACTGCACTACATTTACATTTAAGGCATTTAGCAGACGCTTTTGTCCAAAGCGACTTACAATAACTACATTTGTCAGTATAGAAAGTAAAACAACAATATATCACTGTCAGTACAGCAAGGATGTCAATAGAACAAGTTTCTAAGTGCACCATAATTGCTAGATTTCGCTGTCCTATTTAATTGCCAGGAGGTATAAACATACAAGAAGTGTGTAAGTAGTTAGGGTTGGTAGGTAGAGGAAGGAGGCTATGTAGAGTCCAGATGAACTCTGAGCAAATGAGTCTTGAGTCCCTTGCTGAAGCTGTTGGGGGACTCTGCTGTCCTGACAGCGGCAGGGCGCTCGTTCCACCACTGCGGCACCAAAACAGAGAAAAGTTGTGACTTAAGCACTTTGTCACTTTTCGACTGCAGCTATTTACTAAATATCCGAATTTGAAAGGTTTTCAAGAATAAAACGTGCGCCCGTCAATTGTCAATCAATTGTTCTCTATGAATCATATTTAGTCCCCCCCCTCCCCTCCCCCAAAATATAAAAAAATATATATCAGACGACGGTTATCAGACGACGGTTAGAAAACGATACAGTTATAACCGTAGCTACAACTCCGGCCACTAGAGGCTGCTGATGGGAAAACTTCCATAGTGCAGGTTTAACATCATTATACTGGTAAAACGTAGTCTCACTGACAATAAATATTTAGTAGCACCTGATATTGTATCAATACTATGGATCGCTCTAGATATGCAGGCAAATGCTTCTCCCACGGCCAAGCTAATCAAAGGGCAGCTGTACTTCTCGAATCAGCACGACAGGTACAGGCGGACGTTAGAAGGTGACTGTCCACAGAAGACAGGACAGGGCATCACAGCTCATGTTGCTGCGACCGGCTGTAGCTTGAGGCAAAGAGCGTGTGCACGTGAGCACGGCACATACACACACACTCACACACACACATACACATACACACACACACACACACACACACACATACAGGGATGGATGCACTCACACATACACATACACACACACACACACACACACACACACACACACACATACAGGGATGGATGCACTCACACATACACAGACACACATACACACACAGGGATGCATTGAGACACACACACACACACACACACACAAAGACACATGCAAACAAACATACACACACACGCGCCGTGCACCACGCTGTGCTGCCCTAATGAAGGAAACTGCTGAAGCTTACACTCAAAACTCCCTGCCTCTCACCTAATTGACAATCAATTATGTGCTGTTCTGAGTGGCCCGCTTTAGGCGCGGGCCTAACGTTTCTCCCCCGTTCGGAGCGCTCCCAGCGGACAGGGCCGACACGCCGGCACGCCGTTCTTTCATTACGGGCCGGCCACTCCTACAAATGGACTTGGAGGAGTGCAGTGCGGCTGCCTGGTTGCTGGGGTGGACTTCTGGAATGGGTCTCGGAGCAGCCGTTCTATTCTTCATTAGCCGCTGTGTCCCTCTCTAAGTATACCAGTTGTGTGTGTGTGTGTCTGTGTGTGTGTGTGTGTGTGTGTTTGTGTGTGTGTCTGTGTGTGTGTGTGTGTGTGTGTGTGTGTGTGTGTGTGTGTGTGTGTGTGTGTGTGTGTGTGTGTGTGTGTGTGTGGAAGAGTAAGTGAGAGCATGCAAGGTAATGGTGCACAATAAATGCTAGATTTGAGAGAGGGTGTGTGTGTGTGTGTGTGTGTGTGGGTGCTTCCAAACTCCACTCACAATGTTTCCTTTGGGTCCTGGGTGGCCATCCATACCGGTGACGCCCTAGAAGGTGGAGCAGATACGAAAAACAAAACACAAAACAACACAAACATCAACAATGAGGTACGGACGACCAAGTACAAGCAGAGGAGAAATTATGGAGGGACTGAAATGAAGTTAGATCTCGCTCGTCTGACGGGGCCCTCGCCTTCGCGTAACCGCTTAATCGGTTTCGCGCCGGCGCTCCGGTGTGTGTGTGTGGCATACGCCGAGAAAAACTCTCAACAGCTTAACAACGTTAGGGTGAGATAATCTGCGGTTCATGCCCATATTATGATATCATGATCATGTGGTCGTCTCGTCCCTGAAGTGTTTAGCTGCTCCGATGCATTTTTTGTTAGCTGAGTGCCCATTTGCAATGGCGCTGCCAGATGGTCCATGCAAATTAAGCTTTGATTGAATGATTGAGAAATTATTGACTTTTTTTTTTTTCTTACAATATTGAGCCCAGGTAGTCGTTTAAAATACATTGCATGATTGCTTTCACAAATTGACCGACGAGAACCAAATAAACAGTAAAGCATTTAGATACATATGGCCGAAGTCAACCACAAGCATTACTGTGTGGACCTTTGTTGCCTACAGTTCAATTTACAAAGTGGCAGCTGTGGTTATTAGTGAGGATTTTCAGTTTTTTTATAAGCGGCCATTGAGAGACCACACATTTGTTTTCTCCCTATTCAAAACGACTGAATGAAACACAATGTATGTGTGTGTGTGTGTGTGTGTGTGTGTGTGTGTGTGTGTGTGTGTTTGATTAAAAAAAGATTGCACCGGGACTCACAGGTGGCCCTGGAGGTCCCTGAGGTCCCTTTGGTCCCAACAAACCACGGGGTCCCTGCGGAGAGGAGAGAAAACGGGTTTTAATCTGCTATAAAAGGCCATTGGAAGCATTTGCTGAATATAAAACACGTCCTGCTAAATTGTGTTGGAAAGGTATACGCCTACAATTGACCTTATCTGCCAGATGAGCCTGCGATATATATTCTATATGGAGGCAAATTGGGTGGGAATGCTTAAATTGCTTTTCTTTTTATGCGGCGCTTATCAAAGAACACTTTGAATTCCATCGTGCGATAGCGAAGCCAACCAGTATAGCACAGCCTGCTGGTCAGAGTACGCCACTGCAGTTACAATTCAGGCTGCAGTGTCTGTTGAGCTCGGTCTTGAGGTGTGTATGGCCTCAACCTCGTCGTCAGCGCTGAAATAGTCGGTGTTAACAATAGCTCCTCTAACGCAGCCTTGTGTCAGACAGGAAGTAACCGCCTCCGTTTTTCTCACACAGTCTGAGCAATACAATTTCTAGAATTGCGTCATCATGGAGTACAACCTCACATAGAGTCTACTTTTAATGTTGGCATACTGTTGGTACTCTTGGTGGTCATTTATACTTCAGCTCTTTCAGCAACAGTGTACATTTATACATAGAGAGATCAATAATATGGTCACTTACAGATTCACCGGGAAGTCCCCTTGGCCCGATCTCTCCATCGTCGCCCTGGGAAACAGAGAGGCCAGAACATGTCAGGATGTGAGGCAGAACCAGGCAGGAAGTGAATGACAACAGGGCAGTACATAAAATGACAACATAAAATGGTAGTGCCAAAGTAAGGGTTCATACAATGACATATACTACACTCCATTACACACAGTCAAAACACCACTCACTCTCTTTTATGCTCTATCTCACCATCTAAGGCCTACATGTAGTGTAGTGTGTGTGTGTGGGAGGGGGTGGGGCACGAAATATATCAACAACATGGATAGGGATCTCGAAAGATCTTCTCTACTCACTCTTTCTCCGTCTTCTCCTGCTCCACCAGGGGGCCCTGAAGGTCCCGGTTCACCCTAAACGAAATCGACAACAGCAAACATCAAAAACACTTGACGCACTTTCAAATCACAAACAAACAAACTCCAAACACCACAAACACACTCAGATATACATGTATAACACAAACGTACCCGATGTCCCTTTTCACCAGGAAGGCCGGCCAGCCCATCGAAACCTCGGTCTCCCTGATTGGCAAGAAAGAAACAACATCAGTTCACTACCTCATACTCATGGCTTCGGCGCGGGCGCAGAAGATTCAACCGGTCGCACGCCAGACAAGCCGCGGGGGCACCGCGTCGGGCCGCGTTGTTGCGTCGTAGAAACGGCGGTGTGCGCGCTCTCATCGGAAAAATAATGGTTTCTCGTCTGGTGTGCGCCCCGCTTACTGTAGCACTGGCTGAGCAAAATGAGTGAACACGTGTGTGATGACAAGATGGACGGAAGATGAAATGGATACCTTGGTTCCGGTCTGCCCAGGCATACCTCTGGCTCCGTCAGCACCGGCGCGACCCTGTCCAAAAAGGGGTCACCCACAGCCGTTTAAAAAACAGAACGATCTTTACTGTCAAAAATTATTATCTGCAAAATTATAGATCATTAAAAAAACAGCAGTTATAGCAGCATAATGTTTAAAAAGTGATGCTTGTGCCAGTAATTTTAAAGGCACTAAATACATTTAAATTGACACATTTACAAATTTACAGAGGTTGAACGTTAATAAATAGATTCTCCATAAATGCTGAATCTAGTTTATACATATTTTCTGTGGTAGCCAGTCTCTGAGGTCTCCCTATAGTCAACGGTTAGTTAATCAAGACTTTAGATTAATATGTAAAGGTTTGTAAAGGTTTCAAATCAACACCATGTAGACTGGCCGCGGTAGAAATACAATTATTAAAATCCCCTTTTGAAACCTTCATCCACTCGGGCAAATTAGTTTTCTTCGGTAGAATATCTCCATAATGAAACAGGAAACAAGGCGTAACTCCGCCCCTTGCGGTTTCTGGTCTCCCCTCAGAAGTAGTGCTATAACACAGTAGGACTGCTGGATCCCAGATTACCCCCATATAGTCTCAGCGCCTGATATATGTGTAATACATTACAGCCGTCGTCTTACCCTCCTGCCAGGCTTCCCAGAGGGTCCAAAAGATCCTAGGGGTCCGCGTGGTCCCTATAAGAGCAGAGCAAAAGATCGTTTTCATTTGTACTTTGTGATTTATGGAGACATAACTGTGGTTGAACTATAGGGCTTGTACATGGTGATGACATCACATCGCAATGACCGCCTCCATTTTGGGAGCATAGGAGCATTGGAATGTTATTGGAAAGTTATTGTGTTGGTAGTCATGGTTTTTAGATTGTTGTTTAGTAATTAGAGTGAAATGATATGTCATTATGGGGGGACATTGTTGTGTTGGTATATTTACGTTGATTTAGGATTTTACTTTACTACAACTCTCTTGAGTCCTCTCAACATGGCCAAGAATGACCAACAATAAATCCCATGATGCACTCTGATGTACCAGCCTTACACTGCAGAAGGGTGGGGTGACGTGTGGAGCTGCTATGTTCTTACCTGAGGTCCGGCTTCTCCTGACTCTCCCTTCAGACCCGACACACCTGGAGGCCCCTGGAGACAGAACACACTCGTTGATACTAGACACCACACACACTTTAAGTTGCAAATGTTTTACATACGTGCAAAGTAATAACTATAAAGTGTGAGTATCTCCATGCACATTTCACACGCCTTATTTGCTGTGTGTGTGTGTGCGTTTGTGTGTGCGTGTGTGTGTGTGTGTGTATATGTGTGTGTGTGTGTATGTGTTGGTAATCAATGTAAATGCAGTACATACAAGAGGTCCAGATCTGCCAGTTAAACCCATTGGTCCCGAAGGGCCACGCATAGCCAGCTGAAGAAAAAAGAAAAGAAAAAAACAGTTTACTTAAACATCAAATGGTCCTGATCCAACAATGTAAACAACATGTGGACAACCGAGAGCGGGTTTGTTTACAACGTAGTATTCACAGAATGTAAGTTGACGTATACACAAATTGTACTCCGACCGTCCTGTCCAGTCGTGTCTCATCTGCGTATTCACTTAAAAATTCCCTTTTTTGGGACGTGAGCGAGGGTGTGGGGATGTGTTTACATGGGATGGTTTATGTGAGGCTGTCTTACCCTGGCCTGCTGCATAATGGCTTGCATCTGAGACTCCTGGGCTGACATGGCCGGTCCCTTCTGGCCGGAGTCTCCTCCAGAGCTGAAGCGGAACTATGGAGGGGGGAAAAAAACATGAAATCGGTCAATATCATCATCATCATCATCATCATCATCATCATCATCATCATCCTCATCCTCATCCTCATCCTCATCATCATAATAGCAATCCGTGTTTTGGTACAAAAGAGGTAGTAACATCCCATGAATATATTTAGGCTCACTGGAAAGACGGAGGCTGTGTACAACTTGCGATAAGTTGCGTGAGTATAGTGGCATCTAGTGGTGGATGTTCGATATTGCATTTTCATTCTTTAAAGAAACTACATGGATTACTACCAGACTTTGGTTACATGTCACAACGCCAGGTAGGTTGGCATGTCAACAATGCAATAAACTATTGGGAGAAATATTATTGTTGTGAAGCAACGTGTTTTGGTGCACACATAACAAACCGCAAATCCATCCATCGAGACTAATGTGCTGTCATCGATTCTGGTGTCACCAATTTTCGCTTTTGCCGTTTTGCCAACATGGCTGTGCCGGGGTACTTTCTTCTCTAATATTTCCCCTCCCCCCCTCTCTCTCTCTCTCGCGCGCGCTCGCTCGCTCTCTCTCTGTGTCTGTGTTGTCCTCTATGCCTCTGATTACTCAACCCTCCACATAATGATGTGCCCAGACACATCGACGGCTGCTGGAGGGCTACAGCTACAGAGAGATAAATCACCTCTTTGACGTTCACACACACTATTTCTAGACCCATTGAGATGAAGTATGGTCATTCATAGGTGAGGGGGGAAAAAACGACAGACCAGAGGACATGACGATAGCATTTATGACTCAATGTCATAATGTTCCTTAGACACAAACACAAAAGCAATGTGGGCCAATCAGATGATACCTTTTAAACTCAAACCATTTTAGGCATTAACCAAATGTGTGTGTGTGTGTGTGTGTGTGTGTGTGTGTGTGTGTGTGTGTGTGTGTGTGTGTGTGTGTGTGTGTGTGCGTGCGTGTGCGCGTGCGTGTGTGTGCTTTCAACTGTAGAGAAGCATTACAATGTTTGGCGCCCAGGTTGGCGGACAAGGATCGAGTTTCGAGGAACGTGGACCGTCCCAGAAGTTAGAATGAGTCCCCAGCCAGGCACAGTCCTCACACATGCCTTTCCTAGCCATCTCTGCAGGGAGCCCTCAAACCGCAGCCAAACATCTGCACAAGTCATCAGCTAATCGGACAGCGGAGGGCGGTGACTGAAACAGCCAGGTCAGCAATCATAAAAAAGGACCCCGCTGCACTGGTTGGTTCTCTGTTTAGAGTTCTGTTCAGCGCTCTCCCTGAAATCTTCACTTGGCTGGACCAATTAGAGGCCACCGTGAAATAAGCACCCGAGCACAGCATTTTATTACTTTTCAAAATACTAGTGTGCTATGCAAGCTGTCTTTTTTAAAGCAACTAATAATAAATAATAAACTAACAAACTAAACCAAAAAATATGTATTATTTAATGTTGTTATCTATTCTATACTCATGTACTCTATACTCGTTACTTTAGACACAATTCCATAGTCACTAGTGTTTCTCACTGGTAACTATGCAGTAACTAAGTCACCGTTACCAGTTACCAGTATCTATATCCAATGTACTATTCAATGTTAATAAAATACTAACATTAAATGGCAGTAACTTGTCCTATTATTGCAAGTCAAATTGATAATAGTAACACACATCAGTATGCATTAGTCAAACCAACTTCTATCGAACTTCGGTTGTTGGACAGCTCAATGCAACGTAGCGGTATAAAAGCAACCATTAACACACTAAACTAGTAAGCAACTGCGGTTGTAAACGATCACTAAGCTTTACTACTCTACTACATACATACATACATAATTATATATATATGTAGATTATGAACGCTCCACTAGGGGATGCTATAGGGTACAGATTTGCATTACACAGTCCATCAGGAGAATAAATCTCCCCACATTCCAGCAAAGTGTATAAACCTCCTGTCTGAGATATTGATTACTTGAGACAAAACACGGCCGCCTTAGGTCTGGAACACACACACGCACGCGGTTTGCACAAAGATAGGTGGTGAAAGGCGCCAATTTGTGTGTGTATTGTAAGACAGATGATGATGTCATACGTCATGTGATTGATTGGAGTTGGTTTTACTTACAGGCAGCATCAGGACAGTTCCTGGGGGTCCTGGCAGACCATCAGCACCGGGAAGACCAGGACGGCCAGTAGGACCCTGTAGACACACACACACACACACATGTAGACACACACACACACACACACACACACACACACACACACACACACACACACACAAACAGTAATGATTACATGCTCTCTTTTTAAATGTGGTGTATTACCTTCCAGCTAACCCAGCTAACCTGATTAATCCTGTTCTCAACAATAATCCTTCAACATATTCCAGTGTTCCCCCTGCATGCATCCAGCAGTAGCGCAGCGCCATCGCTGGACTACTAGCGCCACTGCAATCAGCCATGCAAAAAAATTAAAGAAATAAATGTGAAAATGTGAAATTATGTTGGGTGCCCCAAATGCTATTTGTAGGTGGCATTAGCTCATGAATGGCTTGCGACTAAATGTAGGAAGCATAAAGAGAATAAGTAACAGTAACAAGTGACTTAATAATAGAAAGTAACATATTTGTACATTTCTACATATTTGAATGTGTGGAACAGAAGCAACAGTATTATGAAACCCAGACAAATTGTCAAATGAAAACTGTATCTGCGCTAACATTAATGCCAAAAAAATGAGGCTATTTCTTGTCATGTTATATTGTTATACCGTTGTATGAGACCATTTCTGTTGGAATGCACTGTTGGAGTCCTGTAACTGGAATCAGTGAATCACCCGTGCACGCGCACATCAGCACCGTGCACGCGCAGCGTCAAGATAGTGCGCCTCACACACACACACACTCACAGCACCGCTGCTGGAAAAAGTGGTAGGGGATACACTGTACTCACCCTCTCCCCAGAATCACCAGAGCTGCCCGGTGGCCCAGAGGACCCTGGGGGTCCGGGAAGACCCTAATAGGAAGGAAACACTATTGTGAGACACTCTGTTTGTAACATACACACAACTCGCCTCTCCTTCTACCACTGGTACACACACACACACACACACACACACACACACACACACACACACACGAGGCGCATGAGGCAACACAGGGTCTGCTGGAAAGTCTTTCTTTCTTTTGTCTCTCGTCTGTGGACGGAGGATTTAATGTCTTGTTAATGTATGGGATAGCACTTGAAACACGTCAAAGGCGCGCACACGCGGGTCACAGAGAAGGTAGCGCTGACAAATCTACTTCCAAGTCTCAACAACTCCCTGGGGCAACGTGACGGGCTTCTTGTGCTCGTTGCCGCGCCCTTTAAGTCGAATGAATGAGGTCAGACGAGGAAATAGCTCAGAGAGAGAGAGACAGGGACGTGATACAGATAAAGAGAGAGAGAGAGAGAGAGAGAGAGAGAGAGAGAGATGGATAGAAAAACAGATAGATAGAGAGAGAGAGAGAAAGTTATTTGAAGCAGACTTACTGTTGGACCTTCTGGCCCAGGCGGACCTTCCACCAACATACCCTGTAACACAGAGACACACAACTACATGAGAAACCTCCCCCACGTGTGTGTGTGTGTGTGTGTGTGTGTGTTACTGTGTGTTACCGTGTGCATGTACATCTCCGTGACAATCTCTTAACATGCATGGTGACCATTGTTCTTCACATAGCATTATACATGCATGTTTTTTTGGTGTGTGTTTGCAGGACCTAATGTGAATTCCTGGCCTGTCAGTTTGACATTGCGGGGTGATTAACAAAGGCAAGGTGATTGATAAGGGGGGGGGGGGGGGGGGGGGGGGGGCAACCTCAGGTGGTCTGCAGAAGCTGACAGGACATGATGGAACTCGACCACAAAAGGAAGCACATTTTTCACAGTTTAGTAGTTTGGTCCCAATGACACCTCAAAGACCATCGTTTAGCAGCACAGTAGTTTTCGGCCAAAGGTCTTTTACATAGGGATGTATATATCGCAGGTACATTACAGGTTAAGAGAATAACTGGGAAAAGAACATCGAGACGTATACAGTTTTAAAGTCTTCGGTTCGCACACATTTTTCAGAAACGTCTTTTGTGTGTTTTTCGTGAAAAACGTCTAACTAACAAAGACATAGAAAACCGTCTCGGCGTCTCAGTGTTGAGTGATTGGCTCTTCTCTTCACCGCTAACTACAAAAGGATTGTTTGTAGAAAGTGAATCCGTGTGTCTATTGTTTTTGTTATTGTGGCAAAATGTTGGCCGTTTAGTGTATTATCAGGACAGTGACCCACACAATGTCCAAATTCTCAGCTCATATGAGTCTTGTGATTTGCACATTTTTCTGGCTGCCCACAGTCCATTCTCTCACAGTGAAGTTGGAGGAATGTCCTCGAACTTTGGCTGCTTTTAAACAAGCCCAAGTTTGGCTTCATTCACATTACGCTTTGGGGAATATAAAAAAAGGAAAAATATAGGAAAAAGACAACCATATGACAAGAGTTGTCAATCAATCAAAAGTTAACTTTGTGAAGCAGCTTGATCCTCGATGTTTAACCTTGTTTTTAGGAATTAGTTTGACATTTATTAGTGTGTGTGTGTGTGTGTTTGTGTGTGCCTGTGTGCAAGTATGTGTATGTCTATGTGTACGTGTACGATACAAATCCTACTCAGACACAGTGTCAATAAGTAGATATGAAGGATTATTGTTGCATGTATGTTTCATTATTGTTTCATCAACAAAAACAATGTATACATACATACACGCACCCTTCTTGAACTTTTGTTTTGTACACACCGTCTCAGAGACAAACACGGAAAAACCTTGTATACTTCTAGAGAACTCAGCAGCAGTTGTTTAAAGCGGGCCATCTGTTGACTGAGATTATTCTTTGGGATGATTACACCCAAATGTTTTGGACTAATTCATCTTGGTTGATCCTGTGTATAATTTTGTTTAATCATCTGTTAAAGGGGCAGGACCAGGTGTGAGTTTGATTAGCCATTACAACCCATTCAAAAATCGACCTGTGAGTGACATCAGAGAGTGGGCATGTCCACCCAGATGTATGATGGATAAATGCAATGTCTGTTTATTTTAAATGGCTTGTAATGGCTATTAAACTCACACCTGGTGATAAAAGACGGGGCCTTTAATCAGGCCCTATGATTAATGAGTTATCTGTGACGCTATGAACATGTGAAAGCAGATGTGCTCCACCTGTTAGCAGATGGATCTGAGAGGATCATCATGGGAATTGTATATTGTCCCATTCCCCTCTCTCTGTCTGTCTGTCTGACTGTTTGCCTGTCTCTCCGTCGCTCCCCCCCCCCCCCCCTCCTCTCTCTCTCTCTCCCTCTCTCTCTCTCCCTCCCTCCCTCCCTCTCTCTATGCTCATGTGTTCACTCTGACCCACATTGTGTTTAGAGATGGTGTTGAACCCTTTAATGGACATTCTCTGGTTGTTTATGCTGTAGCCAAGAGTGAAGCCTCACCCCAGGATGTTGCACTGTGGGTAGGATAGGCTCATGTGTGGGACCTTAAAGTGCAAGTGAACCCCCTGTTTCAGCTCAAAGTCAAACACTATGAGATTTCTAGGAAGGGGGGGGGGTGTTTTATCCCCATGGTTACGACCCACGCTGACTTTGTGATCCTTTTTCAAGCTAGTAGGCCTACTGTCATTGTGTATGAGTGTTATAATGAGCGATGTTGTATATGAAATGCGCCACACAGCGTGGCGTTATACTAGTGTCCAACTGCTGCTAAGACGGCACTCCAAACATCCACACACACCTCGCCGCCGGCGTCCCTTCGTCGTGACGTCGAAGGGACGCCTTTCGAGGCACTTCAACGTCACAAAAAGAAGTGAGTTCGGAGTACAACGTGACAGCGACAAAATGGCATAGATTACTATGTTGAAGATCATATGACATATTACCGCATTTAAAAAATAAAATAAAAACGATTTTGGGTTCACTGACACTTTAAAAAAAAACGTGTTGTTTTTTTTTTTGTTTTTTTCTTTGATTTCTTATTACTGCTGCGACATCCAAATGTCCTGTTTGGGATTAATAAAGTGCATCTTATCATATCTTTCCATAGATTCAGAGGAGACATCAGTCGGTCCCAGGAGATGTCTCGTTTGCGTTTATTTACATAGATATTGATATCATATTTATTCACCGTTAGATACCGACAAATCCGCAGTTATGTTCCTCATTCCCTAAAAGGTCCCCCGCCTAGCCCTTCTCTTTTGTTCAAATCTTCCATTTAAATATTGTATGATATATATCAAATACATATATACTCACAGGCTCGATGACAGCAGGCTCTCCCTTCTGTCCCTTCTCTGCGCGAGCTGAGATCACCTGCACACCAAAACCCACAGAGACAGCATCAGCCTCAAATCCTCTTCATCATGGTCATCATGGTCATCATCATCATCATCATCATCATCATCATCATCATCATCATCGTATCACTCATATTATCCTCCTCCTCCTCCTCCTCCTTCCTTATCATTATCCTCATCCTCATCATCATAATCTTCCTTAACATTATCCTCATCCTCATCCTCATCCTCATCCTCATCATCATCATCATCATCATCACCATAATCTTCCTACCTCTCCGTAATCTTCGTCGGTCTTGGCGGGCAGCGTCTTGTCATCCCCATCGTAGTCAATCGGTCCGTAGATGTCGTACAGTTCCTGGTCCGTGTCGGTGTAGTCGGTGATGTGCTCCTCTTTGAACTCGTCCCCTTCGCCCGCCACTCCCTGGCCCGTTCCCGTGGCGATGGACCCCCCGGCTCCGGTGCCGGCGGCGGCCGATCCGCCTCCCAACGAGCCGCCGCCCACGGAGACGGAACCGCCTCCGACGGAGACGGAACCGCCTCCGACGGAGACGGAACCACCTCCGACGGAGCCCGAGCCTCCTCCTCCTCCGGCAGCCCCGCCCCCCATGTGGATGGTGCTGGAACTGCTGCTTGAGCCTCCACCTCCGCCCAGGTCGAATGTACCACCGCTGCTAGAGGAACCTCCACCTCCATCTGCACCACCACCACCACCTCCTCCGCCAAGATGGATTGTGCTGCTGCTAGAACTTCCACCTCCGCCCAGGTCGATTGTACCACCGCTGCTAGAGAAACCTCCACCTCCACCTGCACCACCACCACCTCCACCCAGATGGGTTGTGCTGCTGGAAGAACCTCCGCCACCTGCACTACCACCTCCTCCGCCGCCAAGAAGGATTGTGCTGCTGCTAGAACTTCCACCTCCACCCAGGTTGATGTTGCTGCTGCCGTCTCCATCACCAGTGTTGTAACTGCCCTGATCATCATAGTCATAGCTATAGCTGTCATCGTAGCCAGTTCCTCCAATCTAGGAAAGCAAACGGGAAGTTGAGACGCATGCAACACGGTGAGGATGAGAGCTACTTTCTGGGGGGTTATGTTGAGAGTACAGGTATTTGTGGTACGCCTTATTAGTGCCACGTAATCTTCTAAACCAGTGGTTTTTTTCAACTGAACTAGTCTCAGGACCCACATGCCTCATTCGTCGTTAAGTCACGATCCAAAAATAACAAAAACGATTTAACCAATGTTGCAGTAATCAATCAAATTCTTTCTTCCGCCTTCACGTATTGTTAAAAACATGGAGCGAACAAAAAGCCGCAACCATAAGTAGAATGAAATAGTAAGCCATCGAAACGTGAATTAACATTTAAACACTCGTTAATTCACAGGCTTCTTTCTAAGGATTAAGGTTTTGGCGTATGGTAAGAACCACTGTTCTGAACTTCTCACCACTTCCCAAAACCCCAAAGTCCCGCCCCCTGACTCACCGTGGTTGAATTGGTCATTATAACGGTCCCTTCTTCTGCTCCTCCTCCTCCACCGCCGCCGCCGGTGGTGACGACCCTACTCTCAACACCGGCCCCTGTGCCCAGGTGGATGTTGGACCCTTGGCCCAGGTCCAGATCCTTGCCGCCGGTACTGGAGATGGTGACTTTGCGCGAGGTGTCCGTGGGCATGGAAGGCGTGGACTCGTCGTAGTAGGTCTCGTAGTTGCCGTAGGCGTCGTAGGTGTCGCTCTCCTCGCCGTAGACGTCTGCGCCGGTGCCGCCGTTCGACGAGGCGCCGGTGGAGATGGAGGACGTCGCCTTGGCCTCGGCGCTGGCCGCGCCCCCTCGGGTGTCTGTTACGGTCTCCTTCACCGTGGTGACCACGCGGGCCCCCGGTACCACCTGTTTGCCGGCCGTGCGAAATATCGGAAAATGACGTTAGAAATCCAAAGCGTTCATCAAAGAAGCAGCACTTGCATTGCCAAACAATAACGTTTTATTTCTGGATGCTTTCTGGTTGTATACCTGTATATAAATACAATTGAAATGCAACTGGCACATTGAAGTCTTCTTCTTCTGCTCATATGATTTGGTAAAGATATACCTTTTCTTCCTTAGCCTCTTCGACTTCAGTGGTGGCATCCACGTTCTTGCCTCCCAGATCATCATAATAAGGATATTCATAGTAGTAGCTGTCTTCCTCGGTGTTCTACACACGCCGGAGAGGAGAAAATAACATTGTTAGAAAAAAACCGTGACACTTCAATACGCTTACGAAACAACCTTTGCTCCTTATTTCTTCACCCGTCATCGGCCTGGAAGCTGGCATTGTCATGCGCGATTCGCAATTCGGTTATTTAACAGCCGGTTCCCACCAAAGGGACTTACAGTGAATGTTTAGATGGATATGTGATCAAGGAGCAGGTAAAGGGTGAGGCATTGTGCTCCAGGATGCCTAAAGGTAGTCACATGTGATAGCGGATGCTGAGAAGGAATGCTGCCCTGTGCATACCGCACTCCCTCTCTCTTACTTTGTCCGTGTTCATTTACTTCTACTTTTATGAACAAATCATCTACGTGATGATTTCTGCAGTAATCCTTCACAGCTTAAACACAGCTTGAAAGCGGCGAGGTTAAGCCCTTTCGTTCTTACTGCTCAACCCCCCCCCCCCCCCCCCCCCCCCCCCCCCCCCAATAGACAGATTGACAGATCAGCCCTTGGGCCACCGACAGAGTTCAACAGGAAGAGGTTTCAAATTAAAAGTGGCAATTGCGGGCGGGGGCATTGCTCTTTAAGGAGCATCGGGAAGGTATTTGAAACATTTCTTTCCTACAATATACAATTTATCATTACTTGAAATGTCGGTGCTACTGCAAATACCTTCCAGTGAACTTGTCAGGATTGACAGTTTTCAAGTGCAAGCAATTTTTCTTTTTCTCCCAAGAAGAAGATGACGCGTAAAACCGGGTCATAACTTTTATTCTTAACAATGTGGACGTGTGCACAGGCTGTGTACACTTGTTTTTCCCTACAGGTCAGCAGGGACAATCCAGAAGAAGAAGAAGAAGAAGAAGAAGAAGAAGAAGAAGAAGAAGAAGAAGAAGAAGAAACGTAACAGTAAAGGAATGCATGCCTGGGCAGGCAGTGCATCATTCCTGCATGTGATTACCTACCTTACTGCGTAACATTAGGAATATTTTCTGTTCAGTCAGCACTTTCAGTGCTAAAAAAGGGCTTTTTTTTCTTCTTCTCCTCTGTGTTTTGAATACCTGATTAGAGACCATTTTGGATTCTGGAAAATTAGGTTTTCTTACTTGATAGAAAGTAACTTTTCCCTCTCCCACCCACTAAAAAAGTGAATAAATGAATAAATGTAGCTGTCTCTATTCTAACAATATTCAACAAAAAAAACATTTGTGAACGTAGAGCCGTGAGGGAACGTTTAGTACTAATTAGTCTTTTAGCCAACGCTTTTATCCAAAGCGACTTTATACAGAAAAATTACTTTAGCTACAAGCAATTCATCATGAGCAGGTAGGGTGTGAGGTGTCTTGCTCAAGGATGCCTACATGGAAAACTGTTGGACACGGCGGAATCGAACCGCGAACCTTGGTGCTGGGAGTCGAACACCCACTAGACTATGCTGCCCCTTTAAAAGTACGAACGCAGCCGCCTCTATTCTAAAAATCTGCCCTTTTGCACTACCATAAGTATTGTATAAGTACTGTATATTTTATAGTATTGTATATTTTATATTTTATTGTTTATTTAGTATTAGAAATATCTTATCTGTTATGCCTGTGCACTTGATCTGTTTCACCGTGGGTGAATGAGAAACGTTCTCTCGATTCTTTGTATGTCTGGTACATGTGAAGAATTGACATTAAAGCTGACTTTGACTTCGACTTGAAAATGCTCAGCAACAACAAATGCAACGTATTTTCGGACGGTCGTTGGGTAAAAGACTCAACGCGAGAGGCGGACGAACGGACGACGGACTCACGTATTCGTCTGCGTTGGGGTCCTGGTTCTGGGGCTGGTCGGGGATGGCCACTTCACAGTCGGGGCTGTAGTGTTCACAGTAATCATAGGCGACGCGGTGGTCCGCTACAATCATCAGCTGCTGGATGTCCCCCTGGAAACACAGCACATGGAGCGTCCGTGAGATTCACCCACACAGGAAGTTGTAAACAAACCCGGCGAATAAAAAAGGCCGCCAACAACGTGTGTCCATATGGGAGTACGATGACGGAATTGCATAAATAAAACATGTTTGTGTTATGTTGCGTGACGTTGGGGATATACAGAGCAAGGTTTTTTTTTTTGGTGAAAATGTAGGTCGGCGGCGGTTGGAACAAGAGGTTAACCAAACTCGACTTGGTTGGGACCAGGAACCCGAAAGTATCATATTTCATCAGTTTTGAGAGAAACACAAATAAATACTTGGTCAGTCACAAGAGATCATTACACAACACGGGTTAATGAATGCTTCATGTCCCATTACAAATAAACACAAATACACAAAATATTAAAATACAAACCGGATAAAAGTGCACACAGATGAACATGAACATAGTCACTTTTTCCAAGAATAACCATTATCAAAAAAAAAACTAAAACCGACAGACTAGTAAATATAAATGAGTCATTGAGTGATTAATGGAAGCGCCTGGTGTATGCCTTGTAGAGGACATGCACAGACATGCACCTACACACACACACACACACACACACACACACACACACACATCTAACCAGAAAAATTTACAGAGGTCAGTACTGAGTGAGAGGGAGAAGAAGAGAGAGAGAGAGAGAGAGAGAGAGAGAGAGAGAGAGAGAGAGAGAGGGGGAGATGAGAGGGAGAGAGAAGGCGAGGGAGAGAGGAGGGGGATGGGGAGAGCAAGAAAAAGAGAAAAGAAAGAGAGAGAGAGAAAAGAGACCGGAGGAAAGCAAGAGTCTCAAAACCCTAAAGAGAATAAGAACAAGAGGAAAAAAAGAGAAAGGGGGGGGGGTGGGTGGGGGGAGAACAAGGAAAAAAGAGAAAACACACTGTGAGGCTCACAAGGATCCCGAGGCTGCAGCGGGAGCCGGGTACGCGCACATGTGTGTGTGTGTGTGTGTGTGTGTGTGTGATACTACACAGCTTTATTGATCCAAAACATTCAATCATCACGTCTCAACAGCCAGAATATGACTGATTTAAAACACTGACATTGAGATGAATCAAGCCAGCTTCGAGGGGCGGGCGGGTGATCTTCAAACATCACAAAATGTGTTTGGTGCGAATGAGCTGCCCTGAGAACGGCCTGTTTTTAATTATATCCAGTTGCCAAGAGGGCTCAAAATCTCAGAACAAGAGTGTGTTGTTGAACTGTGTTTCCCCCTGGTTTGTTAGTGTGTGTGTGTCTATACCGAGGTTGATTTGTATTGGCAGACAAATTGGCAAAGTCAACAGAGATTACTAATTCCACTTACTACAGTTTAACAAATTACCTGGACATTTCTGCCTCAAGAATCCTTTGTTTTGAAGCAATGTTTGGTAGATACTGGTTCTCCCTGTATCTAGGCTTCGCAGTGGCAAGTTGCATGGCTGTCGCTTTCACAAAGTGTTTAGCTGGTAGCCGTACTTCCTTTGTCATAGTGCCGCGGTGCCATGTAAACTTTTTTAATATGTAAGTTCATCTAAATAGCGTAAACACATTTCTCCGAAGGCTCTACGTTTCTTCATGTGTGTCAAAGTTGAAAGAGGAGGCATTTTTAAAAGCGAACAGAGACCGTCAACTGCCTTCCACCGAGGCGATATCAATCTTTGGATAAAAGCAGCGGATGTCAGTTTCTTGGTATCGACATGCTGTTGAGTCATCGTCTCACTCCTTTCCTACTCCACTCCGCTACTCTCGGACTTGTTGTCAGTGTCGACTTCGTGCCGAGTCTCACCGTGAAGGCTTGAGCCTCCGCATCGCTCTGTCCTCACGGAGACGTATATCGTTATATTTCCCCAGCCGAGAAGAAAGCATTCTGTCAGCTTGTGGAAACACCGCGTTCACAACCTATGTCACCGCTGTATGCACACGAGATAAACACGCGCAGCACATGTGCGCACACACACACACACACATGTTTACCTCAAAGCCAGGGAGAAGAGGAACAAAAGGAAACACTGTATCGTGTACAAACTAAGTATGACATCTGTTGAGACATATGAGGCGACTGTTTCGGCGACTTGTGGATTGTGCAGTCGTAGCCGTGCAAATGACGATAGGGGAGAGGAGACTATTACCTTATTCACCTAGCGGCCATATTGGTTACAATATGACAACTCAACGCATCATTCCTTAGTTCTGCATTCTGCACCCTACGAACCAAATGTTATTGTGAAGAAAACCGATTCTTTGATACAATTATAACATACTTTATAATATGCCCAATGAACTACACTGTGTCTGATCTGTATTCATATGTACTCAGAACGATGTCACACACTCCCATAGCGTCTAATTCCCGTTGCATTTACATGACCTACCACTGCATGCAGGTTAAAAACACAAAAGTGTAGAGTTGAAGGGTTTCATAGTATTCGTTGATATGGAACGTGTTTTTTCCAGATGTATTTTCTTTGCTTATTTAGCTGTAGCTTTTCTAACGTACAGTAATCTATGATGAGGAGGGCTCTGCACCACGACCAAACACTCTGGATAAACACAAGCCAGCCGTGTGATTGACAGCTGTGTTTTATAAGGGAGTGGCGTGGCTATAACCCGGCCTTATCTCTGATTATACGATGAGACAGAGGCAGAGTGGTTTATGTTACGTGTTCGGGCCCACACCACTATACCTTAAATGCATTCCTGCGCGCATACAAACGCAAACATCTCAACTCCAACCCTCTGACCTTTAAACCACATCCATAAAAAATGTAGTAAAAATACATTTTTCTTACATTTTCAACCAAAGAACTTGATCCAATAAACCAGTGGTTACCAACTGGTTTGGTCTTTTTGAGATTGCATTTTAAGTGGGTCGCAGAGCATATGCCAAACCATAATCTTTAGAAAGAAGCCCATGAATGAACTAACGCTTCAATGTTAATTCATGTTTTAACGGCTTACTATTTCATTGAGTTTAGCACCAATTGTGGCAGCTTTTTGTTTGCTCCATGTTTTTAACAGCACATGAAGGCATCGTTGATTACTGCAATATTGGTCAATATATAGTAATTTCTTGGGGTTGTGACTTCATGACTTCATGACACATGTGGGTCCTGGGGCTAGACCAGTTGGGAACCACTGCACTAAATCACACCCAATCATCCCAGCCCCCTTCCAGAGAAATGATAAGATAGAAACGATTGCACGTACAATTATGCATTTTGGATTTAGGAAGGGAGAGTTTTAGGCTGTTTTTTTTCTCCCACATATAGCCAATTAAAAGGACGCCTCAGGCAGGTGTCTTGAGACAATAGCCGCCGCCGCTGCTGCTGCTCTTGACAGCTGAGGCTCAAGAGCTCCTTGGCCTCTGCTAGAGTAATATATGGCCGTGCTGCGGGGCCAGTCTTCTCCTGTATAGAACGCCAGTGGAAAATCCATGGCTTGTAGCTGTGAGCTGCAGCCAGCAGCACTTTACATGCATCCTGTATGTTATTGCACGACTCTGGGGGGAGAGAGAGAGAGAGAGAGAGAGAGAGAGAGAGAGAGAGAGAGAGCTTGTGTGCATGTCCGTGCTTGTTTGCGCATGTGTGTGTGTGTGTGTGTGTGAGATAAGACAAGTTCGACATCTATCATGTGATACATGTACTGTACTCTGTAATCATTTTATTTATTTAATGTAAT
>JAOPHQ010000573.1:322500-382500 GCA_030340625.1 Merluccius polli
CCATGGTTACAGTTTTATTTACCCCATTCGTGGCCCCACAGTACTCTGCGATGAGTCCCCCGAGACACCCTAAAAGGACCAGACTATGGTCTATACATTACGGCTGCTAGATAAATGGCGGCCTGTGTCTGTTCCACCACAATGACCAAGCCACAACGTCCACAACACCCACAAACCACTGGACCGTAAGTTAAGTACTACTGGTTCTCCTCGCTCTGTTTCATGTAAAGAAATGGCGGGTGTTTCCTCTGGACTGGAGGACTTTTACAAGCGGAGAATAACACATCACTCACTGTAATTCCTTTTCGCTGTGCACACATGTTGGGAAATAAACCCCCCCCCACCCCCCCAGGGGGCACCTTTTTCTTTTTTTTGGTGTTTATATACACTCACCGGCCACTTTATTAGGTACACCTGTCCAACTGCTCGTTAACGCAAATTTCTAATCAGCCAATCACATGGCAGCAACTCAATGCATTTAGGCATGTAGACATGGTCAGGACGATCTGCTGCAGTTCAAACCGAGCATCAGAATGGGGAAGAAAGGTGATTTAAGTGTCTTTGAACGTGGCATGGTTGTTGGTGCCAGACGGGCTGGTCTGAGTATTTCAGAGACTGCTGATCTACTGGGATTTTCACGCACAACCATCTCTAGGGTTTACAGAGAATGGTCCGAAAAAGAGAAAATATCCAGTGAGCGGCAGTTCTGTGGGCGCAAATGCCTTGTTGATGCTAGAGGTCAGAGGAGAATGGCCAGACTGGTTCGAGCTGATAGAAAGGCAACTGTAACTCAAATAACCACTCGTTACAACAGAGGTATGCAGAAGAGCATCTCTGAACGCACAACACGTCGAACCTTGAGGCGGATGGGCTACAGCAGCAGAAGACCACACCGGGTGCCACTCCTGTCAGCTAAGAACAGGAAACTGAGGCTACAATTCGCACAGGCTCACCAAAATTGGACAATCGAAGATTGGAAAAACGTTGCCTGGTCTGATGAGTCTCGATTTCTGCTGCGACATTCGGATGGTAGGGTCAGAATTTGGCGTCAACAACATGCAAGCATGGATCCATCCTGCCTTGTATCAATGGTTCAGGCTGGTGGTGGTGGTGTAATGGTGTGGGGGATATTTTCCTGGCACACTTTGGGCTTATTAGTACCAATTGAGCATCGTGTCAAAGCCACAGACTACCTGAGTATTGTTGCTGACCATGTCCATCCCTTTATGACCACAGTGTACCCATCTTCTGATGGCTACTTCCAGCAGGATAACGCGCCATGTCATAAAGCGCGAATCATCTCAGACTGGTTTCTTGAACATGACAATGAGTTCACTGTACTCAAATCCACAGTCACCAGATCTCAATCCAATAGAGCACCTTTGGGATGTGGTGGAACGGGAGATTCGCATCATGGATGCGCAGCCGACAAATCTGCAGCAACTGCGTGATGCTATCATGTCAATATGGACCAAACTCTCTGAGGAATGTTTCCAGTACCTTGTTGAATCTGTGCCACGAAGGATTAAGGCAGTTCTGAAGGCAAAAGGGGGTCCAACCCGGTACTAGCAAGGTGTACCTAATAAAGTGGCCGGTGAGTGTATATAGTTAATAGGTTTTAGTACCTCTCTATGTCTCTGTCTCTGTCCTCTCTCTCTCTCTCTCTCTCTGTCTCTCTCTCTCTCTCTCTCTCTCTCCCCCTTCTCTCTCTCTTTCTCCATCCCAGCTCCACTCTAAATAGTTTATCTAAAGCCACAGTTTTAAACTTTTGTCTTAACAGGGGGGCTGTACACGTTTAACTTTCAACTGTTGTTTTCCAGCCTCCTATCTCATAGGAACATACCTGCTTCCTTTTCCCCCCCGAGATGTTCGCTTGAAAATAGCAGGATTTTTGTTAATTAACTAGCAAGCCAAAAAGAAAAACAAATCCCACTGCTTTTACGCTCGTTATCTGTTGGAAAAGCAAACAAAAAGTGGGAGGTATACAAAAAGGGGAGTGCGGGGAGAGAGCAGTGGGCCGGGAACATCATTTGGAAACTATGTGGCATATTTTCCATTTTCTGTGAGCGCCGAAGCCTATCCTGTCTTCTCACTGGCAGGCACACACAGTGGGGGGGGGGGGGTCTCAGCAGCTCTCTCACTAAAACACATCCGTCTGTTCCCACGGAAACAAATGGAGAGGGCTGGACGTATCATCAGTGTATTGGCAGTTCGGTGGAAGGGTTTGTGATGATGCAATGATTAAAACTGATGGGATATTTACAACACTGGAAATATACCCCCCCCCCCCCCCCCAAAAAAAAAGGCAAGCCACTTACGCAGAAACAAAGACACGCACACACAACCACACACACACACGCACGCGCGGGCACGCATGCACACACGTGCCCACACATACAGACAGACAAACAGCCACACACACACACACACACACACACATGAAGACACTTATTCACGTGTGAAAGATTGTCTTAGATTTCTATCCAACTTTGTGCTGCACATATTTACAACAGTTAAAGTAAATATGTGCAGAAAAAACAAACACAATATCTCTTTATATGACCCAACATTATCCACTCAGTAAAACTCAAATGGAAACCAGATGAAGTCTGTCGTTCGTTTAAATGTAAAGATTTGATTGCTATTATCCATTACGCTAAGCAGCAACTTGTGTTTGGATGAAGTCAACATCCAAGCAAGTCCTTTTTATGCTATCGTATATATCTTTCATCCTGCGTTCTGGCAGCGCCACCTCGGGAATTCCAGAGGAAGTGATGTCATATTTCTCCCCCGCGCTTCGCTTCCCAGCATGCAACAGACATGTCAGATTAAAGCTGGCCGTGCATCAGTCACATCAGTCAACCTCTGGTATTAATTATTACGGAGGGGTCTGAGCCCTATGCACACTAATCCCCCTCTTAGACGTCCGCGACCGTGACAGGACAAAGACAGCATTATGCTCCCCTTGCCCCCTGTAATGTATGAGCACGTGTGTGTGTGCTTGTGCGTGCGTGTGTGTGTGTGTGTGTGTTCAACTTGTATAAACATCTCTCAGAGGGGTAATGCTGAACAGTAGAGCAGACACAACACTATGCTGGTTTTGGGGGTACCCCCCCCCCCCCTCTACAATCAAAGGTCTTTTGTCCTTCAATATATGTATACTATACTACCAAATATACACTAACAATTGTAACCTGTGAATCTTATGCAAGGAGACATCACAGGGAATTTCTTAAGTTTGCTAATTTCAATGTTTTCTGTGTTTGTTTGTTTTGAATGAGGCATTGCAATAGCTACCTCAAAGACTTCTTCGTCGAGTATTCTGGTTCCAAAAACTACAATTCCCTTGGTGTCGACGATGGGATGAGCGCTGCGTTGCAGCTTCTGGGTGGTCTTCTTTTTACAGTCCAGGATGAGGGTGATGGTCTGCTTGTGCACACTGATAGCCACCCGATGCCACCTGGGTGCACAGAGACAGATACGCGTTAGAAAGCACCTTAACAATCAGGAATGCATTATGGACATTATGTATGAATTATTTGATTCTTATAAAAGGGATAGTTCAGGTCCTTGATTCTGATTGGCTCGAAGCCGTTGTAAAATATTCCTTAAACACACACCTGTGACCGCATAACAATTCATTTTTAGTATGAATGCGCCTGTATGCTAAAGTCTGTATGCTAGTCTGTGTTGCTTGGCGACCATATTGCTGTCTTGAGGAATTATATTACTTGGCGGAAGAATGATGATTTGTTTTCAATAAATTATGAATTTATGTTGCTGTGTTTTTATGAAATCTTACTAGGTAGTCTATAGCAACCGTTTTAGTAACTAGGCACTCGGAAAAATCACAGCCTCAAGCTTCTCCCCCTAGCCATTGTAAAATCACGGCCTCTTGTGCCTAAATAATTATCTTGAAAATAATCTGATAATTTTCTCAATACACTGAGAAAATTAAAGCCGAATTCAGGCTTTCTTTGATTGCTGTGTACTTCTAAATACACTCAAGTGGCCCGCGTGATTCACCAGTCCGAGAAAATGTAATGCACAGACACGCACGCAATGAAATGTACGCCAGACAGACACAGATGGCTGTCAAGTGTCTGCGTCAAAATTAACGCACAACGACGCAGGGGCAGCAACAGCAGATGGATGTAACAATCCCCTTAATGAAGGCACACCCGGTTCAGGTGCTGTTGAAACGACAACACGACACACTGTGGATCACATGATCAAAGACCCACACACACACACACACATCCACCTGCTCTCTGATTACAGAGACAGACCGCCAACATAAACAAACCAGTCTGATATTGTGTGTGTGTGTGTGTGTGTGTGTGTTATGAACGTGCAGTTGTCTGATACCACAGGCTGCAATTTTAATGGATGCTATGTGGATGGGGATGGTAGACTACAGAGTTATAGCCAGACAGAGTTTTATTGTGGGGGGGCAGGATAGTGTCGTCGTTGCTAGGGTGTTCAACTCCCAGCCGGAAGGGGCTGGGTTCGATCCCCCAATGTGCTATGAGCCTATCTCTAGGCATCCTTGAGCAAGATGCCAAACCCCTACCTACTCCTTATAATGACATATCTAAAATTGCTAAGTAAATTACAGATATCTCTTTGGATAAAAGTGTCCAAATGACTTGTCTGAATTGTCAGACATTTATAGCGTAAGAATTAATCTTGGAAGTTAATCCAGAAGTGCTACAATGCTATAGCAGAACTTCTGGGGGGAAGCGGCACAGAGTCTGGGCTGGAAACCAGAAACTGAAAGCGGCATAGTTACGCCATTCGTCTTCGCAGATTCGTCTAATGTCTGATTCATGAGACGACCTAAGAACAAACCAAACAGGATCGCAATGCAGAACACTACAGCACAATACTCATTTATAGTCTTAAGAATGAACCAATTCGGGGACCGCTGTCACAGGTTGCGCGCAGAAAAAAAAGAAACAATTCCGGTTTGCGGGCGACATACTTTCCGTCGGCCAGGTTGACTCCTCTGAAGAGGGGGTAGTCCTCGGGGCCGGGCTTCCCCGTGTGGTCCTCGTACAGGAAGACGGGCGAGCGTCCCACCTCCATGCCCATCTGCTGGATGCCCTGCTCGTTGTACACCGACATCAGGAAGGACTGGCTGCCCTTCTTGGGCCGCACAGTGGCCAGGATGGAGAAGTCCTCTGGGAACACATCACCTGAGAGCGGGGAGGGACATCACAGTGTCACAAAAAATATCACTTTGGTTTGATATTATTATAAGTGTTTGGGTTCAGGTGTACCGATGCCCAGCCGAGAGGTTCTGGGTTCGATTCCCGTCGTCAATGGCGGCCTCACCTGTGTGGGCATCCTAGAGAGCAAGATGCCGAAACCCCCTTACCTGCTCTTTACGATGTGTCTCTGAATACATTCACGTAACCATTTCAGTGTCAAGTCAGATGGTCGGATAAAAGCCTCAGCTAAAAGGGGTAAAAGCTGGATTAAAGATAGACATGCCCACATAAATGTGCGTGGATGTTAAGAGCAGGGGAGTAGGGGGTGAGAGATAGTGAGAGCGAGAGCAAGAGAGAGGGAAAGTGAGAGAGGGAGAGAGAGAGAGAGATAACTTCAAGCAACTTGCCCTTAGAGAGCAAATGGCTAACACCGTTTGTTTATGGACTTATACTAATGGAATAAGCCAAATACAAGACTGTCAGAGCAAGACTAAGCACACACTAGGAGGAGGTGGAAACTGATAAGAATACAAATGAGCACTTCTTGTGCACTTCCCGCAGACTTCATTAAAAGATTACCCAGAATCCCTTTCTGTCCAGACACCTCCACGCAAGCTACTGCTGTTATATTTAACCACCCCCCCCCCCCCCCCAAGAAAATAAACAGAAGAATGAAAAACAGAGTAAAGAGATTTGGATGGAAAGGGGGTTTAGAAAGGGGTGGTAAAAAGAAAGAAAAGCTATTATACAGGGGAAACGTAACGTAACAAAAAGATAATAAACCGTTAAAGAAAGTAAATATTCGAGTGAGACACAACTGGACCTTTCAACCAACAGAATAAATATCTTGTAACAGTGGTTGAAATAGCAGAAAAGCAAAAGGAAAGGCCTAGCCTAGTCTTAAATGGTTTCACTGTGGAGTCACTGTGAACGCTTTCCTCCATTTTGTTGCAAACGGCCACATCTGCCAGACAGATGCCCAGAAACCCTCACAGGACATTCGAGAAGACCCTATTAAGAGGGCCACGTGAGGTAGAGAAGGGGCCTCGCGAAATACATATCATACCTACGTCACAGTGTTGATGGAAAACTGTTCAAAGAGTTGAAAGTTTAAACAAATAAAAGCCCTGGTTATTAATAATCACAAAATGTCTATAGTTTAGAAGTTCGAAGTTTAGAATAAGCAAAGTCACCCTGTTGGATTTCAGCGGTCATGCTAAACAGTTTGGTATGTGTAGAGCAAGGGGTTTCCAGCAGACAGGAAAAGAGAGAGGCAGGCTCGGTGGTTTGCGGTGCTTTGTAGCCATCCCCTTTGTAACAGTCATCCCCCTAGCCCCTGGAGCCATGATGGAAAACCAAGATGGCTGGAAACCGGAGTTAACATTAAGGTTAACGTTCAGTAAAGGTGTCAATACATATGGCCAACCAATGAGTGGCTTTGTAGGGGAGGGAGGGGGGGGCGGGGGGGGAAGGGGGTCTCGGCGGACGTCAGAGGCCTGGGGTTGGGAAAAGACAGACACGGGAAGGAGCGAGAGAAGGAGAAAATGAATTGAGGAGAGAAAGGAGGAGGAGGAGGAGGAGGAGGAGGAGGAGGAGGAGGAGGAGGAGGAGGAGGAGGTCGGAAGACTGGAGTTCAGGTCTCTGATGGAAAAGTCTGGCTTTCTCATTAACAGACATTCTATATTTTCATTTCCATTCCTTCACTCTTGGGTTCGACGCGTCTGCTTCTCGGTGTCGTTCTCTGGCTATTTCCTGCCTCTCCTCTCTTTTGAATGTATTTGGGTCATATCGTATTTTAACTTTATTTAATCGTTCGTACCCAATGCTAAGAGTACAGGCCCTGGCAGTTTGCATTTCTCAGGAATTCAGCCTGGCACAGTGAGTGGAAGATGCCAAACGTACTGTGTCAGGGAGAGCGAGAAAAAAAGGCCCAGAGAAAGAGAAAGAGAGAGAGAGAGACCTTATATAACCTCATAGAGGCCTTAATAATACAGTGCAGGTGTAGGTTTAACAATGTTATGAGAGGAAAATTACATACTTGCGATCGTAATGATTTACAACTACGACACTTACACTTTGTTTTTCATTTCTACTTTTATGTTAATTTGGAACGCTGGTGGACAATTCGCTGTACAGATAGATAGAGAAACAAGTCTGCAATGAGGAGGTCAACTGAACTTGAAACACAGTGGTCAACACAGGAAGTCGTTCTGATCCAGGAACAATGATTAAATGCCGGGGGCGAGTTAAAGACGAGATTCATGGCCCCTAATTAAGCTCTATTGTTCTGGGTTGAGGCTAAGATGAGGGTTAGGGTTTAAATTTTAGGGTTCGGGTTAGGATACGGGAAGCTAAGGTTAACCGAAACCATGCATTTTTTGTTTGAGTGTTAGTTAAGGTTAGCGCCTTTCGGGTTAGTCCTCGTAAACATAAATCAGTTAGCATATGGTAGCAGTTACCATATGGAAGTAGTTAGAAAAATAGAAGAAACCTCCAACCAACAGTAAGAAAAAAGGCACAGTAAAAAGTTCCTTAAGCAGAAATGTCTTCTTTTCCTTGGATCCATCTATGGGAGAACTATTACATTTAATAGCCCAGAGTTTTGGCCTCAGGATTTTAGAGGGGAGAGGAGGGCTGGTGGTTTTTCTACCCACTGTATCTTCTTTCGCTGTGCTGGCATAAGTCCTCTTCTATCTCCTGCCATGTGCTTCTAACTCTCTTTTTAGAGAGAACCTTAGAGAAGACTCTCGGAAAGTCTATACAATCAGTGGATTAATCAGGACCCGGGCCAGCAGTGCTGGTGCTAGCAGTAGATTGCTCCGCTCGGCCATCTGTTGACGACGTGAACACATGAGAGAGTGGAGGAAAATAAATTCTTCCGCGATTTAATGGCATATTCAGTCAACACTGGGGCCAAATCTCCTCAGTATTTGAGGTATTTTCTTCAAATCGGTGAACCGTAGGGGACCATTAGCTCTTGGAGTAATTTTGAGTGAAGAAGAAAAAAGCAAGAGAGAAGAAAATAAAAAAAGAAGACAACTATGCACTTTGAGAATGTTATTTGTAATAGGTAACACCCATTATGTAAGGTAGGTAGATCTACAGAGATACAGTTCAAAGCATTAGGGCTAGTGTTTAGAGTTAGGTGTAGGGCTAGGGTTAGGGTTAGTGGGGCTAGGGCTATGGCTAGTGCTAGGGTTAGGGCTAGGCTCTAGGGCTAGGGTTTAGGGTAAAGTATTAGGTGTTAGAGAGACCTGGTGTAACAGATTCCCACGTGAGGTAGAGGTGAGGAGGAGGGAACACCCATAAGCAGCACCCCTGATGTTTCCAATAAGACGCCAGATTTTCAGGGTGAATCATCCCTTCCATGATCGCATGTCTGCACTTGTTCTTTCCAGCACTTCATCGTTGTCATGGCAGACTGTGGTTATGGGGTCGTGGGCCAACATGTTCCCAATCAGAGAAAAACCGTGTTCTTAATTCACAGTCATAACCAGAAACACCAAGATGACGCATTAGTGGTTACACTACTGTGTCGCCAAAATTTTGAACTGGCGTTTTTCTTGTTTTACATATATTTTACATGGGGTGTTTCTATGAGGAATATATTTTGAGATTTTGGTTCAAACCATGTCTTAGTAGTACCAATCAAGTTTTTTTTTTTTTTTTTGGGGGGGGGTCCACGAAATGGACAAAATGATCTCACACGTTTGGCAGACTTCTGGAATACATTAGCATTGCACACTTTAAATGTTTAATCAAGAGACTGGAGACAGAGAGAGCACCACATCACAGGCCATAATACAGTTTTTTTTTTTTTTACAGTTCCCTAAAGTCACAAACAGATAGTTATTCTGTTTTGCATCTTCAGGCCATGTGGTGCCTTTTATGAAGCCCCTCAAGTGGCCCTGGTTGCCTTGTATTTCGCAAAACTATTATTTTGAAAGACCTAGACTGGTAAATGTGTAATTACAGCACCGTGTATTCTAAATAGAGTCGCGTGCAGCGTTCTCGTCTCAACATTTACAGTAGTCTGGGATTCATGAGGGGACATGTTCTATGTGAGCTCTGCGGGCTGTAGACAGAGCTCGCATGAAGAGCTTGGAAAACAGAGGTCAGCCAAGGGCAGCCATTCTTTGAGAGGCTTCCGGAGAGATGTGTTGTATTATATGGCTTTCTAACCAACTAGAGGGTGCGCAAACTGTATTCACACAGTGTGAAGTATTCCTCAGTTCTATTTGGTCCCTTTATTCCTGATTGTTTCCTGAAGCTTTTGCTATGTGAAGGTATCAACTTACAATAAATATGTTAGTGTATTTGTTCTCAGAACATTCTCAAGCAGCCAAGCGCAGAGCGATATAGGTCAACACATACTACGGTCGAAAAAGTATGAAAGGTCCAATTGTCAAGTCGCCGGGACGAAAAACAAAGAAAGAAAAATGAAGAGTTGGAAAAGAGGGAGGAGAGAGAAAACAGCGCAAGCTCTGCACCACAGAATAGTAAACCCAGCGCCACGTCAGCACAATAGAGAAGTGGAACCCCCACCTCTGTGTGTGTGTGTCTCTCTCTCTCTCTCTCTCTCTCTGTCTTCTCTCTGTATCTCTCTCTCTTTTTTTTCTCTCTCTCTCTCTCTCTCTCTCGCGCTCTCTCTCTGTCTTCTCTCTGTATCTCTGTTCTGTATCTCTCTCTCTTTCGCGCGCTCTCTCGTTCACCCTCGCCATGCCTTTTCCATCCCTCAGCTCCTCCCCCTCTATGATTGGATCATCATGGAAGACCTCTGGAGTACAGTTCAGTTCTTTTTGCATATCGGTCGAGCACTGCTGTGTTAGTTACTGTTACAGCCTTGAGTCGTTTCAAATATGAAACAGGAATGGCTCAGCCATTACAGATGTACCCTGCTCTTTCTCTCTTTCTCTCTTTCTTTCTTTCTTTCTTTCTTTCTTTCTTTCTTTCTGTGACTGTCTTTCTATTTTTTCTTTCCTTGTCACGTTCTTCCTAACCCTAACCCTTTTGCTGTCTCTCACATCATCCTTGTGTCTGTGTGTCTAAACGTCAAACATTCATGTGCCTTCAATGACTGACTGTATGTCATCTATATCTGTATCTGGCATAGGTTTTTTTGTG
Organism: Merluccius polli; assembly: GCA_030340625.1. Taxonomy (NCBI): domain Eukaryota; kingdom Metazoa; phylum Chordata; class Actinopteri; order Gadiformes; family Merlucciidae; genus Merluccius; species Merluccius polli. The sequence goes on from JAOPHQ010000573.1 coordinate 332,838, forward strand.
CAGCATGTGCATGGACTGTGTGGACACTCACCTGGATACAGTTGTTTGGTGGGTACGCTGAGCTGGGCCTCTCTGGATACCTTGTAAGCCACATCCGGTCCATTCGTTGACCTTCGATGTGAGCAGAAGCCTGTTGTTTTTGAAACTCCCTCGGGTAAACTGTGAAAATCGAAAATCTTCAAAAGGTCCGCTGGATCAGCTAGAAGAAAAACACACAACAGACGAAAAAAGACATGTTAGACTTTTAGAAGAAAAGAAAAAAGACAATCTTCTTCCATTGCAGTCCAGTACGTCTACATTTTACTCCGGAAATTGTGTTTCCAACCCTCAAACCCTGACAGGCAATATATTTTTTTGAACCATTGTTGATTTTTTTCTTTCTCTTTTGCTACCTTTGTGGGTTTCGTTTTGCAGTCTCGGTTACAAACAAGAACATGTTTTTTTGTCTACTTCAGCGTACTTCTGAAGAGAAATAGAGAACCTGATTTTAGATGGACCATAATGACATGCTGAAGCTTTCACCCAGAATCCATCAATTCTGGGAGGCTACTCCATGGAGCGCTGCCTCCCGCTGGCCACAGCCCTATCATCAACACACCCTGGGGCAGGCCGGCCCCCGGCTGTTTCCCGGACACGGCAGAAGCACCCTGGGTCAGAACGGCGTTACATTGGGGCCTGACCTCCTGGACCGCACGGCGGCCAGGCCAAAACCACCCAGAGCACACAGCTGTTCGTGCAGCTAGAGGCTGCATGCATACACATGCACGCATATACGCGCACGTGCATGAGACACACACACACAGACACACATTGTGATGATCTGCCTTTTCACACGCAAGAGTGTAGGTATGAGAGAAGAACACACACACACAGACACATATACACACACACACATCCTGACACACACACACATACTGTGACAACCTCTCTTGTCAAAGACTAAAGCTGTCACATACACACACACACACACACACACACGTGCGTACACACCAGAAATTGTGTATGAGGTTAGCGTATGGCAATGACATACGAGCACTTAGGGAACAGCAAACTAGAACTACACCAAAACTACAAAAATGTGTACATTTACTCAAAATGGACCTCTGAAACAATACATGAGACGATGTGACATAGCATTTTATATTGTTTTATGTAATGTAAACTATAATGAAAAATATTTTGAACATAGTACACACATACAAACACAAAAAGACCCACACACATGCATCATATACACACAGACATTCTGACACACACATGGACCACATACACACACAGAGGTAAATCAGTCCTTTGTGAGGACAGCAGGACCACACACACTTAATGGCGTTGTTCAGAAAAGCTTCCAATGGCCACTTGACAGTAAAAGAGCTGCTCCAACGCAGGGAAGAAAAGTGGGGGCAGAGCAAAGGATTGTTTTCACTTTGTCCGCTGCCCTGCCGCAACCTCCAGCTGTATCCCATTACATGTACACTCACGTGCAACGGAAATCAACCCCAAAAATGCGTGGAAATTCTTACACAGTGGCCGCCATTTTGCACCACCACCAACTCCTGCACATCTAGAGTTATCTTAAAAAAACCACTAAAGACACTTAGCTTGTCGTTAGCGTACCACAAGGATGAAACCATTGAAACCCTAAAGCACTCAATAATATACATTCCATCGTTTACACGTTTGCGTGAATTGAGGATGAAAAGAGTTTGAAAATTTGGTCAGTCCACCGAAGACCTTATGAACTGACTACACTGTGTATTTCTAGATGCAGCAGGCTGGCAGTTTAGGAACCATGTGCACCATATTAAATCCCCTCAGGGGGAACATATTAAGTATGAATATCTGTAGGTGTGGCAGATCAAAATTTGGACAAATAAACAAAAAAATGAAAAATGGGAGCACACGTTCCACACGTTACATTTTTACACGGTCAAGTTTGACATGTAGATAAGTGAGCCTGTGCGTACACGCATGCCGTTGGAAGAGCAGATGGCAGAACAAGAGGACCTTTTTAGGAGAAGGTAAGGAGAAGGTTGACCGAACAGTAAACTAAGTAAGCTTGGGTCTGTCATCGGACCACAATGAACAGGGACATAGGAAGGAACTCTGCAGTCACCAGCAATGAGGGAATGTATCACTCACCGACCGTGGTGACTAAAGGCACACGTAATGTAGCCCTAAGGAACTTGTAATGTAATGAGATGCACTATGGGGATATAAAGTCATTTAGTTGGTTGGTAATGATGTAATTGATCGGCTGCCAATCCAAAATTGCTCAACATTGCCCTTTGTTGAAACAAGCAATCGCTTTTAGACCAAAACGAATGGCTAATTCTACGATAATTAGGACATTAAGTTAATTTCTCACAGTGAACGTCAAATAACAAGACATTCTGAGTGGTGGTAATCAGAATGATCACTCAAGTGCTACAATTACTGTCATCACATGGCAATGCATGAGTGATTGTGTGCATGTGTGTATGTAGTTTTCAGTGTTCACCTCATGGGTCTTAATAATGTCAGACAAAGTGCTATTTCAGTAGTTGAAACAAACGGTCAATGGTCGCCATAGAAACTATTGGAGTTGTCCAATTCCCATGAATGATCCCGTAGGACATAACAAAGCTTTACGTCCAAATCTATGGGATATACGTTCAAAACATTGCTGCATCTTGCTTTTTTTTAACCTTTTGAACAAGTCCACACGCTCACAGACTAATTCCACAGGGAAGCGGGTCTGAGGGCGACGTAGTGACCAAAGCCTCAGTGTTTTCTATAGAAGCCACATCAGCCGGGTTGCACGACATAATTACATTTCTCTAATGTGCCGACATCCTCCATCCTGCCACCGAGCAGCAACCCACAAACCTAAAGCCAAGGGGATACTTAAACAAGTCACCGCCACGCCACCACAGTAAGGCCATATGAATGCAGGTTAACCCAAAGCACACACACACACCCATGCAAAAACATGCACACACACACACACATGCACGCACACATGCACGTGTGCATTCACACATACACACACCACACACACACACACACACAGGCAGACACACGTGCACACACACACACACACACGCATGAACACACACACATACACACACATATATGCATGAACACACACACATGCATATATACACACGCACACACACGCATACATACATACATTCACACACACACACACACACACAACACACTTCATACAACACCAGGCACCACTAATTGTGCATCAAAACAGCGAGAAGTGTCATTTCCCAGTCTATAGTTGACTGAGCGGTGTACTGCGGGCAGTGGCGTGGGGAAGGAGAAGAGGATGTTTGTCAAGAGGCTCACCAGTCAACCAGCTAACTATGCCATGACCTAGGCTGTGTGCTGTTGCTTTTGCTAATCTAAAGTGACACCCCATAATCCCATCCAGATCGGAGTTCAGGAAGGAAACGATTGTATTGTATTAATATTACCCAGCATACCTTTCATTCTGTGTTATTCATCCCACTTGTCTTTGTCGGTAGTACAATCTCCTGGTAAACCAAAACTTGCCAATAACAGGTAACTCATGCAATAGCCTGCATTGAACCCACAGAGGGCAATTTGAGTCCATATTTACATTTTGAGCCTGCATTTTTTTAAAACGTTGTGCCTTTAAGTCGAGAATTGTAGCAGGACTACTATGGCACTACTATGTAACCCACTACATCACATTTCATCTAAAATAAGTTGTTTAACACAGTAATAGTGGAGAGAGAGCCATGATAAGGACAGGTCTACCAACCACCCAAAGGGGGGTGGGGGGTACCACTGGGTCAGCCCAGGGTCAGGCAGGGGGAGAGGGCCAATTACCCCCCCATGCATGAGGGGGGGAGAAGGGGGGAGGTATACCGGGACAGCATAAAAGATCCTTGTCCTTAGAGCAGCTATAGCTAACCCTAATATAAGGGGGGGGGGGGGGCTTCAAACTCTTGTTTGTGTGCCTTTTTCTCGACACGTACAGCATCGGACCAACCCTGACGGCAGAGGACACGAGAGGGGTTGTCCGAACCGCTCCCACGGTGACGAGGGGCTAGCCAAGCCCCGGCCCGGCGGCTAAAGCCTTGTGTGCATGCGACCAGCATTCACCGTCCTCCTCTTATTCATCCGACTCGCTTATGCTGGCATCCGGGCTCGAGGAAACCCCCCCCCCCCCCCCCCCCCCCCCCCCGGTGGCGACCACATCCTAAGCCACAGGTATGGGTGTCAATCTCACCTTGTTAAAGTGAGGTGTTTACCTACTTACTGTGGCAGCTCCCCCCCCCCCCCCCCCCCACCCCAAGAGAGCGACAACACACCGCCACCACCCACCAGCTCACATCCTCCTCCTCCTCCTCCTCCTCCTCTGGCAAGGCTCTCGCTATAAATATCTCTTTTACTTGCTTGCTTACTTACTTACTTGGTTTACTGCGCAAACACTCGCCGTGGCGATACCTTGGCTTCTAAAGGCGGGCGATTTCTCTGTACAAACAGCAGTGGCTAGTGGGTTTTCTTTTAAGCGTGTTTATGTACATAACACTAGGTCACATCACGGGCAAAAGAAAAAGGGGTAACAAAACACAAAAAACGCCGGTTTGTGATGTCTGGCTGTCACATTTTCTTTGTATGTGTACATGAGTCTCTATCCTGTTGCTTTGCCGTGGCATTCGTCAATGGATCACACACATACACATACATTGTTTTGCTCTGTGCCAGCCACCACTGTCACAATAGGATGTGAACGGTTATGTAAGGTTATGTAATGAATGGTCAATTACATGACATGATCACACACAAAAACATGCATGCGCAGGCGTGCACGCACACGCACACACACGCACACACACACACACTGACGGGAACCACTCATAATAATCTGGCACGCATGCATTTACACTAAAAGCATTTAGAGATTGACTCACATTCACACAATGTATTAAAACACAACCATGCATCCATAAACACATTCACACATTCACATACCCACTTCATAAGACTTCAAATACACTTAGAAGGAGCCACACATTTACCAAAAAGACACCGCTCTCCAAGTTTAGACTGTGTCGTGTGTGTGGGTGTGTGTGTGTGTGTGTGTGTGTGTGTGTGTGTGTGTGTGTGTGTGTGTGTGTGTGTGTGTGTGTGTGTGTGTGTATGTGTGTGTTCTGGGGGGGGGGGGGGTAGCGGGTGGGTGGTGGCATGGTGAAGGAGGGGGATTAACATTCTTCACCTCCTTCTCCTCCTCATACTGGAAGTGAGGCCTGATCCCCCAGCACATGCTTGACCTGGCCTTGAGGACGAACGGTAATTAGCAGACATGGACAGAGAGAGAGAGAGAGAGAGAGAGACCTCGCTTTTTTCTCCCTCACTCCCCCAAAACAAGGAGGTCCAATCAGAGACAGGCTTGAGGGATACCTCGGACAGGGCCAGGGGTATAGGTGAGTCAGTTGGGTCCGCCTTTTGATTGCACCCTCGGCTAGTTGTTATCCAACTTTGGAGCGACGCCAGCACTGACGTGTGTGGTTCACATCCAGCTTAGCCTTGAATTGAGTTAAGTAGCGCAATTCTGGAGCCTCCGTCCCTCGGCCTCAAAAAAGGTTGATTCTGAGTAGGGCTGAACAATGAATTCAAATGTGATATCGGAAATCGCAGGAGCTGCACTTTTTTTAAGGGTAAAACGTGTAAATGTAAATGTATAATGAACCATTGTAAATGAAGTACTGTCGTGCTGCAGAGATGCCCTGGCCTACACTTTTATTTCTCCAGATGTAGGAAAACATGTTGGTTTGGTACGGACCCCAACAAAATTTCACATTTCCTTCCCACGAATGGTGAATCATTTTTCATCATAATTGTTTTTACCATAATCGTTGAGCCCTGATTCTGAACGGTGCCAATGCCCAATTAGCGTCCTCGTCCCAATAGCACGCTTGATCAGCACTTTCCTGCACTTTTATTAAAATATATCTATTACGTTTCCCTAAACAAGACCAAACTGATTTAGTTGAACGCTTAAACTGTTGTTTCTGGTTTATGTGTGCTACATTAAACACGTTATATACACTACGTGGAAGTGCTATAACAGGGGGGGGGGACTCACAGCTGATGTAACACATATACACACAAAGCCACACTGGTACACCCAATGGCTTAAAGAAACATGCACACAGGCACACACACTTATGTGTGTGTCTGTGTCAACTAGTCTCCACCATAATGGGGACTATTACTACAACTACTATTAGGCCACTCACTGCAACTCTACACTACTTTCCAGGAAACTTGTCTTGGTTGACTGAAACTTTCAGAAGTTAACTTAATCACTTCACAATCACGTTCCCAAACTTAAGGAATAACACACTTTTTAAAGAGAAATCCTGGAAAAATTCCTGGACACAGAATAGGCCCAAAGAATGGGATTGCAGTCCAGTGAACATCTGTTTTTAAATTATTTTGTATTGAAGGGAGACAGCACACAATTTATTGTTGGTGCTAAAATAGACACTCAAAAAACCTGCTGACCTTAAAGGGAGTTGGGTGTTGGGAGTTGGCCCCTTCTACCATAAGAGGTAGAAGGGGCCAAAAAAATAAAAATGGAGAGAGAGAGAGAGAGAGAGAGAGAGAGAGACAGAGAGAGAGAGAGAGAGAGAGAGAGAGAGAGAGAGAGAGAGAGAGAGAGAGAGAGAGAGACAGAGAGAGAGAGACAGAGAGAGAGAGAGAGAGAGAGAGGAAGAGACAGAGAGGCAGAGACAGAGGGAGGGAGAGAGTGAGAAAAAGAGACACATACACACAGAGACAGAAAGAGAACAGAGAGAGAAAAAGAGAAAGAGAGAGCAGAGAGAGAGAAGAGAGAGAGAGGGAGAGACAAAAAAATCAAATTGTTTATAACTCAGATGTTCTCATTTCCCTGTCCCAGCCAATCCATTTCCGATGCTCATCAGGAGTCTAAGGACGGAGATCCAGAGATTCTTCAGCCACTTATCACCAAAATAACAGGAAAAGCCCAAACCAAATAAAGGGCCGCCAAAGTCTGACCATGCACAGACACACACACACACACACACACATTCGCTCGCACAACATATTCCCACAGACACACTATCCATGTTAGGATCCATTTGCATGTGCAAAATCAAACAAACAAGGATGCACAATCAATGGCACGTAACTCAACTACCTTGCCATTTACTTTGGGAAAAGGACTTCATTTGAACTTGTGTTGCTTTAACAAGGAGGAGGGGTTGGATGCCGGGCGGGGGGGGGGGTTGTACCAGATGGTTTACTTCACTAGCGGCTGCGTACTGGACCTCTGAGAGAGAGCGCTCCAGATAAATCAAGCTCTGGTGTTCGAGACTAAGATGGAAAAACTGACTCTCCCGTCCTCCTCGCCCTCCAGACTCCCAAGTGTTTTACTCTGCATGCGTTTGTCGCACTTTTAAGGAAGCGAGGATACGACCACCTGACATCTGTTGTATCAGTGATGTGTGTTCCATGGTATCTGCATCAACTTTCAATTGTATTGCTGCTATCTCTGCTAGCTCTCTCTCTCTCTCTCTCTCTCTCTCTCTCTCTGTTTCCCTCAAACACACTCACAGACAAGAGGTGGATTTAAGTCCTCAGCAGATCAAATGGTTAAAATAACATCACACATCATCATCATCATCATCATCATCATCATCATCATCATCATCATCATCATCATCATCATCATCATCATCATCTCATCTCTCTCTAGCCCAAAGACAGACAGACAAACTGAAGATTGAACACACCACATGAAAACCCAAGGGTATTGTTTCTCATACCTGCCTCTTAAATGTCTCATTAAATGAGTTTTCACGTAACTATTCACATTAAAACCTTCAAAGGAGCAGAGCATGTAAAAACGTAACAATGGGAAAGTATGCACTATCAATCACTTTACTTTCATGCAACTTGTAGCCCAGAGCTAAGTAAATGTTGTTAGTGTATTACGCATCTTATGTAGGTACACATTATGTATAATTACTTAGCCATTATGTCAATATGTCTGATAGTTCCAGGCGGATTCAACTTAAACATTTCGCCACAGGGCATAGCGTGAGCGTGAACAGAACTCTTAAAACCCCAAAAAACTGCCTTTAAAAAACAGACTCCTCTCACTTTCATTGTTTTTCTAGATCCTCTGCTCCATGTCACCCAGTTTTCCACAAAGCACGTTGTTTTGTGGGTGAAAACCCAAACTACTAAAGCAAAAAAAAAAACACCACTCCTGAATAAGCACATACGATGTCTCGTCATCTCATTTTTTTTTTTTTATGAAACATTTCCATTCCAATTCTTCCCCTTTTTTTGTCAACATCAGCCAATAACGTCAAAACTAGAGCAGTTCGTATAGAAGCGGGGGGTTTGGCAGCTCGACTAGAAGTAAAGTGAATTGCTCTCATTTCCCCCCCCCCCCCCCCCAACTTGGGGGAAAATAGTGCTTAGCCTCAGTAATTCTGGAGCCTGGGCTATGGCGGCGCTGGAGCTGGGATAGGGGGGGATTGGGGTTGGAAAGGATGACTCATACACTTCTTTCCATGCTCAATGATTATAATACCCCATAACAGAGAACAGTACTGTTGTCGGGCCAAAATGAATACTCAGTCTCTCGGACTTAACCAGAGCTGCATTCTGACTGGCTGACTGAGTGTAGACCACATGCTGTGACAAATTAATGGTGAAATTGTTTGCATCATTCATTTTGTCTACCCGTGAACAATGGAAAATGTCCTGTCCTCTTTGAATATGTATTGTATGTAAAAGAGAAAAAAATCTGATTATTTTACAGTTTGTTTCATGAGTACAGGACCAACATGGAGTATAACTCCCTATTGCTTCAGACCTTGAAAAGTCCACTGTTTCTAGACTTTTTCCTGCAATGGGAATTCTAATAACTGCCGTATCATTTGGAAAATTGGATATGTCAGGGAAACCTTAACGTCCAGAACATAGGTATGTCATAGGGGTCTTTTGTTCACTCCACAAGGTCAAAGACCTTGACTGTTTTTTGTGTATCTTCCATCTTAATATTGGGGCATTAGCGTTGCTTCACAATCCTTCCAACAATGGCTGCATTTACAGGCTCATGTGGCATCTACAATGGCAGGGTCACTGGCTTTCTCCACAGTCCAGCTAGATCAAATTCCTGCCCTGGCACCGTGGCGATAGACACACACACACACACACACACACACACACACATACGCACAAACACGCACACACACACACGCACAAACACACACGCACAAACACACAAGGAGCTATGTTTTCAACCCATTTCTCTGATTGGGTCGCACACAACTGGAATGTTACTTATTATTGCAAAAAGGGCTAAATTATGAAAGCTATGGCTGCATGCCCATGGCTTTCTAGCAATGGACTGTAGGAATGAGTCAAGGAATTGTAGTTTTTTTTGGTGAGGAATTGTAGTTTTTTGTATTCCTCATAGATAACTATCTGTCTGACGTGCATGGTCATTCATGGTCTACTTCAAGACCGAGGACTCAAGTGCTGCAAGTTCAAATTCTGATACAAAATGTAAACAGTGTTATAAGATAAGGATTTGTTGCAGAATTTGTTTTGTCTTGTTGGATAGCCTAAAAGCCTTTTAAACTGTATTTTTTTAATAGAATAGCCATAGGATGCAACATTTCTTAGATTATTCATTTTTAGACAATGTATTGTCAAAAGAAGAACACGGACAAGCTATGTTCAACCTTCAACTCATCTTTTACTTCAGCCATAAAGCTGATTTGCTTATACGGGCAAAGAGCAAGTCCTGGAAGTATACTTTAATGTTGACCTCCAATAGGATGAGGTAGGATCCGCATGACTCCAAGGAGGTTCATCAGCTTTCTTTCCATTGTATTTCTTTTGAATACTAACATTTTCAACAGTTTCTTGCTCCACCATGGGACTTGAAAAAGGCCATCTGGAACTTCATTTTCTCTGCCTTTTGGAAGGCTTTGCAGACGCCACAATGGCCCTTATGACTTCCAGATGTGAACCAGGAACATTTAAACAGCAGGGTTTTTCTTTTTGTTCTTTCTGAAAATAAAGTTACAAGTATATATATATATATATATATATATATATATATATATATATATATATGTATATAACATTTTGGAAAAATCTCTACTATATCTGTCATTTCTATGATATCTTATAACTACTCTAGTTTTTTTTGCAATCAATGGTTTTGGCTCAAATCGACTTGTGTTTTCATTCACTGAAGGTATTCCAAGAATGTTATTTCAATGTCTACAATAAATATAGTTCCTTCACACATTGGGGTAGTCGACTGTGAATGTTTCCTCAAGACCAAATCAGTTTTAAGCTATTTTCTTAAGCATTGGAAACAAACTAAGTGGAAGAAACTACTACATGTTGAAGCATTATGCAAAATGCTTCATTGACAATGTCGAAAAAAATGTTGACCAAAGTTATTTTTAACCTTCATCATAAAATATTAACCTACAACAGTGTTTTTCAACCTGTGGTACACGTACCACCAGGTGATACGTGGGATTTTATTCTTGAAATCGACAAATTTACAATAATAGAGAAAATTATATAGATAATTGAAAAAAAATCAATTGTAAATATTGTTCAGTAAACATAATATTATGGTTTGTTATTATTTCAAAAATAATGTCACTTTTATTTGTGAATTCCATATGTTTTTCATTGTAATGTTTTCCATTGATATTTTGTGTTAATTTGTGCCCAATGAACACACTGGGAGCATAAGCAGCGTTGCTGACTTTTTCTTTCCACTGTTTCCCACTGGCCATGGCTTCTTGCAGTAATAATTGGGTATAAAGGGGGCGCTGGCACTCTTCGCTCAGCCACTACATGTGTATTTATCTATTTCTTACTTTTGCATATGAGGTGGTCCACAAAAGGCCTTGATGACAATTTAGTGGTACACCTAAAGTCAAAGGTTGGTACCTACACTAAATATTTAGCAAAATACCAAAGCAAAATACCAAAGCTTGCATGTATTTATACAAAAATCCAATGAAGAACTTCAGTGACTTTGAATTTGTCAAAATCCTGTGCACTTCATCTCTCCAAAAGAAGTGCAGCCTACTCTAATGCAAAAATATCTGTCTTAAGGCAGTGAAACTGTAAACCTGACAGTGATGGCAATCTGGAAGTCACGACCCTCGACCTCTGACCCTTGGCTCCGCCCACCATCCTTGACATTCTTGTCATCTGTGTCTTTCACTTCAAGGGGTTTTGAAGCAGGGTCACCCTTCTTCATGTGAATGGAAGGAAATCGGTTGTCTAATCTGTTGTCTAGTAAGCATTTTTATTTTTTTCCCATTTCAGGATATTAATAGTAAATCACAGGATGTATTGTTCTTCAGACATACTCCAAAATGGATACTTAGTCAAGATGCATATGAGGGCAGGCTTCTGCAAGCCACATACTGTGGGGCCCCCGGGGGCCGAAGTAGCTCATCTGGTTTGGGTCAGCATGAATCCTTAATGGTAATTCTTTCAAATGACCACAAAACCATTTACTATCTCACTCCTATTGGGGCAAGGGGCTTTCACAAGCAGTTCAGTTGTGATTTTAAATGTTTTATTACAGCTAGTGTTATTGTGAAATAAAATATAATTAAATGGTTAAGAAACACCTACATTTTGTGTATTTTTAAAAATATGCTTTGTATTTTCAAACATATTCAACATTGACATGACTTTTATTGTTGACCATTTGGAACGAATAGCTAAATAAATGACATGAAAAGGTGTAGTTAGCATGTGGCTAACGCTCAGGTCATTAAGTGTACTCATGTTTGAGGTGTCAAGTGTCAAGGGAGTGGGGATCTCGAGGCACTCCCTATTCCACTTTCTATCCTCTCCGTTAGTTAGGAGACATGACCAGAAACCTGGCAGCGGCCCAAATGTAGTTTCTTCTCGATTGGTTCAGCCCAATTGTAGTTCTCTGAATACGGATGTCACCCTATTACCAATGGAGTGGAGATTTGTGCAAGGGTTGCCAAAATACCTCATTTCAAACATGACCTCAAACTGTCGAACACCAAAAAACTCAATTCACTACACATGCCAAAAAAGAAAATCAAATCTGATCAAAATGTGTGTTCACAGACTTTGGAGGTTGTCAGTCTTTTTTTTTTTTACATGGCAGACATAGCCTCCACTCTACGTGAGGGACCCTGTAGCCAACCACTGAGGTATGTGGACCAAGCAGACCATCTGTTTACCTTAAAGGCCTGTGACAGGGCATCATGGCTGGCTATACTACGGCAGACCACCTACCCTGCCAGGCAGACGCAAGTTGCTAATAATACACACTTATAGAGGAGAGCAGACAAAACGCTCCCAGCCACCAACAGTCTGGGTCTACCGTGTCTGCATACAACCTTGCTACATTCAAAAGGCACATGCAAATTGCATGCATATAGCTACACTATCTATCTATCTATCTATCTATCTATCTATCTATCTATCTATCTATCTATCTATCTACATGTCTGTCTATCTATCCATCTATCTATCTATCCATCTATCTATCTGTCTAGTATCTATCTAATATCTATCTATCTATCTATCTATCTATCTATGTATCTCTCTATCTATCAATGAATCTATCAATCGATCGATCAATAGATCTTCTTATAGATATCGATAGCCTGTCGATAGGTTATATTATATATCGAGTGGACCCATCCTTCATCCAGGGTAGTGGTACAGGACCACGCCCTCTCGTGATGTGCTCCTAATTGCATCAATGTAAAAAAAATTAAAAAAAAACGGACGGAAAGTTTAGGCCGCTTTACCACATGTTGCAGAGAGTATTCAATGTAAAAGCCAAGGCCACACATGTCTTACAGTAAAAAGCAAAAGGAAACAGCTATTGCTGTAGGGCCTGGACGTTATCATCCGACAGATCTGCTGTGGGACCGTTGCTGAGGAGATTTCAGAAATGAATTAAAAGTCATGGGCTGCAGCTGAATCCCACACTGGCATCCTGTGTGCATTCACTTTTACTGTAATAACTTTCCTATTTCAACAAATTCAATAAACATCGGAGAGAGAGAGAGAGAAAATGGGCCAGCAGGAACCACAGCCTACAATATCACAGCCTACAATAAAACCCTGCTGGCCGTCCGGTCACGCAGGGACCCCACCAAGCGCTGTATGTGGGAAACTATTAGGGGTGGGTTTTTTTGGATGGGGCCAACAAACAGGACGAGTTTAGGATGCTGGGCGAAGATCAAAATGGCACTTTTTCAAGTCAGTGTAACTTCATTACTGTAAAAAAAAAAAAAAAAAAAAAACTTGCACACCAACTCGCTTACCGGAGGTGTGTGTGTGAGTGTGTGCGGTACCGGAGGGTCGGTACCGGAGGGTCGGCTTACCTGAGCTGGCTTGCGACGTGACAAAAAGCAGGATGGCCGCTAGAGTGACTTGAGCGTCCCTTATCCGCCGTTTTACTTTCCATCTGATGCGGGAATCCATGACCGCCAGCAGGGACGTTCACGGGAAAGCGGACTCAACTTTTCTCGACTTGAGAGAGCAACGACTGATGATGATGAACTACTTTTTTTTTGTGCGATCAGCAGAGAACTAGAAAGCTCAAAAAAGTCCCCCCGAAAAAAGGGAAGAAGAAAAAAAAAAAAAAAAAAAGAGGAAAGGGGAGACTCGTTGTGTTTTTTTCTCAAGAAGCCATCAAGGGTTTGTGGATAAGGGGGTTTGTGGATGCGGGGTTCCTCCTGGACACCCTCTGCCGTGCGCTCCTCTGCCGCTCCTCCGAGCTGTCCTGCACTGCGGAGCCGCTGCTGCACACAAGTGTCACCCCCTCTTTCAATCGCCAAGCCCCCTAGAAGTGGGAAAAAAAAGAAAGGAAAAAAAAAAAAAAAGTGATTTCCCTAGCCCTCGCCCCCCCCCCCCCCCCCCCCCCCCCCCCCCTCTCTCCCTCCCCCTCCCCCTCATTCCCTCCTTCCCTCCCCTTACGGCTGCCACTCACTCTGCGGACAGGGGAGATGAGCAAATCAGAGGGGTGGGATGTAATTGGGCCTGCCCCCCGTTATTGGCCGTGGGAGGGATGAAGAGGGGAACAAAGTTTGGGGGAAAAGTTTGAAAGTTTGAAAGAAAAGCAGAGTGGGAAAAGCAAACGACCACTGGCGAAACATTAGCATCATGTAAAGTTTACCAATTGTATGCCTATTGCTTCTGGCTATTAATAGCCCCCTCCAAGTATGAAACTTTTATCTCAAAAGCGGAGCCATTGATGACATATGGATTGAAATTGCCAATCAGTCTTAGTTATTAAAGCAATAATTCACTGTTGTTGAGTGGGAGGTGGGCAGTGTGTGTGTGTGTGTGTGTGTGTGTGCATGCATGTGTGCGGGTGTCATTGTGTGCATGCATGTGTGTGTATGTGTGTGTGTGTGCAGTTGTCTGTGTGTGTTGCAGGGGTGTGTGTGTGCATGTATGCGGGTGTCTTTGTGTGCATGCATGTGTGTGTGTGCGGTTGTGTGTGTGTGTGTGTGTGTGTGTGTGTGTGTGTGTGTGTGTGTGTGTGTGTGTGTGTGTGTGTGTGCGGTTGTGTGTGTGTGTGTGTGTGTGCGGTTGTCTGTGTGTGTGTGTGTGTCTGTGTGTGTTGCAGGGGTGTGTGCGTGGGTGTGTGTATTACCTGTGGATGTGGGGGGTGCCTGCCTCTACAGACACGCCAACAAAAGCCAAACAGGAGATTGGAAAGATTTGGAAACATCACAATGAAACATTCTTGTACTTATTTTAATTACAAGTGCAAGGAAGTCTCCGAGGTGAAGATGAACCTGTTGCCTCCTACAGGCGTGGTACAGACGCATGCCAGAGGTTGTTATAACGCCCATCTTGGCACACCAAGCCCATGGCACTTCATTTTCCAAGCCCCCCCCCACACCGTGTTTGACTCACACCGTTGCCAGAGTTTGCCCTGGCAAAACACAACATGCTTTTTTATGTGGTAAAGGTTCTGAGATGGGAGGAATTGACTGTTATGTCTACAGAAGAAGAAAAGAAAAAAAATGACATCATAAAATAGGTGATATAAATGGGGGGGGGGGGGGGGGGGCAGGGGGGAGTTGACTGATGTCTGTCATCAACGGAGGAAAAGCTGTCATGTTTAAACGTCTCAAAATGTTTTACCTGTGGGCTCACATCGCGCCACACTCCTATGCTCCCATCTCCTATAGCTACAGAGTTTGCTTCAAAGACTCGTATCGGGAAAAAACTAAAGGTCTCCTCTCAGTCAGAAACATGTGCCAAAGATACTGACGCCGCGAGTCCGAATCAATCACTGAGCATTAAGGGAAGGGAACCACAGCAGACATCCGTGCGTGTGTAGCCTTGGTAGGTACCGCACCAATATGACCCAGCTCCAAATGCCTCGCGGGGGGTTTGGCTATCTGCCACTTTCCTTAGCGGACGGAGAATGGGATAGAACAGAAACCTATATGTTGTTGAACTGTCCGATTTCTCAAACGATCGAATGCTTGGCGGCTAGCAATGACGAAGCGGGCGACCTGCACGCGGCGCAATAAGATCGTTGTTGAGTTTTGGGGAGTCAGTCGACCCTTCCTGGTCTGTGTTCATTTTGGGCATGCCATGCTTGATCCAGCTTGTTCTATTTAAGTCATTCACCACATCTGCAAACGCATCTTTAAAATATTAGCAACAGCCAACCGATGGACGGCATTAGCACCCCTGGTCATACGCCGAAGCTTACTCAGCGTCCATGTGCAAATTTGATTGTGTTTAAATGTGATACATTACGTGCCAGGTACACTGCCTGCAGCACATACGAGGCAAAATCAGAAACGAGTTGAACAGATAATGATTTCTTTGGAGCTTCATATTATAACGTGCATAGTTTACTCTGATTACAGTTTTATAATAAATACAATTTTATACATATCTTTGCTGCTCATTTGGAATCAAACGGCATCAATCAAAATGGCAAAATATTTGTGTATTTTTTTGTAACATAACTGAAATCATACGCAAATGATTGTTCTCTAAAAATGTGACGATGAAAGTAAAAATGACTCAAATTACTCAAACTACCTGTGCTTCAATGCATTCTATCCATATCTGCAGGGGACTCCTGCATACAAAAGGACCGGATTATTATGGTTATGGTTATTATTATGATTTACAGTTGATACCTTCCTGCAGTCAGTATACACATACTTTAGTTACATCCTCACAGGGTCAGCGGCAGCCTCCATGCTGGTCCCTAAGCCAGAATCATTCCGGGGGATAATTTGGTCCTCTCTGACAGGGGTTATCAGTTATCAGTTATAACCTCCAGGGCCTCTCCAGGGCCTCTCAAGGTCAGGGAACCTGACATAAAGGTCCCACCCCCCACCCACCGGTCACCACATCCTTTTTTTCAGGACTTCCTTTCTGGAGGCAGACGTAGAGAGCCTGCTGTCTGTCAAGAACGTCCCACTGTGTCGGCTGCAACCGCCTCTTGACTGTTGAAATATATCAAATATAGGTCTATTTAATTTCATGCCTGTCATTCAAAGCATTCATGAACTCCTATGTCTCCACCTCAAGCCTAGGAGTCCCGCCCCAGTGTCTCTGCCATGATTGGCTGTAATTAAAGAAGATTGGTACATAACCAGGCAGTCTTTACAGGTCTGTTACCTTCTGTTAACCAGCCACAGTTAGGAGCAACTTGTCTCGTAAACTCTTGAGCATTGCAGTAATGATGTTGTACAGTTAAATGTAGTCAACGACATTAAACTGTATCAAACAATCGTATGGATGTTAGGTATTAAGCAAACACTGTAACATGACCTTTACTTAACATTTTAATTCAGAGTGGTCACAGACATGATATATTTAAGCCAGTGAATTTCTTAAGCACAAAGTGAACAACAAAATTGTGATTTATTAGGTTAGAGTTCAGAGATATTCAGAGATTATCTTAGAAGAAATATAGCCCATTATCTATGATACTGGCATACAGATCCATGTCTCTAAGATTTACGCTTACCTTTTTTGGGTTTAACTTTTAAACTGCTTTTTTAAGTACTCTTGTTGTGGCTTGTTTTATGTTGTTAACTTTTGTTGTTTACCGTCTCTCCTGTTACATGTGGTGGATGCGTTCATCTCAAACAAAGTCGATTGTGTCACGAATCCATGCTGGATCAATCTAATAACCGATAATATAAAGTAGGCCTACGCCACATGATTATTCATATTGTCTTGACGAGTCACTTGGAAAGCACCCTTGGCATGTTTGACTACGCTGGGCTCCCTGTTTAACGAGCTATTCGCTCTTCTTCATTTTGTTTTTGGTTTGTTTTTACTTGACTGTTTTTTACTTGTCCGGAGGCTTAGTGTTGAGGCTGCTGTCAAACTATACTTTGTGGGCTTGTAAAGCCCTCTGTAACTGCGAGTAAAGGCCTACACGTTTACATTTGTCTATGCTTGTCTTTAAAACCCTCCAGTGTCTTTCGATCAAGTCAACATAAACAGATCCAGTTAGTCCTTTCCCTTTAGCTCCTCAGCACGTAGAGGTGGGTTTCAGTGACACCCTTGTGAAACGGTTTCACATGATGTCACACACATATTTTGGCTCTTTTTTACCTTTATAACTACTGGTTGCTTTGTTATTCTCGGATTTTTGGTCAAGAAGTACCAAGATGGCAGGCTTGAATTTCTTTTATGGAATTTCAGATCACATGATTGAAACCCTCCTATATTCCTACAGGGAACACGTGGCTGTCCACATTAATACATAAGTAATTATCCTGCAGCCTGTACTCTTTTATCACATACTACAGTATGTTCTGGCGAAAAGAGAAAAAAAAAAGCTTTCCCCTTAAGCAGCCACTCCTTCCATTTCTTTGGATCGAATGCTACCCTGCCACACCCTGACAGAATAGTGACGTGGCTATGGTGTTCCCAGCCGAAAGGTACTGGCTTCAATCCTCAATGTCCACAGCCTACCAGGAGGCATCCTTGAGCAAGATACCTGACCCCTACCGGCTCCTTAAAGTGTCAGTGAACCCAAAATCGTTTTTTTTGTTTTCATCGTGGTAATATGTCTTATATGATGGGTTCTTTTCGTGACGTCAAAGTGCCTCGAAGGCGTTCCTTCGACACCACGACGAAGGGAAACCAGCGATAAGGTGTGGTTGGATGTGTGGCGCTGTGTGGCAGCGGCTGATGTTGATGTCAGTGTCCGAGAGAGGGCTAAGCTCCTCTAAAACTTACATAATTGTATAACGCCAGAGCCACGGTGTGTGTGACCCATTTCATAATCAGCATCACTCATTATAACGCTCATATACGATGATGGTCCTAACTTTCAAAAAAGTATCACAAAGTTGCCGTGGGTTGTAACCATGGGGATAACACGACCTTCCTAGAGCTCTCATAGTGTTCAAATTCAAGCTGAATGATGGGGGTTCACTTAGACTTTTAAAGGGGAACTGTAGCGCTTGGCTATTTTCTTATATAAGAGAGTACTGCTTCTTACCGCGTGTTGTGAAAAAAAGCAGTTTGCACTGTCAACTCTGTTTCCACTGAAAAATTGCGGAAAAGTTGAACCATTGACGTCATCGGTCCGGGATTTGTGATCTCCACAAGAGATCTCTCTTGCCTTTTTATCACAAGATGCATATGGAGCTCTCTTATAGTAGCAAATAGCCGAGTGTGACGGTTCTCCTTTAATGACATGTATCTGAAATCACTGTAAGTCTAGATGCTTTGGGTAAAAGCAGGGCATACTATCAAAATTATTAAATAATAATAGCAGTCGTAAATATTAGACT
The DNA here is from genome assembly GCA_030340625.1 of Merluccius polli. NCBI lineage: Eukaryota > Metazoa > Chordata > Actinopteri > Gadiformes > Merlucciidae > Merluccius > Merluccius polli. Next base: position 351,683 of record JAOPHQ010000573.1, read on the forward strand.
TCATTCACACTTCTTGTGCCTTTAAAAGTGGCTGACATCGGTGTGCTCAGATCACCAGTTAGGACCTCGTGCAGACGGTGTTCTGCCAAACGGAGAATTTTCATTGGGTGATTATTACAGTGTGGCCTCAAATTTGTCCTGGTTGCGGCAAAAGTTCTGCTAGTGGCAACTTTTTGACAGACTCCATGGTTAAAGTCATAAAAGCCAGCGCTCCCTCCGCCCACTTCAGATGCATGTTCTTTTCATTGGAAATACGTGGGTACTGTTTGTACTATATTGTATGCCATTTTGTTTCAACACATCACAAAGCCTCCTTCTCCTTGGCTCATTCACAATACTTAAATTCTTGGGTTGTCCAACTTCGTACTACAATGCAGTCCTGTCCTCTCTTGAGCCAGCTCAGTCCTGCCTATTGAGCACTTCAAACTGTGTTTTCAATGGTACTATAACCGTATGCAAGTAAACCAATACTATCAAAGAGTAAAAGAGTTATCCTAGTAAAGTAATCCTTCAATAAAAAAAAACTTTAATGCCAAATAAACAAAAGTAAACCTGACCTCTTATGAAAGAGGTCATTTTAGGTACACTTTCCTGTGAGCAGTAGAGACCATGGGACATACTATCCGGCGGAACAACTAACAAAAGATGTTTATTCCATGGGTATAAAGCGTAATCCCATTGCACTATTATCATGAGTTTTTAATCCATATTCGCATGTGAAAACATTCACAGCAGCTGCTCATGAGAGAGAAACACATCAGTTGAGACGAATGGCAGATGTGACAGTGTGTGTGTGTGTGCGCGTGTGCGTGTGTGTGTTTATGCATGTGTGTGTGTGTGTGTGTGTGTGTGTGTGCGGGCACAAAAACAAATACAAACTTAACCCTTTGCATAGATACATACTAATGTTCACACACATACACATATGCACGCACATATACACACACTTGACACGTTGTTATGAACCGTCATCTGTTGTTATCGATAGTGTAAATCCCCCATTGGCTAGTGTCCCAGAGGCTGCCATTTAACCTACAGGATTTTCTTGTCGGGAAGGGTTCAAAGATTTGGTCAACCTCCTCCTTATGTGTTGGACATACATAGTATTTTATATGTCATATAGTACTTAAAAATATGCGTTTGTGGGTGCTTATGAATTGGCCAGAATGTACCCACACATGGCATGAGTTACTTGAAACGATATTTTCTAGAAGGAAGAGGCTTTTTGTTTCTCTGTAATTACAACAATAAATGTGTAGAGAAGTCAGGACACCATCACTCCTAAAATATGCACTATAAATCACTTAATTTATCATTTTTGCCCCTAACCGCCATAATGTTCTGATTCTTCTGTTTGTTCTGATAAAATAAAAAAATAACTAAAAAATAATGAAAATACTTACCGAAAAATAGCAATGGAAAAATAAATGAATGAAATATGAATGAATACATACAATTCATGCATACAACATGGTTTTGTATCCCACGTGGTGCTAAAAATGGCATGTGCTGACTTTGAAGCAATTTTCCACGGAAATACACTTCAATGGTATTACAGTCCAGTGCATTTCATAATAATCTCTCGTATGCATTCTGCATGGGTGCCCTGTCTCTTCTGTGATGGAAGCAACTATTCAAACAGGATGTATCACGGCAATCAGATGTCGGATAAGGTTATTGGATCGGTTGTATTCATTCACAATTTTTTTGTTTACTGTGGTAATTGGACACAGCTGCATCATTTCGACCAAACAAGTTACTTGAAGTATGCACATTTTGTGTTTTGACACAATAGATAAAACGGGAGGTGGGAGGAGTTGTTTGTTGGGAATCACCAATTTCAATCCCTAAAGTATACCAATGGTCTCGATGACTCCTCCAGAGGCTGAGAAGGAGCTGCGAGTGCGCAGACTCCACATGAAGTGGCTCTATGCTTAAATAGTCTGCAGCAAATTAGCCCAGCACAGTACATGATTTAGACCAAGAGAGCTCATTTCATTCGTCACATGTGGCCTGCAGGCCCATCGGTTTCAACGGTCCAATGGTGTCGCTTGCCCCCATTACTTTTACAGTTTATTTGGTTTGCCTCAAAAGGGGAATCAAAGTCATAAATGAAACCTCAAATGCAGCCCATTGTAATTAAGAGGTTGCCGGATATGCTAGTAGTCGGAGGCCGTGGTGGAGAAGATGGAGTACAAACACGTAAACAAGCTAGGCAGGGGTTGTTCCCTTTTCAGAGGCCGATGCCCAGTATGTTCTGAAGTGGTGGACTTAATGGCTAGGACTAGGACTGGATGTTTTTTTCTTTCTCTCAAATGTATTTTTGTGTTTAACGATGGTGAATGGTGAGTATCACACAGGTCAAAGTCGGTTGGCCACAAAGCATGTCCTCCAGCAGCACGGCTCGGACCACTCTGGGGTCAAAGCATACCAGCTGATCTTCTGAGAACATCCACGGCCTGTTCAAAATGTCTGGAAGATCCAAGGTCACAAGTGATTTCACTTCATAACAATTAGAGCGACTCAAGCAGCTGTTCCCCTAAGCTGCTGTTATGGTGATCAATTGCTGCAACTGAGGCGCAATGCAAGCACATTGACTTGCTCAGAGGGTCAGTAAGAGCCACTCTATTCTCTCCAACTTCTTTACCCTGTCTCCACCTCCTTAGTTATTAAGGCAATAAGCCATGAGAGGCCATTAGAAAAGGTTGATGGAAACGTTCAATTTTGGAAAAACTTTTTCGCAAAAACTAAATTTTGCAAAAAAGTTTTTAACACTCGCTTGAGGTGGTTTTTGCCTTTTTTAATGTGCTAAATGGGAGATGGAAACATGTTTGCTGAATAACTTCTGATGTAGCGAACATTTAACTCACATGACTGAGCCGCTGTTTCTGCGTACAAACATGGCTGGTAGCAACAGGTACGTGTGGACCGATGAGGAGACCAAAATATTCCTTGGTCTCATCCATGAAAAAAACATTCTCAGATGGCCAAGTTGACTTGTTCTACTGTTTATTACAACCATGTATAACATAGCCTATAGCGCCTATTTCTGACGAAACTACACTTTGCGTAGCCTAGTTTATTCACTCCAAACCAGTTGATGCGCATTTTCATTTTTTTTCTTTTGTGCAACACACAGCAACATAAAATGCAATAATTTATTGAAAACAAATCATCATTCTTCGGCCAAGCATTAGTTCCTCAACACAGCAATATGGTTGCCAAAATGACTAGAATACAGGCTAATTAATAATACTCAAAATTAATGCAGTCACAGGTGTATTTGAGTATTTTACAACTACTTTGAGCCAATCATAATCAAGGACCGGCACTATCTGTGTAAGTTATTCATTCCCCACCAACAGATTTCACAAACGGTATGAATGACACTGTTCAAGCGACTGTCAAGCTAGTGTCTTTATATTATTGTGATCCCTATTGTTCCCATGAAGCCCCATCTTGGCCAGGAATCAGAAGTTCTCGCCAGCAAGCGGCTTTAGTCTAATCCCTCCTTTCCTGTGCACGGTACTAGATTACGTTGCACGGCTTCAGGGATCTCTAGTGCACAAACAAACATTATGAGAAATTCTTGTCGCCGTATCACGCCAGTGGACAGGTAAACACACGTCTCTGGGCATTTGAACAACCCTTATGTCTCAGTGGATACTGGAATCCCCCTGAGCCTGACCCCTGCCTTCTGGTTTGTGGAGCACAATATCATCATCATGAGGTCAAACAAATGACCTTTGAACTCTTAAAGCCTGGCCCGGAATGGTCGAATGTTGTTGGACTTCCCATGTTAAACATGTCCATGTGCCCTCTTGACCACGTGATCCAGCAAATTGCGCTGTTATGCTGATGACACCCCTTTGTATATCTGTACATAAGAACCTCTTGAGAATAGAAAAGACTGGAGGAAACACAACGGTCTATGGCAGGTGCCATACGAACAATCACTCAGATTTTACTCATTTACTACTTTGTTCTAACAGTCAAGATGATTTCACCCTTTGTCTGCTTCTCTCAATCACTTATCAACCTTATTTTATTACACTTGATTTAAACTTTCACAACAAGCAAAAATATTTAACAATAAACAATAATGTAAAAAGTATTTTCAATATAGGTGCGGCACAACAAAAGGCAAAAAGGAACCAATGATAGAGTAAAAAAACATTGTTAAAAAGATGTTAAACATGTCATTGGCACATGGGATCAAACCATCAACGCTTTAGGGATTGTAATGAAACAGGTTGCAGCTTTCATCAGCTCTGGTAGAGCCTTCCAGAGTGTAGGAACCTTGACAGGAAGTGCTCTCCTTTAGTTTTGAGCCCAGCCCTGCCAGAGCCAGTTCTGAGGCTGCAACCTGTCTCATAGAGAGATCAAATGTCTGAGATGTTAAGAAGGGCCTTAAAAGTAGCAATACAGGCAGGCAGGCTGGCATTGCAGAGGCTTAAACTGCTAACTGATTCGGACCTCTGACTGAGGCAGATGCACAGGGAGCTACAGTAGAGCAAGATAAGACAAACATGTGTATGGTTTCCTGCAAATCAACAGGTGAAAATCTTTTAACTTTGTCTATCTGGTGTGTGTAGTTGATAGCTGGTTTAAGCAGCATGTGGTATGGTCAACTGCCAAATGCCACCTAAGTGGCTTTGCTGGGCTCCTCCGACACATAGGACACAGGTAGTTGTTGTATAAATCCAGTTTATTGGTGGCTTTGCAAGATGTTACAAGCCAGAGCAGTTGGAATATGCTGTCATGACAGAGGCTCTCTCCCTGAGTGTGTGTGCTTATGCAGAGTTTAATCAGTCTGACTCGGGTCAGGTGAGGCTGTTTAAACCAGCTATCAACCACACACACTCCAATGTCTATATTTCATGAATGCTAAAATTGGAGAGTTGTGTGTGTGTGCTGTATGAGAACATATATACAGCTGTGTGTCGTCTGGAAAAACAGTGAAATTTAACATTGGGTTGTGTAAGGATGATTTAGGAGCATGTAGATTAAAAGAAGTCTTGGCCCATCAGGCAATATCAGAGATTCTCACCAGCCATTCGTCTTTGTTATTTATCTCTATGACCAGGGGGACTCCTTCCTAACCACTTAACCCCTCAACAACCATTTCTTTGAAGGTTTTCTTTACATCATGAAGAAAACATCCTAGAAAGTGTTTCTTAAAAGCATTTACATCATAATGCTCGCTGTTGTTTCATTGCATTGAAATGTTAAACAGAGTTTTGCATGATGCAGTGTTTATTCTCTGTACCCCTGTCTGAGTTATAATATTTGACGCCATAATTCTCTTGTGGATTTGTCTGCCGAGGGACTGCGGAAATGTAGCTATATCGCTAACCCTGGGACAGTCAATGACTGTCCATTGTCCCTGGTAAATAAACTAATACAATAAAATCAATAATAATAAAACGTATAAAATATGGACCTCTTACGGAGGATATGACGATATGAAATAAGTTGAGTTGAATGGCAAACTCCTGCTGAGTCAGCCAGTCTGTGGTCAGCCTTTTTGGGTTTTTTTCAGTGCCTGGTGGCACCACTTACCTCGCTGACTAACACAGACTCTTAAACAATGTCTGAGTCTTTTCTCGCTCCTTTTTCCACCCCTGCGGTCATTTCACAACTATTCACCGATACATTTACAGCTCTTCATTAGCCATTTGAAGAGGCTGGATCAGTCTTATCCAGAATTACTGGGGCAGACAGTTTTGTATAAACGAAAGTCCTGGGATATTTGTATTTTGTTTTTGGATGTACTCCAGCGAGAGGGAGTTTTTACTCCAGTGGAGCAAACCGCGTTGCCAAGAGATACCCGGGTCACACAGATCAAGGGCTGGGGGAATATGTCTCCTCTGACTCTTAATCCCTCCGCTGGTCTGCCAGGCAGATGTTACACACACATGACACGCATAGAAACACATGGATACACAAACACACACGCGTCCGCGCGCACACACACACACACACACACACACACACAAACAAATACACATATACAGACACACCCGAGACATAAATGAGACACAGACACACATAGATACACATATACAAACACATATACACATATGCACACACACAGGAAACATACATTAGACACACACACATGCACTCACCCTATACACAAACGTGCACAAACTTTCTCTATCACACACACACAACCTGCGGACACGGATACACACTCACATGCACATACAAAGTGTAAGTATACATGGATAACCTCACATCAACACACACCTACACACACACAAAGCCCTGACTTTGTAAAATTGTTACATCCTGCCACAGTTATTGGGGCCTTTTTCTGAATTCCACGAGCAACCGTCTCAGATATTCTAACTATGTCCCTGCAGGGGGAGAGAGAGAGAGAAAGAGAGAGAAAGAGAGAGAGAGAGAGAGAGAGAGAGAGCCTGGGGGATGGCTCCATTTCACCTTGGTCCGACTCCCTCCCCCCCGCTAAAGAAAACCCATATGCTTCTACCGACTAAACGTGGACAATTATTCACAGCACAAGCAACCCCATTGTATGTGAGCCCCTTGTGAAGTGGGTTCATGCTAATGTTGACTAGACGAGCAATAAATACTCATGGATACTTTACACTATAGAGTCATCATCTGCAGCGTATGTTTTGTATTTGTGTGTGAGGGAGCGAGAGAGAGAGAGAGAGAGAGAGAGGGGAATGAAAGAGAAAGAAGAAAAGAGGGGTAACTGTAACTTGAGAGACTTAGGAAGATGAAGAGGCAGTTCAAGACTCGGAAAAATCATACAGCATAAAACTGCCCTTGTCTCCTTGTTAAAACAGAGACAACCACTGCCTTAAAAATGCAGACAAAACAAAGTAGGAAAGTCAGCCATTGTGGTCTCTTCCACGTCGTACCAGTCATACTGTGTTCATTTAAAATTGGTTTCAAATGAAATATGGACAATGTGGAGCGAAGAAAATGAGTCACATTGTCAAAACACATTTTTAGACAATAACGTAATAAAGGAAGGAAGCTGTATATATACGACCACTGTTAGCTGTATGATGATCACCTAGCAACACGGCCATGGATTTAGCCGTCGCTAAGTGATTTGCTTGCCAACACATATTCGGTTGTGACCTCTACTCTGGCTGTTCAGGTTCTGGCCATGATTAAGGTCGCTGCTCCCACTCAGGTAGGGCGCCTGGGGACTGAGTAAAGTGTCGGGCGCGTCTACAGCCCCTTTTATACAGAGATCCCAAAATATTGTCATAAAGATGATCCATCATTATGCTGGCTCTGCTTTTTGACACAGAACCAAACAAAGCCGACGTAATTCCTCCTCTGTGTGTGCTTTCACATAGTAGGCCAGCGTTCAGGAAATCAGAGGCGTGACGTGTAACACAACAGCGTCGGTGCCTGGCTCGACGTCTAACAAACGGGTCGGGCACCAACGTCGCTTTCTAAACAATAATGGCAGGTGGACTATTGAGTTTTGAGGTGCATTTGCTAGCCGTGCACATTCACACCACTCTTCAAACGCGTTACAATGGCGAAATCTGTGCGAGGAATGTGTTTGTGCGATCGGAGTCACGTTGGAGGACAGATTGAAGATAGGCAGGGAGCGGTTGTCGCACACACATGACAAGTCGTCGAAATGTCACACCGCTGTCCCGCCATGCCGGTTCACCCATTTTAAACGGACGTCGATTCGGCTCTGTTACTACCTCCGCTGCCGGCTTAAAGGCGGAACAACAATGCCCCCCCCGTTCCGTGTCTGTACGTACGTTTGTGAACAGGCTGTGTCATGTTTGTGGGTGGGTGTGTAGGGGTGGGGGGGTTTCGATTGAAGTTTATGTTATTTTGTCTAACTTTTACAACCTCCCTTTGTCAGATCATGCTGCCACGCTTAAGTTTGTTTGGTCTACATTTTGATCTCCAATAGTAGTTGGTAATTGTATACTTACCCTAGCTATCCATGCTGTATACCAGAAAGGATAGCGAAACCAATTATGGTGCACTTAGAAACGTGTTCTGTTGACATCCTTGCTGTACCGACAGTGATATATTGTTGTTTTACTTTCTCCTGACAAATGTAAGTCGCTTTGGGCAAAAGTGTCTGCTAAATGGCCAAAACGTAAATGTTTTGGGAAGTCCATATCCGTATACTGTACATGAAAGACATGTATGAAGATTTGGGAAACCTGCTAACACAAGGTATGGGAATATTGACATGTTCAACATAATGTGAATCAAGGCACACAAAAAAACGATGGGTGGGGAGGGGGGGGTGGAATATAAGTGAAATAAAGTAGGAAGAAAGTTGCGGGAAGTAAGTAAAGGAAAGTTAGTAAGCGAGTGGTTGAATGGCGGGAAGAGCATGTCTAGACTCTTGGGTGGCTTAAAGGAGCTCTGTCTCTTTCATGTGTACATTTGCAATACTTACTGGACTATTCCTGAGCAGGCTTAGGGCCGATAAGTGTCATCATAACATCATCTTAGTGTGTGTGTGTGTGTGTGTGTGTGTGTGTGTGTGTGTGTGTGTGTGTGTGTGTGTGTGTGTGTGTGTGTGTGTGTGTGTAGTCGTGGCAGACCCTCCATATTCATACCTCATCTTCCTCCCCTTCCGTTCATATCCTCCCCATGTACTCCCTTGTGTCCCCCAATCTCTACTCTCTCTCTCTCTCTCCCTCTCTAGTCACATTTCCTCTATTCATTTTCCATCCCCTTTGGAGAGTGCTGGACCTCACCACCTTCCAAACAGATGTGTGTGTGTGTGTGTGTGTGTGTGTGTGTGTGTGTGTGTGTGTGTGTGTGTGTGTGTGTGTGTGTGTGTGTGCATGTGTGTGTGTGTGTGTGAGAGAGAGAGAGAGAGAGAGAGAGAGAGAGAGAGACTTAGAGGGGAGAGACTAGAATGGAAGGAACAGAGCTAGAAGGACTGATAGAGAGAGGGGAGCGAGAGGAGAGAGAAAGCAAATGAGAAAAAGAGTGATTATGTACAAGAGGAATTGAGAGATGGAGAGAGACAAGCGTAGATTCAGTCCCAAGAAGAGATTTATACCTGGATGTCTGACGTTAGATGCTAGCCAGCGACAGATACTTCCTCTCAGAGGGAAACATGAACAAAAAAAACACAGCCTAGAATTGCATGTTCCTGACATTTCAGCAAGGGCGAAATAGTGAGTCACACATTGGGGGGGGTGGGGGGGGACCAATCACATTGGGAGTGTGTGGTCTTCCAAGTACATAAACTCAGTGTTAACTTTGAACCAACTATGTATTCCACAATGTCTGGGAGTACAGCTTAAGGTACATAGAGATGCACTTACACGTTAAATAGTAGTTGTGAACAGGCCGGCAAAGTCAGATCGCTTGATGTTACGCTAAAATATGGGGCGGTGGGGGGGGGGAAATTAGCTCTCTTTGAATATTGGCGGGGACAGGCCCCCCCCCCCCTCCAGGAATTTCACCCCTGCATTTCAAGTTACTGCATTGAACTGTATGTCACTGAAACAAATTGACGGGGTCTTAAATCACCCAGTCCACATTTGCTGTGCTGGAAGTGGTTAACTCAGTCACATGGAAAGCATTGCCATGTTTCAGTTGGGGATTTCTAATAAAATAGTGAGGCAGCACTTCTTCCCATGGGACCAGGGGACAATATAAAGGAAAGAAGTAGAGAGACTAAGGGGGGTTATATGGCATCATATGGGATCTGGTGGCACTTATTAAGATGTACTACCCGCTAAGAACATACACCCAAATACTTGTTAAAATGCAGCATGGTAGGCAGTACACGTCTGTAGTGTTCAACTTCAGAGAGGGAAGGAAGGAGCCATAGGGATTAAACACAATTGCTTAAATGTTTCATTGGCCACTGATGTAGTTTGGCGTCTAGCACCGTAAACCATTACTCACACAGCGGAGGTCATGTCAGGGTATGATAGTGGGGAAACTGTCGCGGAGGTGACTGGCGGCAGACCCAAATACAGAATAATAGGCAGCAGGCTAAGTCTTTCAATAGGTAGAAGAAAATACTGGAAACTCAGGTAGAAAACTGTGAACAAAAAACTTTACTTGACTCAAAAAGAAAAAACAGGCTTAAAATCACTGAACTTGAAGCAGTAGAAAAGTAGGAACAAAAAGTAAGTGAATAATAATATCCAAAACTTGAAATCTCAGAAGATAACAAGCTGGTAGCATGTAGCATAGTCAGGTTAAGACATGTGGCTTCAAGACCTGGTGAGACTAATCACTAATTAAGAGTCAATCATGGAATGTGGAGGCAACCCCTTACAGGAAACAAGATTTTAACAAAGATGAGATGAGGCTAGTGGCTATGGGTGATCAACTCCAAGCTGGAAGGAACTGGGTTCGATCACTAGTGTCCGTAACCTCCCTGTAGGCATCCTTGAGCAAGATGCCCTAACCCTACCTGCTCCTTAATGGCCTGTTCCTCTGAATGATTAAATAGTGTGATTAAATAATAATTTGGTATCCACATTTGGTAGTTTGGTCATTAAATCAAATGATGAAAGTCTAATTGTTCAGAACACACAGATTGGAATAGTCTTGTCTTATTCGTGTTATTTCATTACAAGAACAAGAATATATTCTGGACAAGCAACACATTTCACACATGCACTGCAACCCTGAACTTATCTAGACATTACCCGGAGTCAGGGGCGGACTGGGAACAAAATTCGGCCCTGTCAATTTTGCCCTGGACCGGCCTTGGAGTTGCGCGATTGTTGACGGGGGGGGGGGGGGGTGCTGCGCGATTGTTGACGGGGTTCTTCAAAAAATCGAAAAAAAAACACACGGCCGTTCTGGACTTCTCCAGAACTCACAGATGGCCAGTCCGCCCCTGCCCGGAGTATCCGTTGTATGTGAGAAAGCAAATGTCTGAATCAGTTGAAGCGGACATTAAAAAGATTTGTCCCTGCCCACATCCATGTGTAATTGACTGAGCCCATGTGTAAAGAGCAGGTCATTGCAGGTCATCTGGAGAATTCTCAGCGACTATATCTTGTTCTACATACTCCAGTGCTGTAGGGGGCGGTAGATGCAAAGAAGAAGAAGAACGTTGATGACGTTTTTATTGTACGACTGGGGCGAAACTTCGTACTCTTTGCTGTTTGCCTGTACATTGCTTTCCACTCTTTCGTTGATATTGCAGAGAAACACTGCAATTTCTGCAGCATACTTTTTGCGTCACGTCCTGCCTGCTGCACGCTCTACCCATGTGCCACCCTGGACCTGATTCTCTGGACATTGTCTGGAGTTCATATGTGAAAATGGCTCTTGGCTTCAAATGTTAGGGTCATGCGTAGGGTCAATGTGCAGTCCAATGTGTGCTACTTAGGGTGAAGCTTGCACCAGCTCTAGAGGTAAAGGGATTGTCTACTGTTGTTGACTACATCCCCAATGTTAACTGCCTGCCATCAGTGCCACGTCGAATGAGCATTCTGTCAACTTTGTAATTTTGGCTGGGAAACGCTGCCATATATCAATGGAAGACCTTGTGCTCCACAGCCACCAGACGTGGTGCGTCCAATGACAAAAAGTTTCACAAAGCTCCCTGTGGAGCACATATAACTGCAAGTTGACGTGGCACTGATGGTGACGCAACACAGTATTTTCGGTGTAAGGCTGGGGTTGTGAAGGGGGAAGAATAAATGTGGAGCACTAGAAGTTAAAAGAACACAAAGTAAGATTTTTTTTTCGAGAAGGAGTAGCTACTAGATGGCTCCTCAGTCTCCTCCTGACCCATACCCTGTATGTTTTTAGTTTGTGTGTGCCATGCTGATGTTAACATCCTTGTGGTGCCTCTGGAGGCTTGTGTCCACACACGGGCCTGTGAATGATGTTGAAACGACTTGTGAAGTTTAAAAACAACAGGATTCTCACCGTGTTGTCAGGTTTGTATTTTTTTTTCAAAGCGTGACCATAGCCGGTGTTGCAGTTAATAGTGGTCAAGACGATGGTCTAGTCTAGTCCTCTCAAGCGGGTTTACTAGGTTAGAGTGGAGTCAGAGCACACATTGTTATGGGTTTTGTGGTATGTATTGGACCCGGCACTAAAGAGGCGGTAGGTTTCGGAAGGGCGGGAGGTGGCCACTGTATCCAACGCTATATTGAGAACAGATTTTGCCCAATTTCCCCAGAGCTCAAGAAAAAGCTTAGATGGCACGATGACTCAGCTCTTTCATCTGGCGATATGAACAAATGTTTTTTCTCTGTTTTTATTTAACAAACTCGTGAAAGAAAACCAAAAACATTGCACGGCAATTCTAAATACGTAAGCATTTCCTGTTCACTAAATCTATATCTTGTGAATATGTTCATATTATCATCATAGAAAAACATCGGCAACAGCAAAAATAGATTTGGTATCTTCTAAAAGCCTTTGACATTATGACCCTTTTCTGTTGAAAACATATTTTTATACCATTTTATACAACATTGCGGGCGAGCTGAGTCTACTATCGGCTGTCACGGAGCAGGGTTACAGTTGATAAATCAACTCCTACACCCCAAATTACAAATCACAAATCACACGTATAATTTGCATGATTTGTAGCATAACACTTGCGGGGACCAGCTGGGGACCATCACCATGAAACGAAGCTGAACGTCGAGCTACAAAGACGGGCTAAGAGAGAGACGGGTAGTGCATGGATTTATTTAGAGAGAGCCCTCTGCGTAAACACAACGAGCTGCTGTGTTTGAATTGGGCTGACATTGGACACTTATTGTCTCTCTTTACAAATATGTACGCTCTCTCTCGCTTTCTCTCTCGCTCTCTCTCTCTTCGCTCCCACACCGTTTGTTTGACAAGACAATCAAGCTGTTTGCGGATGTAGCTAAACACCAACCCTTTTGTTGGTGTCTCTGGGGAATTTTAAACATGGCTGCTATTAGCATTTAGCTATTATGGATTTAGTTATTAGCGTTTAGCTATTAGTGTTTAGCTATTAGCGTCGGTCGGTGTTCATGCTAAACGTCATTGACCATAGAGAGCATGGGCACAAAGTTGATAGGTATCGAATGATCAAAAGATGGTTCCGCTAATCTGATGAGCAAAACCCAATGCTGTGTAAAAAAAGTAACCTTAAGATTGAATCTTGAATCTGCACTCATAGCTGTCCCTGGAAGAAGGGGATCCCTCTTCTCCTCCCACTGGGTTTGGGGGTCTTTTTGTTCCTCGCCCTTCAGTGGACTTATGGTTAGACGGGGTATCGTATAATGTGGGCCTGTGAAGCCCTTTGAGACTGTCAATGTAATTAAGGGGCCAAGACAAACACATTTGATTTGACTTGAGTCAAGGGGATGAAGTTGGCCCCTTGACCACCACAAGGTCCTGGGTTAGGACTCTTCTCTTCTCGGTCACACCAGCACCCGCGTTGTGCCAAACAAGGCTGTAACGGAGCTCTGCAAAACGCAAGAACTGCATGCTGCTGTGTGCTGATGCATGTGCAGAGCGAAGAGGCACCAATGTGATTTTCAATTTGATGTGGTTCGATCTCGTTGTATCAGAGGGGAATACATACACAAAAACATTACTTTTAACTATAATTCAGAGAAATGCTCAACTTTTTAACTTTTTTTGGGGGAAAGGAAGGGTTAGGGGGTGTCATAAAATGTGGCCTGTAAAGCCCTATGAGACTGTAACTGTGGTTAAGGGCTATAAATAAAATTGACTTGACTTAACTGTTCCAAATGATAGCATTGGTGGTGGACCTGCATGAAACTAACTTGGCCTCATGGAGCAATTCATTATCCCACAGTAAACAAAGTGCAACAAACACATCAAAATCCAAATGCAGCGAGCACTTCTGATGTTCCCTTATCACCAGTTAGGTCCGACGTTGTCCTTCTTTGGCCCGTGAACAAGGAAGCAAGCGAGGAAGGAGGAGAGATTCAGAGAAAAGGGTTTGTTCCTGAAGAGCTTGGCCAGACAGATGCATTAGATGAAGGTGGAGCTCATTGTTGGAAAAAACCCTCCTCTCGCGCTCTCTCTCTCTCGCGCGCTCTCTCTCTCTCTAACCCCGCCCACTTCTTCCATTGTTCCCGCCCCCCTTTTTGTGCTCACACACACAGATAGGGTTTTTCCTATATTCTCTCCACAGCCTATCGTGTAATAGCAGAAACATATGCGTGCTGCTGCAGCGCTGACGTGTGTGTGCAGGGAGGCCTTGGGTCCACTGGGAAGGTGGGGGACACATGGTGCGCCGAGAAATACTCCTAATTCTTTTCCCCCCTTTCCCCCGCTTTTTTTTACCTGTTTTCTTTTCTTTTTGTTGTTCTGGCAACCCCAGTCCTCCCACTAACTTCTCTTCTGGTTCGAATGAGTGTTTTTTTGTTTTTTTGTTTGTTTGTTTTTCATTCAGCATAACAGTTCAACGCCCAGTCTGTCTGTCTGTCTGTCTGTCAGCTGCACCAGATATATCCCAAATGCCCAGTCTTGCTACCTATTGCTGGTTTGAACTGCGTTGTATTTGTTTGTGTGTGTGTGTGTGTGTTGAAACAAGTTTACTCCACTCTGAGGTGTTTTCGAAGAGAACAAAAGTCAGACAGCTGCACGTTTGTCTTGGCTTCCACTTTTGAGCAAATTCCATCCCACCCTTCGCTCCGCCTCACGTTCTCACAGCCCACCCCCAACCTCATCCCCATCCCCACCACCACCACACCCCTCCTCTGATTTTCCTCCCTCCATTACACTTACCAAACCTGTTTCTTTCTTTATCTATTAAGACTCAATACTTTCTCTCTGAATTTTCCATTCTCCACCGCGCCACAACTTACACACCTTCCTTCCCTCCACATCTTTCCTTCTCACGTTCTCTCTCTTTTTCAGCTTTACTTTGTACTTGTAACCCGCTCCCGCCGCATATTTTCTCTTGCTCTGGTTCCAATTGTTCTCAAGGCGTCTCTGGATGGCTCCCTTGGATCTCAGCCATTTCATATCTTGGACAACACACTGGTCAGCTTTAACGGCCACGCACTGTAAACAGACTCTCTACAATGAGAAGAAAACCACAAACCACTGAGTGAGAGAGAGACGGTAGACAGACAGACATATACAGTGGATGGATGGATGGATGGATGGATGGATGAAGGGATACGTAGATAGACAGACAGACATACCCACAGACTGTTATACATGGCAAACAGACAGACAGACTGACCGACAGACTCACAGACTGATAGACAGACAGGACATACAGAAAGACAGACAGACATATAGACCCACACACTAATAGACATAACTGACAGACAGAAAGACAGACAGACCCACAGACAGACAGGACATACATACAGGCAGGCATGTGGGAAGACGGCTTTTTGAGTTGTCGTAAATCAAAAAATTAAAAACCTGACTGCGTGCTTTGTTTAGCCATGCTCGGTTATAGTTGTGTGTCGGCTCGTTCTCTCAAGAGTCTCTGTTGTCTCGTGCGTGCAGGGCTTGCGGTGGCGGTGTTGACTGGAGGTGACCATAAAGATGACCCCAGGGGGACCAGAAGAGGTCCTACCAACTGCCCTGTTTGTTCCAGCGGGAATGTAAACAGCAGCCCGCCATTTTCCCCTCAGTAAAAGAAAGACCCCCGCCGCCGCCTCAGTACCCTTGTGTTCCGCGTAACCATGGCAATGCAGACATCCTCTCCATTCCATAAACTATTAATTATTCATTGTGGACATATCGTATTAACTTATATTTCGGTGAAAATACGTGACCATAATTTAACGTATCCACCCATAGTGTGAAAGACCATTGCAGCCATTTTGCGATGGGAGGCAGGGAGAGAAATGTCATCTGTGTTTGGTCTGAAACTGCATATCAACACCCTTTTAACTCAGAAGAGGGAACAGGAAAGGCCGGGGCTTCACTTCTATAGCTGCGCTTGTCTTCTGGAATCAAACAGGGTGCTAAATCTTGGTGCTGCGGGTGCCAGAACGCGTCACATCAAATGGGACGCGGTGCCTAGATTGTGCCTCAGACTAGAGTATAAGTGGATGTGGCTGGGACAGTGTGTGTTTTGTTTTTAGCCAGAGCCTTTTGTAAGGTGATATTCAATTTAGGTGTCAGGTGATATGAAATTAAAATTGACTGATGGTAACATCGTCAGTGTCAGGCACTTTGTTTTTTTAAAGACAGCCTTCAACAGATAAATCTCCACTTGTATCCTGTTAGAAAGTACCAAGAAGAAAGCAATACATCCTAGTGAGTACAGTTGATGTGAAGCCATGTTTTGGTGCTGTTTCATTCTCCCCTCCAATGTTTGGCATTGATGGATTGACTGTTTGGATTCCTGAACTTGATTCGCTGTTCTCGTATGGCCAAGCAACCCCTTTGGTGGAAGGGAAAGTATTGCTGTTCAGTAGGGCCACGTTATTTACGTTGGCCTTACCTTTTCATGGTTTTTGCAAAAACAGGACAAATCAGTCATGAACACATGGAAACTCCTGAAGAAGAACAAGAGCGTGAAAAACGCGACACGAAGAAGAACATGATCTACTGTTTCCAGATCACCTTTTTTCGTTTAAAGACAAGGGAAAAGCCTATTGTAACACCTCATTTCGTTTATACTTCCAAAGCTTCTCAAGATGGAAGCCCTGTCTCTAAGTTAAAAACCTCCTTTTACTTAATGGAAAGCTATTTTTTTTGTTCATTTCTCTGGAACTCACCCAGTAACATCTGTTGTGTGATTCACAGAGTGGGGCTGTTTTTGTGTTGCAGCAGCTACCCCCACTGAGCTCCAGAGGTCACATGCAGGAAAACTGTGGGAGAACGTCATCGTCAGTCGGCTATTACTGACCTGTAGCGACAGCATTTCTGTTTGGTGAATTGCCTAGTTACGTAGCCAACTTACTGCAATTACAACCACTGCATTAACATGATAGAAATCTTGGTTGGCTTGTGTGTATTTTGTACAGCTTATTATGTGGGTTGATTACAGGACTATTTCAAAAACATGGACTTCTACACTCAGTGATTTGGGTTCACACGGTGTGTTACAACAACAATAATACGATTACATAATAATAAGAACATTTGAAAAAGAAATTGAGAAGACATTAAGAAATGAGTCCAAAGTCAATATTCCTTGCATGCTTGGCCAATGAATGTGATTGTGAAGAGCCGAGGTTCAAGAGGATTGGCAGACAGAAGAGAGGGAAGGGAGGAAAGGGAAGAAAGAGAGCTCAACAGTAGTGCTGGACTAGAAGCTGAATGGCCATTGACAAACACAAACTGTAGACAAACTAAATATGCACACTTTATTTATATGTGCATATTCTTTACGAAAGCACAGAGACATTCACGTGTTAAAATGATGTCACACACAACAATGCACGCGCAACACGAATGACAACCAGTAAACCTTACATTTAACACAAAACTTCCCTAAAACTTTGTCTAGTCTGTATACTGACTAGAGTGGAAAAGTGTTTGAATCCCAGCTTGTGGGAGAGAAGCTGATGCAGAGATCTGGAAAGAACCAGGCAGAGGGATGTTTCTGTGTTGAGTCATCCCAGGCACAGTGAGCCATACCCTGGGCAGAGCAGGCCCCTCCCTGGTGTTTCCTGGGGGCGGGGGGGGGATCGTTCTCTCTGTCTCAGTCTTTAACTGAAGGACTTTGGGGGGGAGGGGGGGGGGTCTTATCTTGCAGTCACGATCACCTGAGAATCCATCTTGCCTGGCTGCAAGTTATGCGCTTGACGCCGAGGAACTACAGCGTCATATGGTTCGTTGATCAGATTGGTTGAAGTTAGACGGTGATAGTCAGATGGTTCATCCAATCACCTGCCAAGTATTCTTTTGCAAGCGGTTTCCAAACAGATTCCACGGACGACTTCCCAGATGGTTCTGTGGAATGAACCATCTTGTGCATCAGGTTCGGGGGACGTTGCCCCACCAGGGCAACTGCCCCCCCCCCGACGGGGTCATCCCCAACACCCCCCCATGCCCCGGGAGGCGGAGGACCCCAGCTGGAAGTGGAATCCATGTGGAACTTGAGAGGCCCCCTCTTCTCTGGACACGGAGGTTAACCGTAGGTGGTGACGTAAAAAAAAACACACACACAGCAGACAGACGGACAAACAGGTGTGGGTCTGTTCCCTATAAAGCCGCTTGCTGCTCTGAACCCAGACCCCCATGGAGGCCTGACACCTACACAGACCTCTGTACACGTTTAAATGCTATATTAAAATTCTGTTTGTGCATGCATGCACACATGCATGCATGCATGCATGTGTGCATGCATGCACAAACAGAGACACACACACATGGGCACATACACACACACACACACATACGAGAATGCACACGCACACAAACTCACACACATACAAGAATGCACACACCCAGACACACACATGGGTGTACACACACACACACACACACACAAATGCACACTCACACACATACAATAATACACTCTCTCTCACACACACACACACACACAAGCAGACAAACACACACACACAGATGCCTCAGGTTGGGTGGGCCGGCTGTTTACTGAAACAACAGGAAACATGGCTGTCAACGTCTCAACAATAAGATTGTGTTTCCGTAGCTCGTTGCTGCTGCCGTCCATCCAGCCTCCATTTGTTGACTGTTTACACCTCAGTTCTTCCCAGCGTGGTAAACAGATCCATCTCCACCATCCTTCCTTCTACACATAACCGCACAGTTGTCCATCACAGGCCTTCACCTTTGTGTTTGTATATGTGTGTGTGTGCGTGTGTGAGAGAGCGTGACAGGGAGTTCATCAATTGTATGCATGAGTTGATTGGAGAGTCAAGCCGGGGAACCGTGCCACACGACGGTGCAGATCCCACAGGAACCGCATACGGTAGAAGTTTGCCTTCAGGGATTTCTGCCTAACCCTAACCAATTAGTTGTGTTGCCTAATCCTAACCAAGTAGTTGTGTTGCCTAAACCTAACCAATTAGTTGCGTTGCCTAAACCTAACCAAGTAGTTGTGTTGCCTAAACCTAACCAATTAGTTGCGTTGCCTAATCCTAACCAAGTAGTTGCGTTGCCTAAACCTAACCAAGTAGTTGTGTTGCCTAAACCCAACCAAGTAGTTGCGTTGCCTAAACCTAACCAAACTGCGACTGAAAACTGTAACAAGTCAACCAAGTCTAAAAATAATACACAAACCCCGGTCTCCTTGGTGTAAGTCCTGTGTTTGACCCATGCTATCCACCACGACCTCCTTCCTGCATGTACTTTGTCACTCTTTAATACGTCACCTGACTTGCTAAAGCCTTTCTGGCATAAAGCCCTGAAGGTAAACCCTTCCCTTGTGCAAAGGAAGCCCTACCTCGTACTATTTGAGAAACGTATACATAAGTCTGTTTGTGCCATCCATCTCACACAGATATCCACCGTCATGCACTCATGCTTCTCTCAGTGTCTCACTCCCTCATGTCCTTTCCATCTTATTGCACTCCCCTCACACCCCCCCCACCCATTATACCACCTCTCCCCCCCCTCCCCTCTCTCTCGCTTTTACTCTGCTTGCCTTCACCCCTTCCTTCATAGTATTTTTCACTCTTTGAATGTGTCATTTTCTTACTATTTTATTATTTTACTTACCTGGAAAATAGCAATTAGCTAAAACCTGGTACATTACATCTCCTAGTTATACAAGGTTAATGTTATTTGTACATTGTCCCTGTTCAAATATAGAAATTCAAATTCAAAATCCCCCTTAGATGGCGGGGGGGGGGGGGGTTGGCTTAATGTGGGATTGTGAGAAAGCTGCTGGGCTCTTGCAAGAAGTTTTTTTTTTTTTTTTTTCCTTCTCCCCCTTCTCGACCCCCCTCCCACCATTTTTTTTACTATGCTAACGTGTTCACCGGCTGGGAGATTTTCGCATTCTTTCCACCTCTGTCGGCCTCATGGGTCAAGCAGAACACACTTTTTCCCTTCTCCTCCTCCTCCTCCTCCTCCTCCTCCTCCTCCTCCCGGAGTTAAGGTGAACGTCTGGTTCTGCCGAGCTGCTTACGTCGACATATGAGGTTCCTCTGATGGGGCAGACGAGTGGGCAGACCATCTCGGTTGAATCACTCTTTCCACACACCCCGCCCCCCCCCCCCCCCCCCCCCCCCCAGGGAATTAAAAGCAAAGAAATTAAAAGTGGAAATGGTCTGTCGCTGAACATGTGTGACACAGAAGAATCGTGAGAGTTTGGGGATTGAGGGGGGGTTTGCATTTATGATAATTCATTCATTGTTGCCTGATAGACTGAGAGATGAAAGAGAGGGAGAGAGAGAGAGAGAGAGAGAGAGAGAGAGAGAGGGAGAGATGGTCTGAATGAAGGTCTTGGATGGAAAAAGTGATAAGACAGAAGCTAGAAGGAGAGAATGTTTCACAGCACAATGGATGGACACAAGAATTCCCAATGGCCCATCTGGCTCTCTGGTCTTTTACACACACACACACACACACACACACACACAAAACAAGATGTATATAAACCCGCTAACAGCTGAGCAAACAGGGGAGAAGAGATGCAGGCATGAGACGAGATGCAGTGACCATGTTCTCATTTCCAAATAACTGTAGTGCTCATCTTGTAGTGCTCGTCTTAGTTTACTTTATTAAGTGGAGTATGTCTGCATCTCTCTCTCTGTCTCTGTCTCTCTTGCTCTCTCTCTCTCTCTCTCTCTCTCTCTCTCTCTCTCTCTCTCTCTCTCTCTCTCTCTCTCTCTCTCTCATACCCAGACAGATAGACACATACACATACACACACACACACACGTGCGCACACACACACACACACACACACACACACACACACCATGGTCCTTGCAGCTAAGAGACAGTCAAAGTCATTTGGAACCACAGTGAGTCACACTGGGAACAGGTAGGATTCAACTTTTTCCCATGGTCTAGTGTTAAAGTAATATATAGAATTGCAATACTTAAAAATCGCAATACACATTGTGTGTGTGTGTATGTGTGTGCACATAGGGTGTGTGTATAAGTAAATCCACAGCATATCATGAGCCACAGTTGACTAAGCAACCAAAAATAAGAACGTCAGAGACAGAAATGTGACTTTTTCCACAATGATTTCCCCAGACCACTGGGAGAACCAAGTCATAAAGATTACTGCCACAAGGGTCTCTGGAGTGTGTGTGCATGTGTGTGTGCATGTGTGTGTGCATGTGTGTGTGTGCTGGGGGGGGGGGGGGGGGGGATAATGGCGAACGCGGGTTGACTACAGAGTTCCTGTGGCTGAGCAAAGCTGTTTGATATCTGGAGTCATTTTTCAACTTTTCCTCTACAAAGACGCAAAACTTTGACGAGGATTGAAGAGGGTGAGGTCATTTGTTTATTCTAGCCTGGGGGTTCAGGTTGACTGGGGGGGGGGGGGGGGGGGGGTGAGGGAAAAGGGGGGGGGGGCTGTGGTGTCAGGTAACCCTGTGTTAAAGGGGTTGGAGTAAAATGATGACCGCTGACCGAGGGTCACCAGGTAATGAAAACAAATGTTAAAAAAAGGGTTAAAAAACATCCCATCATTGTATTCCTCTTTGCTGCTTCGTCTTATCTTCTCCGCTTAAAACTACAACCTTCACATCACAAGGAAAAACACGTAAGCCATATCATTTTCTCCAAAAGGATGAAAGCTAATGAATGACACGTGTCCCAAGTTGCTAACCTCACTGTTTACACCCGTAGCTGACTGAGTGACAATCGTGAGATAATGATAAAAAAAACAAGACCTGGCCACTCTTTTAAAGTAACAGTGCTTTGTTTGTTTGAGTTATTTTTTAAAGGTTCAACTACAGCTCTTCTTACCGCGTCTTAAACATGCTCAGATGTCTTGAAGTGCAAAAAACTAGGAAAGGGGGGGGGGTTGGGAAAAGAATAACAAAATTGGCGCAAAACACAGGAGAGAGAGAAGAGGCCTTTAATAAAACACTGGCTGCTTTTTCTTCACACGTCCTGACTGAGAATCACTGCCACCTGTGTTTTCACAGCAAAATAGGCCCCAATCAGGCGAGATCAAGTCACTTGTTCATGCATCCTAAACGTATTGGTCCACACATACACTCTTCTAATGTATGTTAATTCATGTGCATGCCAAAATAAGATAAGCGATTATTTTATTCTGTTAGACACTGTAATATACATTCTGATTGTAGGGTTAGGGTTAAGTTGTCATTGCACACACACACACACGTGCAGGAACAGATAAATAATACATTGTTTTGTAAATACCACACACACACACATTTATTTGTAATGCAATTACACCATTTATGTGCATAGAAGTTTTCTAAAAACAGTTTACAAAGCACTGCTACATATAAAACCAGCAGTAAAATGCAACCATACAGCCCAGTTACACGACACAAATGCAAAACCAGCACAATTAAAATCAGTAAAAGAACCACAAAAGGCAGAGACAATAGTAAAAAGAAAATCACAAAAAAACGCAATAAAAGCTTTTTCATGGGCTGCCGTGGTCACAGCAAAGGGTATCCCAAACAAACTGCCAGCCATGAAACTGCTGGCAGTGTATGACCGCAGCAGGAGGAGACAGCAGGGTAATCCATGCACACAAAGCTGCCCATGGCACTCATTAGCCACTTTGAACCACAGACAAAGACATGGACCATGCCCAGACGGATCTAGATTTGGTTCTGTGCCCCCTGTGTGAGTGCCTTGTGGTATGTTCAAGTGTCAATATCTGCCAGAATTCACTAGTATTAAGGTTTAGCTTTCATTCGTTTATGCCCGATTATGTTCTCGCCATGATCCCATACGTAGTTGTCAGGTGGGAACTGCAATGTTGTGCCCCAAGTGTTTGAAAGTTTTTACAATCTTCATCCTGTTTTTCAACAGGACGCACTAAAAGAATGGCTCACTCAATTTTGAGTCGATTTCACAAATTTGCTTTGTTCAAGTGGTGAGCTCGGTTGAACAGAGCTCCCAGGAATGTAAGTATGGCACCAGACTGAGTACTTGAAAAAACGCAATGCATTCTGGGATATTGCAATACTTCTCATTGACAAGGCTACGTCATTACGGCCACTACATCAGACCAACAGGCTGTGAGAGGGTGAAAGAAGCCTTTTCACTAGAACACAGGTCAAGTATTTCCTGGGGATTGCTGGATGCTATCAAGGAATTGTCCAAAATGTATCTGTGAGGTCCAGTCCTATTGAGAGTTTAAAACACATGTGGCTTGAGGATGCACATCCACAGTGTAAAAACCACCATGACCACAACATTGTCGTCTTTCTAGATTCGGAGTATACCGAATTGCATATCTCCCTCATTGCCACTATATCTCCTTTGACACAGAAAAGCACAGTGCTTCACATCCGCTTAGCCAAGTGTATTGCCAGGGTGCGCCTGCGTGGTACTCCACACAAACTGATCCCATCAGTTTTGCCATCAAGGTGATCATAATATGATGATTATTGCACAGCCATCCCACTTAACAGTGGCACCATCAGGGTGGACAGGGATAGGATATACTTACGCATATAGTGTGACACAGTGATGACCAAAAGGACAAGCCAGCCATCCAACGTGACACAAGGGACATGGTGCAGCAGCAGAGGTTGAGATGAGTCAGGGGTAGCCAATCAGCCAGCTTAATTGTCCAAAACAATGGAGCCCATCAACATGTATGTCCTTGATTTCACAGAATCACCTCAGGTAACCAAAGCTCTTTTTCAATGAGTAAGATAATGTTTTTCACACAACCCAGCACAGTTCTAAAACTACATTTTACAAAATGTTCATTAAAAAAATAAATAATACAATCATGAAATAAATACTACTTCAATATTATTATAGCTGAACTTGTGCTGAATTCAAAAAGTCATGTGACTTTGGAAAATGCTGCTTACTTTTGTTCAAATTAAGAACAAAATCAGAGCATGCCAAAATCATCAGAGTGTCTGAAAACACCCTCAGACCCCAGAGGTGTAACAATGGACTGTGTGCTAAGAAGTAACCTCGTTCCCAGGCCTTCTCATCTCACAACAGTACACCTGGAATGGGGTGCTTCAAATGTGTGTTATTGCTGAGAGAGAGAGGGCGGGACTTCCGCGCATGCTTCAGAAGGAGCGATATCCGTTTCAGTAGCATGAATCGGATATTGCTTTGTCAAATTTTTTGTCAAAACAACTCCATATTTATTGTCCTTGTCTTTGTTGTTTGTTGTTCTTTTCCAGTTCTTGTCTTCTCGCTCCAGGAACTGGTTGTTCCTGGAGTGACTGGTGTACTGGCGAGTTAGCGTACACAGTTTCTGTTTGGACAGAAACCACACAGGCCTGTCCAATGGATGCAGCACTCACTGAAAAACGTATATGGAAATGCTCCTAAATAGAATTGTTCCACTTGTTGTGCTTTTTATCCATTGGGTTACCTTCACCTTGATTTGGGAGATCCTGCTTTTGAGCTCCACATCAAGGTTGTAGAACCAGGTATATTGAGTCCACAGAGCCATACAAGTTTCTTAGGAGCATTGGTTATACAATTTTAAATGTCTCGTACACCTATTTATTCAAGGAATTAAATGTCCCTCGGATGTGGAAGCCAGGAGATACTCAACTGGTCCAATGTTCCTTCGACAATATAAGATGCTACCAAGAAAAACATCTGGCAGTCGTCTCAGTTTGTCAGGCCTTGAACCGCCTGTCTTCATAGGGACGCTCCAAAGTCAATCTCATCTCCTCTTGGCCTGCTGCTTCTGTAGCTGACTCAGAGTAAACGTCACTCGTAATTCCTTAAGAACACCATCAGAGTAGCTGGAGTCATTTGGCGTAGAAGTTGGACCATTGTTGTCTTCCAATCTCAGTTTGCGACTTTTGTGTTGAAGGTGGAGGTGTCTGACAACCATTGGTACATTTCCATGTCCATGATGGAGTTTCGCAGAGCTCTCTTCCCAAAACTACTTGGACATCCCTGAAGGAAGTGATCCCACCGATGTGCTCCATCTCAATGTTTCTTTCCAGTCCCTCACTGGGAGATCTCCCTTCCCTTTTGGGCACAGGGTTAGGGGTTCTCATGAAATGTAGGAATGCTAAGCGCTTTGAAACTAGGTGGTTTTTGCAAATAAACTGGACTGCAATTGATTATTTCATTTGTGGGGAGGCTCGGGCTGTCCAAGTAGCAGTAAGATTCCTGGGTTTTTGTTATCCTCATTAACTCTGGGCCACAAATACTCCACTAGTACAATCGGGGGGTGGCTGGCTCACGTGTCTCCTGCAATCTCAGTCTGTTCTGCAGCAGTGCCAGAGGCTAGTTGGCGACCATGACCAACAGTTTACAGGAGTTTGGTGCAGCCAGACCTGGCATCATGCCACGAGAGAGTGCCAGCCCACAAAGCTACATACGTTGAAACCCCAACACCGCTTGTACATTGGTTTGCATTATCCTCTCTTGGTTAAATGATTTGCGATTGCGTGCTTAACTTCTTATTGCCCGAAATGGTGGTTACCTTGTCACCTGCCGACTACGTGTTTGTGGAGTGTATGTGGACTGTGTGTGTGTTGTGTGTGTTGCTGGTTTATCCTGGGTGCCATGATTCCTCATGCACCACAGGTGTGCAGCCCCACCCAGCCCAGAGTCTATCAGTCTGACTCAGGCCAGGTGAGGCTGTAGACCAGTTATCAACCACACACACTCCACATAAACTCCACAGCGTTGATGCGACACACCTGTTCTTTGCTTATTGAAACTGAATGAAAGGGGCGTTTACAGCTGAACCGGCAGCTCTACCCCCTAATGAAAAGAACCCCAAAGCTATTTTTTAAAGGTAGGGTCAGGGGGTTTGGTTCTCAATGGCTTCTGCATGTGAAATGTTTGTAATTCTATGGAATTGAATGGATGAAAAAAATGGTTGTGAATGGTGCAAGTTGTTTAGTAAAAAAAAATGTAAAAACCTAAAGATGTGTTTGGGCGGAGGGTTGCCTTGATTGACAGGTCACTCAGGTCCGGATCTTTTTCTCTGATTGCCAGTTCTGCCCATTATTCAGCCGCCCTAGCTAAGCACCTCGGCAAGTCTCTACAATATCCACAAAGTTATGTTAGTTTTCCTGTTTCAACATGGGCATGTATTCATGAAGCCAAAAGAATAATATATGTCTTCATATAGTCTATGGTCACAACCACCATTTATTCTTGCTTAGTAGGCTCCAGGAGGCCAGTACCATTCTTCAAAGGTTAATAAGCAAGACCGTTGTAATAAATAATTGCATTAGCTTAGTTACCAATGTTGAAAACAAGCAAGGGAAAGGGAAACAATGTGGTTTACACGGACTATACCCATTGTGAGATTAATTCCACATGTTTGTAATTTAAGCAATAAGCCACGAGAGACTGTGGTTTAGCGGAGTGCCTCAAACTGACCTTACTAAAACGGTTACTATAGACTAGTAAAATTTCACAAAATAAACACACAGGAACATAATGCAAAATGCAGTCATTTATTGAATACAAATAATAATTCTTCCACAAAGCAATATAGTTGCCAAATGGTTGTCAAGCAACACAGGCTAGCATACTTTTTTGAGATTGGCGAAGCATTAATACTAAAATTGAATTGTTATGCGGTCACAGGTCTGTGTTTATAGGGAATACAAAGGAACAAAGTAGCTTGATATGGCATGACTTAAATACATAACATGGACTTATGGAGATTGTATTAATATTTGAATTATACTTTGTATCTCAAAATATCCCACTCCCACAACCCTTGTTGTTCAGTCAGGAATGGGGGTCCTGGGGTCCCTGTATCTTTGCCCCATCACCCCCATCATCACATTACCCAATGCCCCTCTCTCCTGGTACTCAAACTGAGCGATACCCAGTACCACGTTACTACAAAATCTCTCCTCATTTCTCAATTTGTTCATTTCGTTGGACAACAGTGCCCCCCCAACTTAAAGCATCTTGGAAAATATAATAGCAGAGGGTCGGAAGGAAAGTAGAAGGGGAAAGTTAGGTTTGTATCATATATGATTGGAAACAGCTTGTTGGTATCCATTGCCACAATGTTTTCTGAGACAAAGCCAACCTAACTGACTGCAGCTGACAATCGTTGTGTTCCTGGTCTTTGCTAATATTCACGATGATGATTTATAAACTACAGCTGTGTACAGCCATGTTTTCAGACTGGGAATAACTTGGGTGCCGTTAAAGAGATTTTTATACGCTGACTGTGCCGAACAAAGTGTAGGGATGCTGGTAATGATGATGTCATACCCCACGTTACCTTGACAATGAATGTTTCCGTCGTCTGCTCCGATGGGTGAAAGCGCAAGCCAAGCATTTTGTAGGGAACGAGGAACACGAGAGCCTGCCCAGGACTGGCATGACGTAACCGGCTCCCAAGCAAAGCAGCTGAAGTGTCATCTGTCTGACCGAACAGGCAAGGGGCAAAGTCGCACTATCGGCATTAAAACAGGACGCAAATCACGAACGCCGATATATAATGCTATAATACGATATTCTGAAGGTTTTTTCACGTAGACGACTGTATGTCAATGTAACAGTATGTGTTATAGTGGAAAGTGAAAGACGTAATTACTTTTTTGAATATTTAGGGAACGGAAGTTTTTGGTTTTAACGAGGGAACCGTTTCCTTGGGGAAGCCTTTGACATAGGAGAGGAATTTATAACCCTATGAGTCAGAGCTGTTTCCACGTTTCGGGGCCTTGTTGCGCAGACTGTGTGTGTGTGTGCGGGGGAGGAGGAGGGGTAATTCACCACAACCCCCCCCCCCACACACACACACACACACACACATACACACACACACACATACACACACACATCCTCCTCCCTCTCCTTTCCCAAGGAGAGATCTTTGCCAATGTGACGTTCATCACAGACCTTGAGCATAGGAATGGTTAGACGAAATGCGGTAGGCTACATACCCAAGTACATGACATGGTTTTCCTGTAGCTTACTTCTTCATCGGGGGGGTGGACATTAGATATTAAACACTTACATATACATACCCTCATGGCTATTTGTAAACACAAACAATAGTTTTAAAAAAAAAGCAAAATGGGGTTGGAAGCAAAGAAAAAAACAAGCGAAGAAGAAGAAGATGAGAAGAAGGAGGGTGAAGACAGCGGAGGAGACAGATTGGTTGTGCGGTGAGCCAGTGTCTCTTTGTGGCCCTCATGGTGGTCCTAGGTTCATAGCAGGAGATGAACATGGCGGGTTCTGCAGCAGCACAGTCTATCTCTCTTTCTCTCTCTCTCTCTCTCTCTCTCTCTCTCTCTCTCTCTCTCTCTCTCTGCGGTCCACCATGCTCCATGGGCCCTGCTGGAGGCCCACACTGCTGTTCTTCACTGGGATCTTTTTTCTTTTCCATCAGCTGTTAGTTAATAAGAGGCAGCAGCGCCACCACAGAAGACGGAGATGGGAGGGAGATGATGGTTTTCTGTCTAGAGCCTGTTCTGGTTACTGTAGCTCTCTTTTTTTTCTCAACTTTTCTTTGTATCTTCAATCTTTGACTTGCATAACCCCCCCCCCCCCCCCCCCCCCCTGTATCTGTTATTATTTTTGTTCTTATTACTATTATTCTCTGCCGGTAGGGACATCTCATTAACTTCATGTCTGCCTCTTTCTCATTGTAGTTGTTATGTATATTTGATCCTATTATTTTGCTGTGACACAGGTAAGTTGTTCAATTAAATCAGAAAAGAACAAAGTGGCCGTGGGAATAACATCCAGATAAGGATGTGATATATGAGCCTTTTTTCAATATAATAGAGAAAAAGAAAAGAGCGAGGAGATAAGAATGTCATCTTTTATCCTTAACAGAAATCATGCAACAGTAATGTGACAACTTCTAATTCATCCCCCTCCATTATCTCTATTTATATGTACTTTATTTCTATTTGCCACTTTTCATTTGAATTTCTTTTGCTTTCCAAGTCATAGGAGGTTTATATGAACACCTGTGTGTGTGTCACAGTTGTACTATCTTTTTGTTGAATAATTATCTAATGAATATATCATTTCTATACATTAGGCTTTGTCTGACTATTCGTTGCTATAGTCTTGCTGTTAAGGCCACCTGGGGTCTTTTTTGGGGTAGTTAGTAGGTAGATATTGCATAAGAGATTACGTTGCAATGTAACAGGTAGACTGATACCCCCTAGTGGTGACACTATGAAACAGTCCATTACTTCTGAACGCCTCTGCCAAACGGCCGCAGCATCTACACACAAACAACAATTTCTGAACGGGGGAACAAACAATCAAAGAAAATGTTTGAACATGGAAATCATTCTCCTAATCTCTGTCTATATACGCTGATCTGATAAACACTCATTTTCCTGTCCTCCCTCGATTCTTCCCCCTATCCCTATACTGCTGATGTGTCATCCCTTTTCCTCCCCCCCTTACACACACACACACACACACACACACACACACACACACACACATTAGTACACACTCTAGAATGCACACACACTCACACACACAAACACACACACTAGTACACACTCAAGAAAGCACGCTCACACACACACAACCACACACACACACACACACATAGCGGTTCCAGATGTATGTAGGGATGATGTCATGGCAGACCGGAGGCACTGGACTCCTATCCTTCTGATTTTTTTCTTCTTCCACTTCTTTTTCTCTTTTCCTCCTCCTCTTTTTGAGAAAGCACTCACCCCGGGCGAAGAGGGGAACGAGAGCAGCTCAACGATGAAACGCTTTCAGCACATCCCAGTGAAAGAGTGATTCTTAACCCTCTTAACAGCTTCGGGACACACACACACACACACACACACACACACACACACACAAACTAAACCTTATTAGAACCATGGCATGGGCAGATCGGCATTGGGTGTGCGGCATTCACCGTCTTCACGGCCACACTGTACGCAGTGTCACACAGTGCACACTATCACGGCGCACGCCATCTCCACGGCCAGGTGTCTCACAAGTGTTGCTCGCCATGACAGCGCCAGATGTGCGGGAGGAACTCACAGTGGATCCCACAGAAACAGCCGCGGCTCAGAGAACCAGGGGATAGAGAGGGGGAGGGAGAGAGAGAGAGAGAGAGAGAGAGAGAGAGAGAGAGAGAGAGAGGAAGGGGGAGGAGAGAGAGAGAGAGAGAGTGAGACAGAAATATGGCAGCTAGTACCAGGAGGGATGGGTGGGAGAATGTTTTGCTGGTTGTTAAGCGACCACAGTGTAAACAGTAAATAAAAAGTGAAGAAGAAAAGGGGGGCAAATGAGGACCCAGTGTGTGTGTGTGTGTGTGTGTCTCTCTCTGAGGGGGTGAGGGGGTAGTGGTTGAGGGTATGAGGGGGAGTAGGATGAGCTCTCCCCTGCTCCTCTTCTCTCTACCCCAGCTGGAGTTGAATTTGGGACTCAGACTACATCACCATCGCTAGCCCAACCATCCCTGGCCCGCTACAGCCACTACACCTCCATGAAGAGCAAAACACCGGTGGTTAACCGATAGAGGATTCACCCTCTAGGTTCAACCAGAATCGGATGTGAATACGTATCGGGTTTTACACTGCCAGCGTACGACACATATTGTAGATTTGTGTGACGTGTGAACGCGTGTGTTCGCTGGTAGAGTTTGAAAACGAGGTGGGCAGATCCATTTAAACGTTTCTGATCTCACCGTCTCCAGCTCACCCAGGAACAACACCGTCAATACAGTGAACCCCAATGAAACCGTGTAAGGAAGATTGCGTGGAAGATTCAAAAGTGATTCAGCGAGAGGATTCAAAGTCAACCAACAACTTTGGATTGGCCTTTGTGGCAAACATGCCAGCCCAGACGCATGTCAGGTAGGTGGCCTTACT